>OX243816.1:4205844-4763344 GCA_945859605.1 Lumbricus rubellus
ACTACTACTACTAACTACTACAACTACTACTACTACTACTACTACTACTACTACTACTACTACTACATCATTTAACCTGAATACGAACTTAATGGCGCATTCATTTCTGACCTGTTGAATGTAATGAATTAGGTAGGTCTATGCATATAAGTTTATCGTGTTTGCTTAGTGCAAAATTTTGCGTTTATTAATACTTTATAACTCATGATTTTAGATTTACACATGCTTCACAGTATGCGTGGTTTTTATCGTCAATAATAGTACAAAATGGACAACTGATCATTGAAATCACAACGACGAGTCCTTAATTATTTACAATTTTTGTGTTTGTGATCCAAGTGATTTAGACTTTAAAATGAAAACGACGCCATCTCTCATAACAAAGATATCCCAAGGCCTGTTGCTATTTAATATATTCAATTTTTCTAATCTTATAGGCTGTCTACACGAATGTTTTGAGTAGGCCTGCATGAGAAGAGTGCATTACTTGCTTGTAAAGAGCAGTCTGTCATCGATATTCATGGAGGCATGTTATAATAGGCAACTACTTTTGTAGTTATCTTCAAACCTTAACCTTGTATTCTCGATATGTGGTTTTTCCGTATCGAAGATTAATATATTTATCTGAAGAATTTGTTTTGTGTTCGATTGTTTCAGGTTCGCCCGGTGAACGGCAGACACATTAAGAAATGGATGTTCAACCAAATTTAATGAAAAACTTTGTCGATAACCAAATCATTAGACACTTACATAATTAGTTTATTTACTGAGGATTCAAGTAATACTGGAAATATTCTTCTGATTAAATATTGCAAGCATGAAATTGTGTACTCGTCTCGTTTATCAGTAAGGCTATAAATATTTAGACCTGTCATTGCACGCGATAAATGTAACTTGCAGATCAAAATGGACAGCGCTAGATACATGGGCGGAGTTTATCAGGGGCTAGAGAAGGCTAAGCCCCCAAGAAGGCGCAAATTCATATATTTTACCATGCAAATGGTAGCCTATATTTTTCCGGGGTTGCCCCCCCCCCCCCCCCCCCAAGAAGGCCCAGAGTCGAACCTTTTTTGAGGAAATGTCTCAGTGACGAACAAAACTTCAACCGAATGAATTAAAAAGGGTGAGAAACACACACAAACTTTTCCAGGCGCCGCTCGATCTGGGCTAAGTCCCCAACCTAAGCCAAAGTTTTTTTAGCCCCTCCCTTAGAAACGGAAACCAAACTCCGCCCAAGACTAGATACTTTATGCCAGTGTCCCAAATCGTTGCTATCTGTATCATTTGTAGTATTTTGTACACAGGAGAGGCCTACTTGATTAGTGTAAAACCGTTTCTGAATGATTGATTGATTGGTTGATTGGTTGAATACTATTCGTGATTTAAACACTCGCATTTACTCATTCTGATTGATGCGATTGATGGCATTCAGTGATGGACATTTGTGCCATTATAGGCTATACTCGTAATCGCTTTGTGAGCGCGGTGGAGCAGGGACATGCTCGTTGCTTCGGATCCAAAAGGTTGCGGGTTCGAATCCAACTCAAGCCTCCGCGTAGAAACCCTGAGCAAGTCCTTCCCTTGCAATTGCTCATAAACTTCGGCGTGAAACTCCGATTCAGTGTCCGCACTGTAGCCGGAATCGCCTCTGAGTATAGGAATCTACATGTATAATGGGCGTCACTATTAGTGATCATTATTACTCTTTTGAAAGTATGGGGTGAATTTGAGCTACGAAGAGAGTGGAAGACTGGAAGTCGATTCCACTCCGATGGAGAAGAGGCATGGACTGCACACGATTAACCCATTATTGACGCTTTGTAAGTCCTTCGTGGTTGAAATGCATCGAAGCCAGAACTAATGTCACTGTCACAACAACAATCACAATTTCCAGCATTTATTTACTAATCCATTGCAGTAAAAGAAGATCGCATGAAATCATTTAAGCAAAACTCGATATTAAACAATAATAATTTAATTCAGCGCTAAATCAGCACAAGTCCAGATTCAAAGCTACTGCTATTCAGAATAAACAACCGAATAATAAAATTATTAATATATTATGAAGTCTAACGAGCAAAATGAAGCTTTTTTCTGAACTCTAAATAATAGTAATGAAAGATAAAACAAGACAAGAAAAAAGCAAAGTCATTGCGCCTGCGCGCAGCAACGCCGCGCATGCCACCGCATGCAAAAGATTATTTATAGGCCTAAGCATTAAGTATATAAATATATGTATACATGTAGGCCTATATATACATGTATATATATATTACGTTAAAGATGTATTTGCAGTTGAAAAATCGGCACGTATTCAAGCAAATAATAGTCTTTTAGACAAAGCAAATTATGCTTATTGACACGAAGCAGCTGCTGCTGTTGCTTGTATATATATATATATATACATGTATATATATATATGAGCATAATTTACTTTGGTTTAAAAGGCTATCATTTGCTTGAATACGTGCCGATTTTTCAACTGCAATGACGTTTTTAACGTACAGGTAGGCTTACACTATTTTTTCGGTAATTGGTGTATGGTAGGCCTGCTCGTAGCCTACGTTTTTCGGTAGGTAGGGCCTAACGTACAAGTACGGTCGCACTATACTATGGTGATAAGGAAACAGCTTAAACTTTATCTTTTAGCGTCAGATACAATGCTCAAACTGAATGGAAAGTAGAGTAACTTCTCTTACCTATTTAGATTACCCTGTCCCCATAAAAAACAGCTGCTCCTTCGGTTTAAAAAACGTTGGGTAGGCCTATAACGTAAACGCCTTGCCTCTTTGCTTTAAAAATCCGGCCCTAAAACAATGGTGAGACTGAACTTTCAGAGACCATAATCTCGACCTATAATACGGTTGGTTGGTTTCCAGTGGCACCAATTAAATCGGACGGCGCCCTGGAGTGTGTTGAAAAGGAATCGTCTCATACGATCAAGTCAGTAAAAAAATGCAGCATTGAAGCTTTGTGAAGAATGAGCTAAATAAATGTTTAGATAGGCTACTTATGCATGTACACTAACAATACAACTGCATTTGATATTGACTTCGAAGTTCCATCAAAGTTCATAAGTGTATACAGTATACACATGTACGGCAATAAGACGACATAAAAGACGACGATGAGCAATTAAGAGTTAAGAGTCTGCTCCAGGTCACTTTACACGAGGCTCAAACACACACACACACACACACTGTGTTGCAGGCATATAATATTTTAGCTCAACAAATCGGCCACTGTGCACTACACGTACACACACCTGATCTCCTTAAATCAGCATCAATGGTAAATCGGAATGACATTCAAAATTATTCTGTAAAATCTGCAGTTAAAAGTGCATTTGCTTCTGCCTAGTCAATGAGCAACTATGCTTCCAGTTCAAGTCCCACCTGTATTCTACATAATTGCTTTTGATACAATCAATCAACCAAACAATCAATCAATATTTGATTGTTCAATTTGTTCTCAATATAGCATGACATAGACCATATAGGCTTAGGGGACATTTCAGCGTTGGGGGGCAAAATGAGACTTTTGCCCGAAAATTTTGTTTCCTCCGGCCAAAATCTTGAGAAAAATTCCCGTTACGTTTGCCCGAAAATTCTGACGACCTTTTTTTGGTCATCCGGCCGAAATCTTCTGAAATTTTTCGTTACTTTTTGCCCGAAAGGTCTGACAACCTTTTTTGTTCGGGCAAGCCTGATTTTTCGGGCAAAAAGACCCAGAAAAATAAAATAAGTAAATTGTTAAAATAAAATTCTTATTTTCCGGGTCTGCTTGCCCGAAAAATCAGACTTGCCCGAAATTTGGGGAGGCATTTGCCCTTTCTGTACCCCCGTCTCCTACGCCTATGACATAGACGCATTTCTGCTTACAAGCTATTGATTTAGCATCGATTACAATATTATACTGATACAGAATATCTGGGATGTCCTTTTATTACTCTTTCTTCTCATTCTCAACCACGGGTATTTCTTTGGTATACATCTCACGCTTCACCGTTTTCGCTTGCTATATCATCGCTTAGGGTTGGTGGTTACCCAGTGTTAATAGTGCATATCTCTTTCTCGCTGACCCATTTTGAGGATTCACCTGACATTACCCTAAGATGTGCTGTTGCTATTATTTATGCATACTTACCCGGCGCATAATAACTTTGTTTTCATCTTGTTCACTAACAGTTTGTTGATTCCTCAGAATAATTAATTTGTTATTTCATTGTGTAGTGTGTTCCTGCCATAATAATATCAAATCCTCCGGCAGATCTTTCTGCCTTCAGTCTAAATAAATAATTCAATGACTATTCCGTTGTTTTCTCTCGTCTGTCCAATTCACCTCAACAACTTCTATAAGCTTACTTTCTAAACACCTTCTATTAATTAAACTCAAAACCAAACAACGCAGCAAAGTGTTTTCAATGGCCGGAAAAACCTTCGTCCACCGCTATTTGCAGTTGCACACCTCTACTTCTTTCATAAATATCTCAAGACTTTTTCTTTTGCCGTGGTTAGGTTGGGAGCGCCTCTAAGTAGCTTCTTGATTGGGGCGCTATCTAAATCCATATAATGAATGAATATAATGAACTACAAGAAGTATGCATCTCGGATCTTGATAGTCACCTCATGTTCACTCTCAAGCCACCTCCTAATGTTCGCGTTAACACCAAGTGGCATCTCAAGTTCACCCTGACACCAAGTGGCACCTCAAGTTCACCCTGACACCAAGTGGCACCTCAAGTTCACCCTGACACCAAGTGCCACCTCACGTTCAACCTGCCCTTCACTGGCGCCTCACGTTCACCCTCACCTAGAGATCCTATCCGACACAGCAACTGATACAGTCATTTGGCTCTTGCGGATGTGACCTTGCCATATGCAATGACCAATGGACCAACTTTCGAGATACAAGTCTATCTGCAGCGCTCAAATATCTGAGATTTACAATACGTTACATCTATTACGTGTACATACATCGTCAGCCATGAAGCGGATATTGTCTCGTACATGAATTTGACGAACCTGCGCTTGGTTGGGAACCTTTGAATATCGTGGTTTATGCAGACTGCAGTTCTTATGATAAAGATATCTCGATTAGGATAATGATACATCCGATCAAATGCCAGCACTTCGTTGAAAGACCATTAAGCTTTTAAATGCTTGCAGCTTTTAAACACCTCCTGCGAGCAATACCAAATGAAAGTTATGCAGAGTTACATGAATACCCCTATGTGTTTCTAAATGTGATCTTGTTACGTTGTATGATTTGGATAAACATTTGATGGTGGCTTATTAGTTTTGAGCATAATCTTTGGATCTAATGTAAGCATCCACGTCTTTGGCCTAGTTAAAAGTAAATTTTGGCGATTGCATCATAAATCATGTCGCCAAGATTTATGATTTTATTGAGTGATAACGGTTTACACTTTTCGGCGTTGGCTGTAAATTTCTCTAAGATTAATGTCCGATAACGTAAGTCCTAATAGCCACGATAATTAGACTATTTCTATAAACAAAGGTTAAATATTATCTGACCAACTGACTGACTTCGCATAGGGACGATAGTTTCGCTAGTAGTCAGAAGATAACACTTAAACACTCGACGCGGTTTCGGTCCAATTAAACTAACCGACCCGTGCCATGCAAACTCATCTACACGGTGAACGAAAAAAAACGAACCTCTACAATAAATAAAGAAATTAACACCAAACATATAAAATATTATTAAGAATAGAACTATTTTATCCCCAACTATAAACCTAACTAGTTTTAATAATTATTCGCTATTCCAGCTAAAACTTGAAGTCATTTAAAATGTTTTAAGAAGCGTATAGCGACTGAACTAACGGAGGTCAACAAGCAGGCAAATGGCTTGAGCGACCAAGACAGTTGTTGATGCGTCATCCTGCAAACTTGATTCATTTCAAATAACCTAAACCCGTGGACTATAAAATCTGGTCTGTGATGCAAGAAAACGTTTACAAGAACAGGTAGTGTGATGTCGAAGAACTGCGTCAGCGTAAGATACAGGCAGGGGGAAAGTCTGATCAAGCTGTAATTGATTCAGCAACTAGTCAGTGCCGAGCGCGTCTATGTGTGATTGTGCGTGTTTTGAGACCGAAGGAGGATATTTTGAACACACATTATAACTAACAAATGATAGTTATCCGATTCTTGTCCTTTAAGCTAGATGTTCTCCAAATTTTATTAAAATATTTGAGTTTTTACACAAATTATCGTAGCAATAGGAGAGGTTCGGTTTTTTTCCGTTCACCGTGTAGATCCTTTATCGCAGACCGAGATAGCGGCGCTTCAAGTGATCACAATAAATAATTGAACTGAAAAAATCTTCTGAAGCTCTTTTTAACCCGCCTGACAGCCAGACAGCCACGCATGGTCTAGCGTGAGGTCTAAGACCTTCCTCCCATTGAGGACAGGGCAGAATATTATGCGCCCTTATCTAATATTAATCGCCATAGCGTGACCACGTTAGATAAAATGTCATACGCCTGAGTAGCAGAACGCTTCACAAAATTATAGCCAGATAACGGTACAACTTCTCAATGATAAGAGATAAGCGACATTTGCTTGCACATTGATAGAAAACTCAGAGGCAATGACGACCTCACAATGACTGACATTGACATGAAATATTAGCCGATAACAATTCCTCATGCACCTGCATCTGCATCCCTTCTGAACATCCATCCCCTTTGATACGATTAATAAACTGGTTAAAGTAGACATCTAACGCTTTTGACATTATTTTTGTTTCTTTAGATTATTAGCACTCAGTTTCAGAACCAGCGCAAGTAGTAAGAATTCATCAAACGCACCCTACAATGTGCTAAGTGCTTATTTTGGGAATTCGCTGGTTTACACATAACAAATAAATAATTACCGATAATATTATTACCTAAACTAATTCTGCGTACAACATTTTACGATCAAGTCCATTGGGAAAACACCTGAAATGGAAATCCCCCATTCTCCCTGTCCATGCAGTGTCCACCTCCATGAGTAGTAGCCTAACCCATTCGGAAACCCACTAAACCCGAAACGGATATCGCATCATATATTCCTCAACGGATCTCCGCCGATGACCGTCTGCCCCAATCACGGTCAGGGCGTCGATGAGTTTTCTTCGGTGTTCAACGGACGGCGGGAAGGGGACGAGGTTGTTGAGCGTCCGGCGACAGAGGTGGGCCAGCGGGGCGGGTGACACCTCCAGCGGCTTCCGAAGCAGCATCGGGGTGTCGTATCGTCCACTGCTCTCCAGCAACACACACTGACCTCTCTGGCGATGATGATGGTGATGGCTTCCCTTCTCAGTCGACGACGATGGTTTGGCCGACGATGATGCGGCGGCGCTGAGGAAGTAGTGCTCAACGAGGGACAGGATCGAGCGGAAGCCCGGCATTCGCGATTCCTGGTGTGGATCGCTGTCCAACCGGAACTGTCCCGACGTCGCCGACGACGTACCACCAACGATACGGATCGAGGTCGTGCCGCGGGCGGTCTTGACGCTCAGGGAGTACCGGAAGCGGGAGTCGGAGCTGTCCCGGAGCAGGAAGGTCCCGACGGAGCAGCGGTGCAGACGGGACTTCGCCTCAGTGTTCGACATGCGACCGTAGTAGAAGTTGCACTCGTCGACTGATCCTGAGAGGTCATCGGGATCTTGGAGGGATGGAACGAGAAGGGGGGCATTCGCGGATTGACTAGACGGCGTCGGGAAAACTGAACTGGGAGTCGTTTCTCTGAGAATTACATCCGGACATTGACCTTGAGTTCTGTTGGAGTCGAGCAGAAACCGTTGGAGAGAAGCAGTCAGACCACTTACTCGATCATCAACCGAGGTCTTTCCAGCAGCAGCAGCAGCAGCAGCCGCCGAAGCACAGGGATGGCCAAGAACGTACGTCGGTCTTCGATCTCTGATAGTTATGGTGTCGATTTGGCAGCAATCACCAGATGTGGCTCCAGAGTCTGAACCAATCCACGTGGGACTCGTTTCAGAACACGGAAAATCCAATGACGAGGTACCAAGAAACGAGATTCTTTGCCCTGGGGCCCCTAGCAGCGAGGTCCTCTGCACTGGGGCCCCTAGCAGCGAGGTCCTCTGCACTGGGGCCCCTAGCAGCGAGGTCCTCTGCACTGGGGCCCCTAGCAGCGAGGTCCTCTGCACTGGGGCCCCTAGCAGCGAGATCCCTTGTACCGGGGTTCCCAGAAACGAGGTGTCGGTCCCTAGCATCGATGTCCTCAGCACAGTACTTGGCTGCGATGAGTTCGAGAACGGTGCTGTCCTCAGCGTTGGTACAGACCGAATCCTCGTCGTTACCTGCAGGCTTTTACTCGGACCCTCCCGGATCGAGTTGGACGCTGCCGCCCCACCACCGGGAACCGTTAAGTCCTTGATGAAGGTCGTGCCTGCTGCCTCCTGGGCTGGCGGGAGAACAGCCACATCTGCCCTGGCTGCTGGGTCGTTACACGGTTGGTGGGTGGTTGTTTTAACGATGGGGGCTGTGCTGGGGTGATGACACATGGGGGCGACGACGGCGATGGGTCGAGTGCCCCCCGTCGTTGGTGTCACTCCGAAGGTGGTCGAGGGGGTCATCGTCTTCTCGTTACTCTGTCAAAACCATAATAAGAATCATGTAATCGTAATAACGACAGTTATTTATTCATTCATTCATTCATTACATGCATTTATTAAATCACAAACAGAAAATAATAAAATACAACAACTCAATGACGACGTATTTACAAGAGTTAGCTGATAGAAATGTGAGCTCAATTAAACTTAACCACACATCAGCATACATAACCCAATTCACAGTTCTGAATTCCAACAGTTTTAACCGCAAATATCCACTGGCTCCAAGCTTTCTTAGGAATAATATCAACAGAAGACCCACCATTTGCATTGACTGAAGCTTCCAAGCTGAAACAGTTTTCGACCCCGGCGTCCGACATCCGCCCGAGCATGACCGGAGACAGTTTTCGACCGCACCCGGAGTTACACAATCGTCGTGTGTACAGTTGATAGCGTAACATCTGTGACAATAGGAATGCATGCAAGCGCATTGATATATTATAGATAATAAAAAGTCCAACGTTACTGGTATCAATGGCGAACACGTGAACCGTGAAACTAAGAAGGCAAAGTTCATTTCACATATAAATCTAAGTTTCGGTTACATGCATTGAACAACTACTGACATGAAAAAATTATGCATATGCGCACACTTATTTAGGCTACATACCATACGTACAATGCATGCATGTTTATATTATTTACATACATACTCAGGAATGTATGTATGTATGTAGTGAGCAATGAGCATGCCCTCGGATGAAACCTCAGATATGACCACAATTAATAATTAATAATTATATATTTGGCTCATATACTGTATATGCAATTATGCATAGATTTATATACACATAATCACACACAATGCATGCTTAGTACCTACACTACTGAGTGTGCACACTAATATAACAGTATTTATTATATATAATCATGCGTATTTTATCACGTATATATATGTACATATATAAAACTATACTTTCATACATATACACATATACACATAGGCAGACGGGTAAGACGGCAGACAGGAAGCTTGACACACACACACACAGAGACGGACAACTACACATACAGGCAGATAGACAGTAACTTAGGCAGGCGGATATCGAAACAGGATAATACGCTATATGCAAGAAGCCGATAATAATAATAATAATAATCTGTCGAATCGAAAGTAAAGAGATAAATCCTCACTACTGCAAGGTCTTCGTGTTTATAAATAAGGAGTGACTGGGTGAAGGTCGAGGGAAATGCCGGTTCGCATGCCGAATGTGTACGATGATTTCAGAGATTTCAATGCCCAGCCGGGGGGATTCGTGCACGGAACCCCCTTAAAAGGGTGCGGCTATAGCCTATAATAGGCCTACTCATACAATCTATACAGTGTAGATGCGCAGGCGTTTTCGCAGAAGTGAAACCTTGCACTCCATTTCCACAAATGCCATTCTCGTTCTCATTCTGTCTGTCTGTCTCTCAGTCCATCTCTGTCCGTCTGTGTGTGTCTCTGTGTCTTTCTGTTTCTGTCCGTATCTGTCTCTCCATGTCCCTCTGTACCTCTCTCTATGTCTGTCTGTCTCTTTCCGTCTCTCATGCACTCTGTCTCTGCATGCCTCTATATATCCATCTGTCCCTATCTTTATCTCTGTCTGTCTTTCTATCTGACTCTATCTCTTTCTGTCTCTGTCGCTGTCACTTTGTCTCTATCACTGTCTGTCTGTCTATCTGTCTCTCGCCGCTGGAATTCTTAACATGGTCCACCGCAGCCGTTAGATCCTCTGGACGTGGCCCTGGAACCCCAAAGATCTACCTACTATATATAATTATCTATGGTTCTAGCTAACAGCATGCAGGAGCCAGGCCCGCCGAGAGGGAGTGCCGATGGCAAATGCACTGCAGAGCCCAGCGACTTTTAGTCGCCTCCGAGTAGTTATACAAAGTTAATGATATATGTTTTTCCACATAAAATAAATTTGAAAAAATAACAACTAAATAAAATCTAAGTTGTGTGTATGGATACATAAATATATAAAATCCCATGGTCGTGTAGCCTACATTTATGCTGGTTATGCCCCTCTATCAACCCCCACTCCAACAACATAAAAATATGGGCTAATCAAGTTTAGAACTTTAGACTGTAAATTGTTTCCAGGGAGTTGGGGCTGTCCATAAACTACGCACGCAGGAAGGGAGGGGTTTAGGCGATTTGCTTACTGATGCGCATAGGGTTGGGGGGTCATGGAACACAAATATCTTATTATTATGTCGTTCACATTAGCCTATTTCTAAAAACTCTTTATTATCGTCCAATGGCATTTGACCGCATTGTAATTAGATTCTGTTGAGATCTACATAACATAACAGTTTTATTCGATAATTTATTCGATTTGTTCATTACAGATAGAGTAATGGCAGAGAAAAAGGATTGTCATCATACAGCCGTATGTGATCGCTTTAGAAAACCCCGTCACCATTTTTATTATTTTAGTACACATAGATCAATGAATGAGTATTATGTGCTAACTGATGTCATCTGCTTTCTTGATATATTATTTTAACATCGCAAATAATAATAATAATAATATAATAGGCAGTCGCAGTAAACACCTCTTCGTAGTCTGGCTCATAGAGTAGCGCCATATTATAATGTAAAGATATACACGTAATATGTATTATATATGCTGTCTGTGTAATTGGATGCGTGAGTGTGTGTCCATTTATGCTTGTGCAATGTGGTCAGATAGGTAGGCCTACATGTTCGTGCGTATAATAATAATGTGCCAGACAACTGTAGAACAAGTTTCGATGCATGGCTGTGAAACAGAGATTGAACGCGTTTCGTTCTTCGACAGAATTTTCTTAATTAATTAATTAATGAGTCTGTGTGTTGTCAGTCAGTCAGTCAGACGGTCGATCGTTGGTTCGATTGGTCAGTATAATTATGCCTTCATAAAAATTATGTTTGTCAGTCTGTCTGGGTGTCTTTCTGTATGTCCATTTATGTGCCTTGATTGCCTCTCTGGTACGTCTGTTTTACTCTTTGTGTCTCTTTAATTTTATACCTCGGGGTCTTTTTTGCATCACATCTATCCTTCCATCAGCCCGTCCATCTTTCTATCCGTCCTTCTATCCGTCCTTCTATCCGTCCACCCCTTTGTCCTTTCAACCTTCTTGTCTTCTGTCTGTGTCCGTCCTATCATTAAATGAAATATGAATTTCAATCAAGGCTTTATAGCCGATAATACAATCATTTATTGATCGATCCGACCAATCCCAAAATGTCATCAACAATCAAATATCTGTTTGAACAGACTCAATTTCACCACATAACGTGAGTATTAAGCAATCACTTCAACCAGGCGCGCAGTAATACACTTCACGGACTACTTACCTGTCAATTATAATCCGTCAATGCGTGAAGGTTTCGCTGATGTCATTGACCTCGTATCTCAAAAGGCTTTCAATCATTAATTTTAGGCTTACAGGAAATCCACAGGTTTCAGGTGTTGGAAATTCCATCAAAGCTATTAACCACTGAGGTTTTTTTGGAAAGTCTTCAGGCTCTGTTAATTCGTTTCTCAAAGGTATTTATTTGGGTGTTCTCAAAAGGCTCAAGTGTTCGGGCTTTCGAAAATTCTTAGCAGCTTAACGATGTTAGGCTTTGGAAACTACTGAAAGGTTCTGGAAAGACTCTAAAGACCTGAGGGTTCAGACCGACTGCTTAGATAGATAAAAGGCGCATATTGTGTATTTTGAGATTATGCAAGTTGAAACCGCCCAAATGGAACCCCAACAAATTTTTTATGGCTACACAACTGAGGAGAGGCGCTGAAAAACAGTGGGTGGGGTGGAGGAGTGGGACAGTGAAGGAGAGCTGCAGGCATGTCACCGAATCGAGATTTACACACGAACTCTATCGACGGATAGCCGACCATTTGCATTGACTGAAGAGCTCCTATTATAATGAGAGACCCGGTTTTAGACCACAGTGTACGACATCTGCCAGAGCAAACCTTCTTCTCGCCCGTTTTTCCCTCTAGTCCTCTCATACCTTCTCTCTTTCCTCTTCTCCACTCCTCTCATTTCTTCTCCCATTCATCTCCTCATCCCCGCTACTTATCTCCTCTCATATCTTCTCCCATTCCTCTGTACTCATACCCCTCTCCTCCCTCTAATCTTCTCAAATCTTCTCCAAATCCTCTCATTATCCTATCTTCTCCCTCCCAACTCCTCCCCTCAACTCCTAAACTCTTCTTGCAAATGTGGCCAAATTATATAATTAATCAGCTGCCAAAATGGAAAGCAGTCGATTCAACAAACAATCCTCTCTTCCCTCTCTTCCCTCTCTTACCTCTTCCCTCTCTTCCCTCTCTTACCTCTTCCCTCTCTTTCCGTATCCTATACACGAAGAGCAAACCAACAATTCGTCGGTAATAATAATAATTACCGTCTAACCACACCTTGGGCAACGGCAAATGTGCTTCTATAACTAGACATTTATATAGCCCCTATACAATAAATTTATATAGCCCTATGCAAAGATTATCGACGATGATCCGTTTGAATTCATGTCGGTGGCCTTCCTTTTGTCAATAGCTCAGTTTCTCTCTCTCTCTCTCTCTCTCTCTCTCTCTCTCTCTCTCTCTCTCAGTCTGCCTCTGTCTTTCTGTATGCCTGTCTTTCTGTGTGTCTCGCTGCGCTGACTGCTAAATTTCCTGTTTTCTCACGAAAAGCTATTCGTGTATGATGTGTGCGTCTATTATTAGGCGTATTAAAATAAATAATAAGTGATATTTAATCTTAATTAATATTTAAGACCCTGAGAGATCCCAAATACCTCAGGGCAAAAAATAAGCAATAATAATAATATCTAAAAATTGGCTATTAATCATAATAATAATAGGCTACTTTTGATTTGTCAGAATTGGATGACGTGTAATATATCCATTCCCGATGCCACTATAACTGACTAACTGTCTCCGAACAATTCTTTGCTTCCTGATGGATTAGAATTACCTCGGGTTATTTAAAAATAATAAGAGTGACCGAACTGGATATTGGATAGTCTAGTGACAGTAACTGTCGTGGTTAGACTAGGCCTATAAATTTAACAGTAACCATCGTTAATATAGGTTAGACATGCGCCCTTGTGCTGTGTTACGGCGCCATAGAAATTGTCATTGTTATTATTATTAGACTGGGCAGCGACCGAATTAGGGTATTGTTACACTGAACAGATATTATCACCAAAGTGAAATAATGTAATGATTACAAACATAGGCTCTATACTATATAATACGTATATTACATACATGTATAAAAAATATAATATATAGGCCTATATATATTTATTTATTGTAAACATTATATACATGTATTATATATATATGTGTATATAATATATATATGCAGAAATCGTCCCGCGATCTACTTAGAAATTCTCCATAATTTTGGGCGTATATAACCGGATTTCCACTCATAATCTTACAATCCCATCTGTCACATATTGCTATAACATCCTTTGCGTATTCAATGTCGCATTCCTATTAATAGATCACCAAACAGTAGTTCCATCTGACGTCATCAGTCACGTGAACCAATGAGAATTTTTTCGCACGCATTTTCACTCCGAACGCTACGCAGCACCACACCAGGTTGAGCTGAGGTGCGTTTTTACAACCACCCGTTCACATTCTACCTTTGTTGAATTTTTTGCCAACGTTCTACATAGTTTACACGATGTCCAAGTACACTTCATTGGTCTGTCACCTGCCGGCCAAACGCCCGCAGCTACCATGTGCCACAGTCTCACGTCATGTTTGCCCACGCTTTCTGTGTAAAGTTGAATCGGCCTCTGTGGCTCTGTTGCGTGGGGTGTTCTATAGCGCAGTGGTTAGCGCGATGGACTGTCAATGATGGTGATGATGATGATGATGATGATGATGATGATGATGGTGATGGTGATGGTGAAATACTTTGGATGGGGATATTTTTGACCACCCTGTAGATTGACGCATGAAGTATGATGATCCCAGGCTTATGATTTAGAGACTGATGATTAGAGTCTGATGATTATAGGCTGATGATTAGAGGCTGATTATTTATAGGCTGATGATTAGAGGCTGATGATTAGACGCAGATGATTAGAGGTTGACAATTAGAGGCTGATTATTTAGAGGCTGATGATTAGAGGCTGATGATTAAAGGCTGATGATTAGAGGCTGATGATCGAGGCTGATGGTTAGAGGCTGATGATTAGAGGTTGATGCTAAGAGGACGATTATCAGGCACTAATTTCTGTTTTTCAACTGAATATAGTCCTTGTCTGTATTCTGGGTCCATTAATCATCCAGCGAGACTGAGAGAGACAGAGAAAGACAGAGAAAGATAGAGAGAGACAGAGAAAGACACAGAAAGAGACAGAGAGAGGCAGAGAAAGACAGAGAGAAAGACAGAGAAAGACAGAGAAAGACAGAGAGAGACAGAGAGAGACACAGAGAGAGACAGAAAGAGAGAGACAGACAGACAGAGAAAGACAGAGAAAGACAGAGAAAGACAGAGAGAGACACAGAGAGAGACAGAGAGAGAGAGAAAGACAGAGAGAAAAACAGAGAAAGACAGAGAAAGACAGAGAGAGACAGAGAGAGACAATCATAGCCTCTTGACTCTTCCACGAACCGAAACCTTCCCTAGCTTTTGGTTTCCTGTTGACGAGTAATTAACTGGTTTCGCAATTAAGCGATGCCAAGATAGACGACGCATCTGCGCCATCCAGACTGCAGTGCAGGATGCTGAAGATACTGCTGCTGGTGGTGGTGGGGTGGTGGTGGTGTGGTGGTGGGGTAGAGTGGTGGTGGTGGTGGTGGTGGTGGGGTGGTGATGGTGATGGTGGTGTTGGCGGTGATGAGCGCCTCTGAATAGGGAATTTAGGGATCTTGATGGTGCATTATAATAGTTGCAAGCAAAAAATAAAATAAATAAATGATGATGCAATACCAATAAAGATGATGATGAAATTTGATTTGATCACTTAGGCCTATCTGGTAGGCCCTATAGATTCTGAGGCGGTGCAGATAAGAAGGGCAAGCAGAATGAGGACAACATAGAGGACGAGAAGGAGGACAATGACAGTGAGGACAAAGAAATAGGACAGGCGAGGAGGAAAAGATGAAGGGCTATGAGGAAGAGGACGGGATAAAAAAGGGAAATCGGCCTATGAGGACTGTGACGGGATAAGTGGGACGACAAAACTATAAATAGGAGGAATGGAGGGGAGGACACCACGGTGGAAATAATATAGGAAGACGAGGACTGGAGAAATAGGAAGACGAGGTAGGGAGAGAGGACGAGGACAAGGAGGACGAAGGACTAAGTATTAGTATGAGAAATGTAGAAAACTATCACAAGTCAGAGTTTGGGTTTGGTTGAGAAAAGAATACTTTACAACGGGGAACTAGGCTACGTAATAAAGTCCAGGGGTTTGAACACTCAATACCCCGGCAATTAGGCCTATTACCATGGGAGGAGTGATGAAGACGGTAGAGAGGCAGCAGATTAGCAGGGCTAGCATGTGGGGAATAGAGGCCTAAGAGGATAGGTTTGGGTCAGAGCCATGGAGACACGAGAAATAAAACAACTTTGAGATATTCATATCACATTGAAACGGTACTTACCGAATAAGTTCAAATTCATCCTAAATTTCTCCTCAGAATATCTCACAGTCAACTCCAGCCCACGCCAGTGACAAAGACAAATTGCGGGACCGCCCTTAAAAGTTCAAACGGTATCAACTTATTCAGCTGATAGAGCAGAAGCCGGGCTGACTAGACTGTGTAAACACTAAACAACCCTCGCTTAAGCAAGCTTGCGAGACCCGCAGCGCTTACTTAAGTCCAACACTCGCACGCCGCTCTTGCAAAGTCGTCCGACCGAAACTTCTTAAAAACCGATCAAATCCTAAGTTTCTCGTTACACTCCAGACTTGAGAATTCGTCAGCAGTAAAACCTGACCGCTGGCTTCGTTCAACTGCGTGTCGAGATCTAAAATTTTTCGACATTTTTCTGAAAAATCTGTGGCCGAGATCGCGAAGTTTCGCTTTCTGGAATCTCAGCCATAGACATCATATATTACTGATCTCAGCGGTTTGAGCGTCATTGGGAAAACCCAGCGTCATCGTTGCACGAGCGTCTGAGCTATTTATAAATAGGCAGTCTATCGGACGATTCCTACGGGCTGTTGTGACTGTACTATGTGTGTAGGCCTATATGTCTGTTTATTTGTTTGTTTATTTATCTTCTTGATTAATTGTGTGTCACAGACATTCTGTATTTTTGTATGTATGTATGTATGTATGTAGGCCTATGTATGCGTGTATGTAAATAATTTTATGTTAATGCCTGCATGTCGTCAGAATACGTCAGAATACGTTGATAATGACTAAAAGGTTAAGTAAGCGCTAGGCAACTACAGCTAAGCGCTTTTATATTTGATCTGCTTAATAACGAGCCAGCAATAATTAATATTTGTTTACACTGACGCATGTGGTAAATCAAGTTTGACACCTCCCTATGCCTCCCTACGTACGAGGTCGTCATCATGGCTCCAATACGATGGGTTGTGGGTTATGTTATAAATCATAATTTATGTAATGAGCAGTAGGCCTAGACGTATAGTCAGATGTTCAAATCCCCGTTATGGCAAAATGTTATTCACGCTTTCTGCTACACCCTTCGCCTCCTACTCAACTCAACTCATATGTTATTTATCATAGGCTACTGATGAGTAGGCTACAGTAGGCCTGCTGTACTTACTACTCAGTACACTGGCCATGCACTGTTGTTGATGGTAAGATGAGACGGCGAGGGAGAGGATTGGCCGCCCGTTCTCATAGGCTGAGACTTGGAAAGCGAATTACCTTGCACTAGGGTAGGCCCTATGCATGTATAGCCTATTCGTGGCAAAGATGGGCAATATAGGCCTTTTAGCTAAATTAGGCTAAACGGTTAGAAATAGTATTGGCAATTTCTTGTAGCTGATTGATCAGATCGTGCTATTTCTTCTTAATCTATAATCGATTAGAGGAGAATCGATCCACATGCAGCTATCCATTTCTGATTCGTGGTTTTCTTTAAGAGGCTAGTCATCTGTTTCCCCTTTCTTCTTCTTTTCTCTTAACCAGGAAGTCCACAGTTGCGCAAAGGTCAGACTGATATTTCAAGATTTCCTGCATGTTCCACTTGCGTCCGTAGCAATTACATGTAAGTTCAGCCGTACAACCTGAAAACTACCACCACATCCTCCTTCTATTCCTCCTTCTATTCCTCCTCCTACTGCTCCTCATCTCTTCCTACTTCCTGCACCAGCCTTGCTTACCTCCGCCACTTACCCTTGTATCTCCTCCTTTCCCTTTTCTCCTCTTCCTCTATCTCCTCCTTTGTCGTATTCATCTCTCTCGTTTTCCTCCTCCTCATAGTTCTCCGTATCCGTATCCTTCTTTCTCTCCCTTTCAAGCTCTTCCCCTTCTCTTCCTTCTCATTCTGATTCTCTTACTCATGCTCATTCGTCTCCTCCTCCATATCCTCCTCCTCCTCCTCCTCTCCACATCGTCATTCATTTAGTCTCCTCACTCTCCTTGTTCACCTCGTCCTCTCCTCATTCTGCATATCCGCCTTCTTCTCCTCTTTCTTTACTTCCTTCTCGTCTTTATCCTTCTTTTTCCTCTTCTTCCCCTTTGTCTTCGCTTTTTCTCGCGTCCACATATTTCGAATGATCCTGGACTTCTCAACCGACTCCTGATAGGGGCCTAAGACAAAGTAATTATAGCCTATAGTTGGGCGAAAGTGCAAATCTGGCGGAAATAATTTGTTAGCCCTACAAATAGGGGATGTCTATTATTTTATATAGGCCTACCAACCAAAGATTGCCTATTCCACCGACATCGAATGCACTGTGGCAAGAAAGATCACCATAATACTTTATATACTATATAACCTACTGCGTGGGCAAGTCTTGATGTGACTGCAACACGCTGGGTCGTAATTTTATTTTTGCTTGTGTAATACATGAAACTACCGGATTATGAGTTCTCAGCGCCTCTCAATGTTGCCCAATTATTTAAAATTTGATAGATTCGTTAAACTGTAAAACCTCAGTGTGAGGCCGACTTCAAAGCACAGCAGGAATATGAGACAATCATTATTATTATTATTATTGTAGACCCGATAAGGAAGTATCTGTTCTGTTCTGTTCTGTTCTCAGCCATCCTCGATCCGAGGGTCGGTCGCATCATGACATTGTAGGCTACAATGTTCCTCCAACGCTTTCTGTCCTCCGTCAGTCTTTAAGGAAGTATATACGCAACAATTATAATTGTGGGGACGAGTCTTACGTTTACGCGGAAGACGGAAGAAAAAGCGAGGATTCAGTTTGAAATCCGTGTATAGGCATTGGACAATTAATATGCATAAATAATTATTGAAACGATGAGGCAAGTTACATGATGCTCTTAGAATTACTTCTGACGAGACTTAGACTAATTAATCGCAGATACACCAAAGCTAATCTAATTGACTCCAATCAAATCTAATCTAATCTTATTGCGGACTGATAAAGCGCATTTTATGACACAAGCACTTAGTGACGGGTTGCCTAAAAGGCGCTATATGAATTCTTGACAAGAATAAACGAACAACGTATAAGCTTCGCCTAATACAAGAAACGAAGTGAATGACACGAGAAGCAAAAGAATACTGCAAGGAGTCGAACGTTACGCATGTATATAATGTATTGTATTGTATTGTATATTGTATCTATAAATTTTTAAAGCGCCTCTCACAGTGCACACCAATCAGAGGCGCTCCCAGTACGTTAGACAAAGAGAGAAAATTATAGTCTTGAGACACCGAAAAGAGGCATTTGGCCCACCAGTTAATATGGAGGAACGCGTTGAAGGAGGAAGCTGGTTCCATAATGTAGGCCTACAGATACATTGTATGCTACAACAATGAACTGAAATACCTCAACGGCTATAGGCCTAATAATAATAATAATGATAATTGTCGTATAAGGTGTCGTCAAACATCGGTAATCGTAATCGTAAACTCAAAATTTCCAAAGCACCACTCGAAAGCCAAGCGCGGGGCACCAGCTTATTCACGAGCGCTGAAGGCGGTAGGCTGTTATGCATGCAACACATTAAAACCGCGATGGCGTTCCTCAGTTAGCCTAACGCTGTAAACAATGGATATTTCTAGATCTATGCTTTTGACGTCAAAGCGGAATGTCGTTGAACTGTTGCAATTATAGGTGGTGCCAGGACTGGCTGGAGGAGGGTGACGGAACTGAGCATCTTCGCACGGTTACTATTAGAATACTGGGAATTGAATTATGGTAGAGTTCCTTATTTTCTATAAATTATAATTGCGAGGAGGCCCTCATGATCCTATACGAGCTAATTACTGTCTTCCTTCTAGGCCTACTGTACAGGCAAACCTCTAATTGTTATGTGGCAATAGCATACACAAATCGTGGGGATCTTCCGAAAACGAAAAAACGAAACCTGGATTGAAACCGGATACATGCAGTAGCGTTGGAGTATAATATATATACGCCTGATCATTTTGACAGCACACATTGAATTTAAATTGGAAGAGACAAATGCACGGCGGCGCTTTAGGACAAAATCCACACCCACGTTTGATTTAGTCGTCAGCCGTTCAAGTATAAGCCTAATACGCCTGATCATTTTGCCTATGACGTGATGATCGTCAGGGCTTTTTAAACGTGCAGTTCTACACTTCTTTCTGTTAGTCTCGCCTCTGCTTTGTCTCTTCTCAAAACCTGTTTCTTCTCGCGGTAGCATTGCGCACTGCAGGGGTTATTTTAACGTGCAGCTGGACACAAAGTGTGTAGTTGGAAAAGAAATTTGTGCAGTTGAAAATAAAATTTTGTGCAGTAACTCATAGTGTTATAGTGAACGAAGGCCTAAAAAGGGTCATCAGTTTTTTAGAGGCCGGGAAAATTTCAAAATGGTAATATTTTAACGGGATTTCGACGATCAAACATTTGGTCCGGACGACTAAAAAGGTCGTTTTGTGCGGTTATAAAATTTTCTTAGAATAACCCCTGGCGCACTGGGAGCGCCTCTGAACGGTTTATATATGTTTAAATACAATACAATAGTACACAAAATGTGCAGCTCTAAATGGATTTGTGCAGTTGTAGAAGCACTTCTGTACAGTTAAAACTATTGAAAAGGTCGTTGTCCTCCGATTGGAAGTAGCCTAATTTACCATGGAGGATGAGAAAGGAAAGGAGTTGTGCAGTTATAAAAATTCTTTAAAAAACAGTCCTGATGATCGTACTCGAGAACCAGAGGTTGATTAAGCACATGTGATAAACATGTTCGGCTGAATTGTAAGCCTATTATGGGCACCACACTTTAAGACTTCCAGTCTCCCACAAACGGGTCCCACATAATAAAAATTATGTGAAAGAAAAATTCAGTATTTTTATTATTGTTATTATTTTGTTCAGTCCACTGCGAAAACTCAGATCGATTTATTCGAAACTAAACCTATTCACTTTAATAGGCCTATACCAATTTCGCACGTGTACAGTTGGCCTTTATTGGTGCTATTCTATCATCAGGCAGAATCATCTAAAAAAAATCGGACACAGGTTTTTAGTAAGATTCATTGTTTCTCGTAATTTAGATTTTAAACAGAGCCTGATGATGATGGCTCTCTGACCAAAGGCAGGTTCATTGGCTTTACGCCTCTTGGGATGAGATGAGTGAGGTTGCCTTCCCCACAGACAATGTTGGGTAAGCAACTTGCCGAAGGTCGCTCCGCAGCAACTTGCGCTTCTGCGTCTCACACGTGCTAGCCCGATATATCTAAATCTCTGAATGTCAACTCCCAATCCCAACTCAGAGCCTACTAACTCAATATATATATATATATATAATTTGTGATATATAGGATATATAGGATATATTATATTCATGTAAGCAGTCCTGAGCTGTTCGATTTTTCATAGGGGAGCATGTTGCGTAGGTTATATATCATTTTTGTGGGAATGGTACGTAGCCTACGTATTTGCATGTGAACAATACCTCTCGTCTTTGTTCTGGACTTCTGGAGAGAAGAATTCTGATTCCGGGTGGGGGAATTCCCACGCAGAGGCGTCTAGATCAAACACTGCCTGTGTGGCGAATTGCTTTTACTGATTAGCCTACTACTGGTGTAACCGCGAAAATAGTTGTCGGTTTGTAATGTTGGTGGTTTTGCAAAGTTTAAAGTCATAGGCCTAATTATTCATCTGTCAAACTGTTGTCATGATAATCAATTAGGCCTGCAGTACTGTGTACAGCTTTAGGCCTACTGTTCAAATATAATTTATTTTCCTTACTTGCTAATTGCCTTATTTAGACATTCGCATTATGAAACTTGAAACGACATCAATTTATCAACACTAAGCGGACTTCCGCGTTCGTGCATAATAATTTGAGACAACTTAATATTAGGCCTGAATTATTGTTCTTGCACTGCGTGATAGTAATAGTATCTGGTAATACAATGGTTGTAAGCAGAACTATAGTATTGGGGCCCTTGGGGGACAGAAGTATACGCACTGTACAGTAAACTTATTTTTTTCCAATGACGATCGACGATATCCTATCCCTATAACACTAACTTACCCTCACGACGCTTAGCCTGATCCTAGCCGACCATCGTGACGCTTAGGTTCCTGGTACTGTAGTTATGCTGGTTATACTATTTGTCAAAATTTTAGAGCTAGCGGCAAAGAAACTGTTTTAATATGAAGCGCGTTGCTTTCGTGGAAACATGGCCTATTTTGTGGCGACTTCTGAACGAAAAAGCTGGTGCCCAACGCTTGGCTTTCAGTGGCACTTTAGAAATTCGAAGACTATACGATTACGACTACGAATGAGATCTTATTGTGAACTTATTTCGAGGGTGATTCTAGTTTCAACCCCCAAAATTTCCGAATTTTAAAATTTAATTATGCGTGCTTTCTGTTTATTTTGCGAATATGTCCATTTGGAATCCTCCCCAGAAAAAATGAAAAAGTTTCCCCGAATTTTTTTCTGACTACGTTATTGGACCTTTCAGATGGTCTTTCCGTAGATTTGAGATCTTCATTTAGTTTTCCAATTGATTTCAGGTCTTTCCATTCTCAAATCTAATAATTCGCCAACTTTAGCCTGCTACCATTTTCACTCTCTAACACCGTAACACGGTGTGTGAGGACTTTCTCTTCGCATGTCCTGTGAGTAGCCATCCTCCGGGTTTGTCAGTGCAAACGTCAGACAACAGAGCAGCCAATCATAGGAAACTCGGTGCCAGAAGTTTCTGTTTTGGTTTTCACGAAGGTCATTTATAAATCATAGCAATTGGTTTCATTGAAAAGCTCATAAAAACACGACGACAGAACTCGAAGTAGTATATCCTGTCTCCCGTCTCTTGCCGACCCAGATGGCTGATAAAACAATAATAATTATCCCGGTGAACCAATTAGCAGATGCTAGGCGTCATTGTTGTGGCCGGGAGAAAAGTCAGGCCAGTGGCTAGATATTAGGACAATTTGATTGCAAAGGTGTAGCCAAGGCTGATGTCAGGACACAGACCAGAGAAGAAGGCAGGCTGAGAACGGGAGTGAGATCAGAACAGAGATTAGGTATGTGCATGACAGAGATGAGGTCAAAGATAAGGTGAGGGCGTAGCAGGGACTGAGACCACAGATATGATCATGGCTTAGACCGGATGTGACGGCAAGGCTATGGCTTGGGCTTACCAAAATGGAATACTTTGGCTGGAACTACGAAATAATCGTAATCGTAATCGTAAACTCGAAATTTCTAAAGCGCTACTAAAAAACCAAGCGCGGGGCACCAGCTTATTCACGAGCGCTGCGTTGAGTCAAAAGGGTTGTCCGTAAGTGTAGTCCGAGGTGGTCCGGGTCAGAGGGGCGGAACAGCTACTAGGGCGGGTGTCGTCTGGGCCGAGAATTGGAGGGTACAGGATGAGATGAGACAGGGTAAGAGTTCTTGAAAAGAAGTGTCTTAAGTTTCGAATGAAAAGCCCGAGGAGTGATTGATAGAGGAGCGTGAGGAAGGTGATGATGGTGGGTGGGTGATTACTGATTAGTAGGCTAATGATGGTGGAGGAACTGATAAAGATAGGCCTGCATATAAATATCTTCGATCCTGTACAGCTTCGCACACTGAGAATACCTTAATTGGCTGGAATTATTGGCAATAATTTACTCGAGGGGTGGCTTACCACATTGGGGTACCTTGGCTAAAATTAGGCTACTGGCATCGTGGGCATTACCAACGACGTTTGGTTGAATTGCTATGCGGCCATTCGTGTTGCAATCTACTCATTTACTCAACATTGTTATTTTGTCAACACACAGACTTTCTGTAATTCGCCGTTGTCATTTGTTTTTCAGATGTATTCGAACCGAGAATTCTTTCATCGACCAGCAGCTGTGGTAGACTTCGATATAAGATTCTATCTTACCTCATGCGCAAACATTTATAGATCTGCTAAATAATTATCTCTCTTCGTTCGCTGCACTCTATAAGGACCGGTTGGGTATTCATCTTCCTCGGACAATTGGAATGCAGCTCTAGTCCAACATCCAATGGCTTTTCTCCCTAAACATGGCTGGCGCAACGTGAGCACAGTAAAAAAAACCCAGAGGAATCAGAAATGAGCCAAATCTTACGTCGGGAAGAGGAAGGCCGGCCCGGAAGGGGAGGGTGGTCTGGGAGGGGAGGACGGCCTAGTAGAGGGAAGGAGAGGGATTGGGTCCGGTTGTTTAAGGTGTAATAGAAACCCCTACCAACATAGGTAGCTCTATGCTGACCCCTCTGCTTGTTATGACCTTTCTCCATTTCTGCGACACAAGCTTGTGTAGAATGGCGTCTCCTTCTCGTCTACTCGTCGCTGCCTGAAGGCCTTTCTCTTTGGACTATCTTCTGCGCTGAATACTACGAGGTGCGCTTTGTAAACTCCAGATATATTATACGACACTATGCGATACGGTGTTACAGTTGATCAACTGAAGAGCCTTCGATGGAAAGTCGACAATTTCCAGTGACCGTCTACCAGTTAATGTCTCGTATAATTTAAAAGACATCTTGCGCTCTCGTTCTATAGGCCCACACAAAAGAAAAATCGACAGCAACAGCTAATTTTTTGCAGTTTAGTTTAACAAGGATTAAGTGACAACAAGTCTTTGTGAATGAATCTGTGAAACGATACTGAGGCATAAGCTTGAAATAGATCTTCTGCGCTCGCTAAGAAGGTCGTCTTTCGAAAACGGAAACCCATCTATTTCGCCATCCTTCTGGCTTTCACAATTCTCCAATAATTTAAACCGCAATAGTAAACACATAACTTATACAGGTTTCATGTGAAAGACGAGTTCCGACGCGGTTTTTTGAATTATGACGACCATTGACTTGTGGCATGTGACATTAAAGCAAATGTGCTAAAGGATTCATTAGATTAGATAAGAACAAGGCTTAAAGTAAGCCTATGGTTGGACGGTCACGGATGGTGTGCATGCACTTATTTTCAAAGCTGGACGCCGTCCTGCCACTTATTAGGCCAGCACACACTGAAAAGGTAAGGAGCGTCCAGACACTTCTTTTTCACACTTTAATAAGCACTGGGTAAAAATAGACTATGACTGATTTAGACAAGGATTTACCAGATAACAGTGTGGTCGATTATAATTATGGAGTATGCTTAAATTCTCGGTATTACATTTCATTGCAATAGATGTTTGCTTTGCATTATATTTTAAATGCAGTCCATCGCACTGTGTCAGTTTATCACGTTATTCAAAAAGTGGTT
Organism: Lumbricus rubellus; assembly: GCA_945859605.1. Lineage (NCBI taxonomy): Eukaryota > Metazoa > Annelida > Clitellata > Crassiclitellata > Lumbricidae > Lumbricus > Lumbricus rubellus. Next base: position 4,231,327 of record OX243816.1, read on the forward strand.
CGTTTTTCCATATGTGGATAAACAATACAAAACAGATAGAATGCAACACAGTACAATTCATAACAAATACAAAGCGGCCGCATTGTTACAATACTATAACAATGCAATAAACAATTTAGCATAATTGCATCACAAAGAGTACAATACTTCGCATTACATGTGATCCCTTATAATGATTTGATTACTTTTCTTCCACCATCATAATATAGTTCCACGTTTCCTTCCCATATTCTATCCCGGATTTCTCCCGGATCACTCCTTTGATTCCTCCACAGACTTTTGGCAATATTCTCCACCAAATTAATGAGTACGATATCCATCCCTAAATTTCTAGAATATCCCTTCAAAGATTCCTCCAAGATAACGTTCTAAATTCATCCAAAACTTCCAGACTCTTTCGAGCTTTCCCGAATTCGTACTGATTGCACCCCACAATATTTATAAGCGTTTTAACACAATAAAACAATATTGAATAATAAATTCCTCCCAATTCCCCGCCCCAATCTGATTAGTCACCGAGGCACAAGCGCAGCTCTCCCCGATCATGCGCACTGCAGTGCTTCTGTGGCTCCTCCAGTTCAACCCAGAAGCCTCTTCCTCTAGATATTATTGTACTCGGCCCTCGGTCCCTTCCTTGACTGGTAGACCTTGAAGAGGAAGAACCCGAGACCGACGACCCCGACGGCCAGGATGATTCCTCCGACGAAGGAAGCGACGTCGAATCGCTGCCCGTCATCAACACGTTTCTCAGCTTTCGGATCAGTATTCAAGGACGACAAAGTGGGAGGACTTCCGGTGTCGTTGTAGAGTGGTCCATCTGTAGTGGTGTTGTAATCAATCGTCTCGTTGTTCTGCGGATCCAGTGGAAACCCTGGAGGATAAAGGGTCGTGGCTGGACCGAGTGGGGAAGAACTAGAAGAGCTCGCACTGCTGGTAGATTCCGAAGTGGTTGTGCTGGATGTCTCCGATGTACCGTTTGTCGAAGTTTCAGTCGAAGTCGTCTCAATGGTTGTCGTCGTGTCGTCTGGACCGACAGAAACAATGGATTGTTTAAAGTTACTGGATTGAAAAGCATCGTCTTTTTTTATGGCCTACTGTTGCTGAAAAATATTAAAGTAATGCCGAACAGCTGGCCATAAATTAAGTAAGCCATGTATGTATGTATGTATGTATGTATGTATGTATGTATGTATGTATGTATGTATGTATGTATGTATGTATGTATGTACGTACGAATGTATGTATGTAATACTATGTATTTATGTATGTATGTGTGTATGTGTATGTGCATGTATGAAATTGCTTCCTAATTAATTCTGTATAATATTATGCTTACTTAGGCGCTGACTACCTCATCGAAATTTAAAATGTTCATATCTCGGGTTCTAAAGTGAATTGAGAGCTGAAAATAGTTGCGCTGACCTACAAATTCGCATGAGAATATAAATAAAAATGTTTAGTCACGCGAAATGGAGCCATTTCGGAGCCTTTCTTGGGACAGCATACATACACACACTCACACAGCCACAAATAAACTTTCAGATTTATTGTATAGATGTAACAATCATTACCAACACAGTTTAATACACAATGGATACAATCATCGCACTTTTAATCAAGTCAAGATTTTGGTGATTCTTACAACAGTTAAAAAAGTCAAATCCAGCAGGAAAAATCCGTAGCTAGATAATCCATTTTGCTTTTATTTCACGGCAACATTCGCCATCTTGTTTATGGCCGTTCTTGCCATCTATCAACTTTGATGACAATTGCGTTTCATTCATTGATTAGCTGCCCATCATTTTATCGACTGAATTTTTACTTGATAAAAATGTCGATGCAACAGAGCGTTTGAAAACTGCAGCCAACAACAGATGGCGCGGTTAGTCACTGAAAACTGTGTACTCCGGAATGTTTAGTTTAGGGAAACACCCAAGCACAATTTAACCATAATGTTTTAGTATGATAATTGTTTCTGTCAGAAATTTTAATGCTACTGCAGCTTATCAAGAAAAAATCTGAAGCGTTGTTAATCAGTCATTCGCCAGGCGGTCAGCAGTATTATCCAGATTTGTGAAAGCCACTGTTGAGATAACTTCACTGGCGAGAAACTACATAAGGCCTAGAGGTTACATTTCATAAGGCCTATTATAGTATATACTTGCAAATCGTACTTGCAGATCTTGTTATCTGACCTGGCCTCTTGACCGCCGGTCACAAGTGATCTCAAGTTCTCCAACCTATCCGTATCCATCACAGAACCACGGCTTTGTAACAATTTGCCTGATTTGCCTCCTGAAATCTGCTCTTCTTCAGTTCTTCCACCATCATTGCTAATCACACCATTAACCTCCTCAGGAGGGTGATTGCGCGGACTTTTCATTCAAAGTTGAGGTCACACCTCTTATAGTATTCATGAACTCTTACTCTGTCTCATCTGATCCTACTACATTCAAATTCCCGATCCAGACGACACCTGCCTTAGAAACTATTCCACCCATTTCATCTCATGGTAACCGGACCCGGAGGCTGGAGCTCATTTGGACTACTCTTACGGACAGCCCTTTTAACTCAACGCAGGGCCTGTGAATAATCTGATGCCCCGCTCTTGGCTTTTAAGTGGCACTGTAGAAATTCTGAGATTACGATTACCGTTAAGTCGGGTTTGGCAAAGAGCGGGAAGTTTGGAAGGCGATGAAGGTGGTTTAAAAATTATGCAGTAGAAAAATGTTAATACCTCGACCAGGATTTTTAAGGAATTTGTATAATTGCACTACCTCTTCTTTACCTTCCCATCCTCCATGATAAATTGCTCCTATAACTTCTGTTCTGTTCTGTTCTCAGCCATCCTCGATCCGAGGGTCGGCCGCATCATGTACAATGTTTCTCCAACGCTTCCTGTCCTCCGTCAATCCGATCATTTCTCCCAATGTCAATCCAGTCCTCTCCTTAATGTTGCCCAGTCAGTTTGTTCTTGGTCTTCCTCTTTTCCGGTCTCCTGGCATTGTGCCCTGTAACTATTAATATTATAATCCGAGGACAATGACCTTTTCATAGGTCTACATTCCTAGCTGCAGAAGTGCTTCTACAACTGCAAAATCCATTTATAACTGCACATTTTGTCAAGAACTGCACTCTAAAGAATGACCTGACCTCAACACATCATGATTTCATTTTCTTCATTGAATATAATTACGATTAGTAAAGTTTCAAAATCATCACCTATTATAGTAAACCACTTCAAAATTTAATATGCTTTGCACAAACTGTCAGCGAATATACTCTACAGAGCCACGTTGCAAGTAGGCCTATTTTCTGTTTTTATACCATAGGCCTACATAAATTTCAATAACGACTTACCGGTACTAAGTCTTGTTGAATCTTGTCCCAAAATCAACGAATATCCGAACACTAAAACGACAAGGAAGGCAATCTGTCGACGCATTTTCCACTTTTCGATGCAAATTATTGAGAAAATCGTACGCTACCTATAAGAAGAATTATTATTCTGCTGTTTTGAGGTTATTGCGCGTTTTCAGTTCGATGTGAACGGCTGCAGCTAAGTCTGTCTGGCTTATGAAAGCGCAGAGCGTTTGTTAAGCCGCTGTAAATTTTCAGGCAGGTGTTCAAAATCGATCGACAGAAGTCTGTGTATGAATTGTGGATCTATACGTTGTCCCGTGCATATTAATTATGTTGTTTGGTCTGTATAGAGTAGCCTACATGATGAGCCATCTCCGTTTGACGACCCAGTTTCAAGAGGATGCAGGTGATGGATGCATTTGTATGCAATGCTATGCGTGCATAATTTTTCATGAGGATGATGATGATGGTTCCACAGTCCATTGTATCCAATAGACGAATGCCGCTCTCGCTTACCGGTGTAGCTAACTAGGCCAGTTTTTCATATCCACACTCTTATCAAAGCGAATTTCCGCTGCTTATTGGCATTTTGAACAGAGACAAGCTCCTAAATTAATATACTTTTCGTGGCTTGATGCACAAACCCATTTCCGCAGTTTCTTCCCGCCCACCCTCTCCGGTCGACTTGATCTGCCAGTTTCCGGGCAAGGAGTAGACTCTACAGGCCGACCATGGCCCAACACCGTGCTTTTGCCTCTGTGAGTCATTCTGTGTGGAATGACCTCCATCCATCTATCCGCAGTAAGATCTTAATTAATTTTAGTGGCATTCTCTCTCATCCTTCTTCTGGAGACTTTCTTATTTTCGTTGGAGAGGTCACGCTGAGAGCACCTTTAAATAGTTAGCACTGGAAGAGGCGCATTATAAATTCTCACAATATATAGCCTAAACCTAGGAAGCCGTCCATAAAGTACGTCACGCTATTTTTGACCATTTTTGACCCCCCCCTGTCACAAACTGTAACACGTGGCCTGATCCCCCCCTAAAGTACGTCACACTTTCGAAATTTTTTAAACATTAGGCTAACACCGAAAGGCTATACATTATTAGGGCCTAAAACAAGGCTTCGCAGCAGCATTACTAGCGCTCCTAGCCATTCAGGGATACGCATTTCATGCTATTTTGACATAAAACTAATTCAAATGTTTCACAAAATGTGTGAAAAATTTTGTACAGAAAAAAAAGAATTATAAATAAATAAATAAATAAATGTGTGACGTCACACATGGCCTGACCCCCCCTGTCACAAACTGTCACACATGGCCTGACCCCCCCCTCGAGCGTGACATACTTTATGGACGGGCCCTAGGCGGCTAGGCCTGTGGCATAGAAGTAGGGACTTTACATCTCTGCGGGTGACTGAGCGCAGCGACACTTCGCGTAATCTTGTAATCTTCAAACTTCTAAATCGCCACTCGAAGGTCAAGCATAGGGCACCGGTTTATTCATGAGCGCTGCGTCGAGTATAGGCTAATATAGAACTGGTTTGGAGTTTGGGAGGGTATCGGGAAGCGATCAGGCATTCAGAAACTTTTCATTCCAAAGTTTTCACCAATAGGCCTATACTCTAAAACCCATCACAATGCCTTCCTCCATGAATTGCTTCATAATCATCGTCATCGTCGTCATCATCGTCATCATCATCATCATAGTCATCATCATCATCGTCATCATCATAATCTTCATCATCATCATCATCATCATCATCATTCTTTTTGTTAGTATAATATTGCACCCAGTAATTAACCTCTCCACCTCTCGCTATATACCCACATGTCTTTCACTCAAAATTGAAAACATTGCTCTTCCGCAAATCCTATCCTGATTCTTCTGATTCTCCTCACATCCGTCGATCGTCATTTCAACTCTAAACATCACCCACCTTAGCCGTCCATCTATCTGCCTGCCTGACTCTCCGGACTTTACCCGCTGCCTATCGATTTTGATTTGATTGAGCGCCTGTGAATAAGCGGGTTCCCGTGACTTCGCTGTTATGGGCGCTGTAGAAATCTCGAGATTACGATTACGATTACGATCAACATAACTCTAGATCGTGTGTTTTCATGTCTTTCGCTAGATGGCTGCACTCATCACACTTCATACCTAACTGAAATATTTCATTCTGTGCATAAGCTTAGATATTGAACCAATACGTACAGACATACAGAGCGACACAAACTACACAAAGATATAGATCGACGCGGACAGACGTAGCCTACTGTCATGTAGCCCAGAGCCATATATTCGAATGTAGTCTATTATACGGGCAGTCGGAGTGCACGTGCACGAGTTACATGTATAGAGCATGGGCCTAAGCACGGTTAGTTAAGGAAAGCCATTCTTTCAATAAAACGTGACGCACATGTAATTAACCACGCACGTTGATAATGCGGATCTACATCATAGATAACTTTTGATCTACGCACAGACAGATGCTTATAAACGTCTATGGTTCTCACTTCCCGTGATGCTGGCAACACCTAGTGTTAGCATTGGTAAGCATAACGCTCGCCTTCTCAGTTATAAAGGTCCTTCCATTAAAACAAATGTTTTGGCCTACTTATGTCCCATCATCAGAATTTATAATAATAGATGTATAATTCATGTAGGTGGCTCATATGCATGTATGTTGTATGCACAATGTATGTATGTATGTATGTATGTATGTATGTATGTATGTATGTATGTATGTATGTAAGTAAGTATGTATGTATGTATGTATGTATGTATGTATGTATGTATGTATGTATGTATGTATGTATGTATGTATGTATGTATGTATGTATGTATGTATGTAGGCCTATGTATGCATGTAGCCTATACATGTATGTAGCCTATGTGTGTATGTATGTATGTGGATCCAGAACTCTTTCAAGAGGGGGGGGGGCAAAAATCTTTGATCTCGGGACAGGAAATAAATTCCGTCATTGGTCGCCCAAAAAAGTTGATGAAAAAAGTACTTTTCATTCGCCAATGCATAATAAATTATTTACATTTTTAGGTCAATTCTATTTTTGTCTCTTGAAGCATGATATTCCGAATTTAAATAAAAACACTGCGAGTTTAAAACATCCGACTTTCTTGTTTGGGTTTCTTCCAAAACAAAAGATCTAAAACCTCCTTATGCCTACTCAATTGCGCAATGGATAACACGCTGTCGTAGGCCTAGAGTGCGAAAGGTCGTGAGTTCGAGCCCCCGTTGGGTGGTTTTGATTTGTAGGCTGTTAGCCTAGGCCCTAGGGCCTAGACTATTGGCGCCGTGTAATTGCAAAGCTGTCTGCTCAGTTGGTAGTTAAGTTCAATTAAGATTACTGCATAACTTCATGTAAAGTCTTGCAGGCGTTTCATTAAAGAAAAGATTTTTTAAACCTGCAACTTTTCATCGTCGAATTTTTGCAAATCAGTCGGATGCCTTTCGCGTAAATTTAATGACGCGCGCGGTGTTCCATAGACGGGGGGCGCGAATCTAAATTTGGAACCAGGAAGTTTCTATTCAGGCCGCTGTGAGTCCGTGTGGTTGAGGTTTGAAGATTTTTTTAATTATTTGCGACATTTTAACATCGGCTCGTTTCAACAGTTCAATTTTCGAGTGATGAAAGCATTGCGTAGATGTCGTGAACAATTTCCAAGTCGTGGATGATGAGCTATTAGGAAATTTTAAGCGAAGTTTTCGCGACGGGGTGGTGGTCGTCAGTGGTTACCGGTTTATGATTTGCGAAGTTAAAGAGATCCTGTAAGACACGCTTCGACTGATTTTCTTTCGTCGGAAATCGTGTTTCTGCTTTTTAGGTATGTGCTGTGTCGAAATACAATCGAGAACCTCTTTTAAGAGATGATTTAGAATGACTGTTTAGTTGAAGTCTTGGGTTTTCACTTATTTGCGAGTCACGAGTCACAAGTTTTAATTTAGGTCGGTCGACCTAATAGCAGATCGTGACTGTATTTCGAACAGTTGTTGGCCTGTCTTGTGCTGGCACTATTAATTGACTTAAACGATGTGGCGCTAAGTCACACTTGACAGCGGTGGTGAAGGTTATTGCCAGATTAATTCGCCAAGAAAATAAGCGAAGTCGCGGTCGTATGGTCATTTTGGAACCTGTCTAGCTAAGTTTCAGTATCAAATGTTATCGTTGTTGTGGACGTTGGATAATTTCCTGTGAAGATTTTAATGGACTTTGCTGGTGATTTCTTTACCAGGATTTGTAAGAGTTAAAGGATTAGCATTGTGGTAAGTTCATTTTCCAGTGCTAGACAGTTTGTGTGTGTGTGTGTGTGTGTGTGTGTGTGTGTGTGTGTGTGTGTGTGTATGTGTGTGTGTGTGTGTGATGTGGGTGTTTATTTGTAGGTGTGTGTTTAGGCGTTTATTTGAGTGCATGTGTGTGCGTGCATGCATGTGTGCATGCGTGCGTGTGTGTTGCAGTTTCTAGAATTTTAATTATTTCGTTAGAAAATTGTGATTTCTTTTCTGTCCAGTTTATCTAATCTTTTTCAATGCTGATAAGGATCTGCACAAATTACATGTACTGTAGATACGAAACAATATAAATGTTGAAAATTTGCTCTGAGAGCTGAGACAATGTAACTACTATTGCACTTGCTGCAGTTATATGTCAATTGTAAAGTTCGCAAAAATGCACTCGTATTATAACTTGTTCTTTCTTCACTTGCTCTTTGCTTCAAATGCGTCAAGCATTGCCCTTGGTCAACTGGTTCCCTGTGTATCCTTTGCACCACAACAGTGCTAAGCTCTAGGACTTTCTCGATGTCTGGTCCGGTCTTTAGAAGTGTGCCCAGCTTTGTTAATCCTATCTATGTTCTACTGCTATTCAGAATTAAACTTAAAACTCGTCTCTTTCAGATTGCTTATCCTCCAGTAATGGACGTCTAGTTGCTTTCCAACTAAATCAGGTTTCAACCCTGACTTCTCCAATGGTTTGTGACTTGGACTGGTCGCTTACTTCTGACAGCGACCAGTAATTGATGCTTTAATGGCTTTAATATAGAAAGCAATAGATCAGACTAGATTAGTATGCCACCCATACTGTTACTTAGCTAATCCAAGTACTAGTATTACAGTGTAATGAGATCACCTTCCTATTAATAATCAAGTAAGCAAGTTTATTCTAAAGTTAATTTTCGGTATTGAGCTTAAAACTGATGCCTCTTCCTATTAATAAAACTACCCAAACCTGCTGATAAGCTACTCCAAGTTATTAACAAACTCTCCATCATATCAATTAGCGCTCCATCCGGTTGCAATGCTAACCCACCTTGCTAATTAGCTGCTTCACCCTGATAATTATCTACTTCAAGCCTATCTAATGGAACTTTGTTTCACTTTGTATCATCATCATTAGTCTATAGCAGGGATCCATCGGATATGGGTCAGGTCAAAGTTCAATATTTAGATCCTACTTGTGCGTCTGCATAGTTTCCGGATAAATATCTGGTCCACCTGTTGAGTATAACGCTTTTGGAAGGCAACCGAAGGTGCTATATAACTGTTTTTATATTACCTGGTACATACATGTACATTACATTGCCTTCTACACTGTGTCAGGGTAAAAAGTAGACCCCACAAAAAAGTGTCATAACTCGGTCAAAACTGTAAGGATTTATCTGAAATTTTAAACACAGCAACAGTGTCCATATTTACACTCGATTCCAAAGTCGTTTGCAAATATACGTGAGTTTGTCAAATTTATGAGCGTTTGCGTTGGAGCACCGAAAAATTGAACTTTCCAACATGGAAAACCTGAAAGGAGGTGAAATTCAGCTATTATGGTGCCAAAAAATGTGTTCCTTGTTCTCGGACACACCACCGTAGACGTAGTAGATTAATAGCTATCCAGGGAGACACTCGGCTTCATATCCTGCAGCTGTGGTGGTCCAGCAGTCCAGACTTTGATCCGGAATACATGTACTGGAGGAGCGGGTTTTTTTGTTCACGCGTATTCATGACATCGATAACCGTAGGGCGTAGGGCGCGTCTGTTTGAAGATTGGCAGTTGTTTAACCAGGTGATCATCGACAGGACCATCAAACAGTAGCGTCTAATCTACGGTCGCGTGTCCGTAAACAAGATGGACATTTTGAACAGCATATTTAGCTGAATTTCACTTCTTTTTAAGTTTTCCATGTTGGAAAGTTCAATTTGTCGGTGCTCCAATGCAAACGCTCATAAATTTGACAAACTCACGAATATTGCTAATCGGTTTTAGAATCTCGTGTAAATATGGTCACTGTTGCTGTGTTAAAAATTTCAGACAAATCCTAAAAGTTTTGACCGCGTTATGACACTTTTGTCTGGGGTCTACTTTTTACCCGGACACAGTGTATATACTGGCACTTCTGCTGACAGGTGGCAGTACCTAGAAGTAAGCTGTTGCATAATTTTTTAATTACAATGATGTTATTATAAATTATTATCCTGTCACATCCTATAGTGAGTATATAGTATAGCTTTTCCATTCCTATTGTTGTCCAGCTTCGAACGTTTGAACATGAACTTTCGACCAAACTCAATTTCTGCAGTCCTTACTCCATTTTAAAAGTCAACAAACTCAGAGGATACCTCTATCACTATTACATACTTATTATTCATTTTTACTAATGGAAGATTATTAATTGTTATAAAAACTCTTCAAAGTCAAATGTGTAATTTCGTGGTCTACTTTTCTGAACAGCTTTTGTAATCTGTGCATCTAGATTCGTCAAATTTGATGCGTGCATGTCTTTTCCAAATTACAAGTCAAAATGACTAATGAGTACCTAGGCTCATTCATATGTATTGTGTGTGTTTGCGTGTTTGGTGTATGCATGTATATATGTATGTATGTATGTATGTATTGTATATATATATATAAATATATATATATATATGCAACTAGTTATTGGTACATAGATGTGCTTGTGTGTTTGTATGTGTGTTTGTGCAAAATGTGTGTCATATGAAAGCTGTGTGTATTTGTTGGTGCATGCTTAAACTGGGGCAGACCCGCAGTAACTCAATCCTAAGCTGGTAACCGACTGAATGACATGTCTCTGCCTACCGAAGTGGGACATTCTGGGAAAGACGATATGTCAGATGCTATGGACTGTGGTGATGGGGGCAGAAGGAGGGGGTGAAAGAGGAGGTGGAGGAGGAAGAGAGACGAAGAAGAGGAAGACCTGTAATTGATCTTGGTTTCAGATGCTACCAGACTCTTAGTCCTGAGTAATGTCTGAATATATGACTGGAACCAATGTGACATGAGCAGATTGCAGATGATGATGACTGTATAATTTTCCTGCCTGCCATCCTCAGGTTTTTCTATAAATACTTCTATAATAATTCAGATATATGCGCAGTTGTTTATTGCTTCCCTACCTCTTAAACTGAAAATTAGGCGTAGTCACTTCATTAGTAATAGTAGTAGTTAATTACACAGTTACTCAGTTACACTTTTGCTGTATTGTGCAGAATTTTACTCAATTACCTAATTAGTTACTTTGCTTATAATTATATCACAACTGTTTGAAGACTTTTTTTAAGTGATTGGTCATGTACAATCAAGCCTGGGACAATCACTGATGTGATTTCTTTTTGGGGTAGGGGTGGGAGGGCGCTATATAAATTATGAATGGCAATTACAATTAGTCTGATGTGTCTGATGACTTCTATAGCACCTTTGTAACAGCACATAAGATGACGGCTGTTGTAAGGGTCATGAGCAGCAGGGTGTAATTGAAATCCGACAGGACAGGTTAGTCAGAGATAGGGCAGGGAATTGAGAAATGAGGATACACATGCAGAGTATAATATTATTTAAAGAGCAAAACAGGCAACTGCGCTTGAAGTGTATAAAAAAGAAGTGCCTGGACGCTCAAGGTTGCCTTTCTCTGCTCTGCGGGCCAAATAAGTGTCTGGACCATGTGTAGATTCTAAAATAAGTGCATGGACGCCCTGAAAACAGGCAAATCTCATGTTCATAGCTTTGAATAATTATTTAGCAAACATGATAATATAATACATGCATACATACGCGCATGCGTGCATGTATGTTTGTCTGTAATGTGGGCGTTCATGTCTGTCGGTTCATGTAAACATTGAGCTACAGTCACTTTCTGATTCATGGTTATATGATGAAATTCTCTTTTCCTTTCATCGCGCATTTCTCTGATGTCTTTCGTTTTTTGCTGACTTCCTCCCTTAGAGCTACATTTGCATTTTGCGTTACACTTTCTTTGTCCCGCTTCGATCATAATGATGTTTGCAAGTGGATATAACGCTGACTAATATACGTCTGTTGATTATCTGATGTTGCTTCGCTTTTATCCTCAACTGTATGTCACGACTTCGTGCCTTGAAGTTGAAGGCAGAGGGGTAGTGTGGGGTGGGCGAGGAAAGGGGGTGGATATGGTGTTGGTGGTTGAGGATGATTATGATGTGTTGCCCAGAGCTTAAAGTGTGACTGGACGGTCATGGACAGCGTCTAGGCACTTGCTTTCAAATCTTAACACTGTCCTGTCGCTTATAATTATTAAGCCAGCACAGCCCGGAAGGTAAGAGGGATCCAGGCACTTCTGTTTTTACACTCTTAACGCCGGTGTTGTTGTAATTATGTCTATTTGGATATCTCTACCACTTCAAATTCAAATCTCCCAAACCAAGTACTCTAGACTTAAACTTAAAATATTATAGTTGTTAAGACTTTTATGCTTTCGGCCTCTTGTCCTTGGTTTGCACTTCTGAAGTTTATAATGGGAGTCCATTGTCAAGTTTCAGTTATATTGTCTTATGTGGGTGTATGCATGTGTTATTATTGATGTTGATATTGTTATTATGAAAAACGTTAATGTGTGCAAGATGTCATAGAAATTGTCATAATTTTTTATTGCTTTATTATTATTATTAAAAATTATTATTTTCGTCACTATCACTATCAGTATTTTATTTATGGCTGCTAAATTTGACTCCTGTAATAACTTGTGATCATCCTTACATTACTGATCGTAATCACACTGCGTTGTGTCAGTGACAAATAAAGGATGCTTATTTACCAGTAACATTATCATTTTATTATATGGTTTTTGGACGTTTCTCGTAGAAAGAGAAAGAGTTTGAATATATTTATACATGGACACTTACTGTACAGCATTTTAATTAGCTCACAAATGCATTTCCGACGTTTCCGGTATAAGCTAATTACTAGTAATCTGTTATAACAAAGGATTGATCAACAGAAGGTGAAAGTGTGGCAGTATTACCATGTAATCTATTTCTTCCCATCCCTGCAGTGGTTAAAGTGGTTTGGGTGAGCAGTGGGAACGCAAGCAGAGAATTTAGAGAGCCGTTCCCATGTGTTCCCACGCGCTTTAAACCCTGCTCCTATCTCAACTCACTGCTCACCGCTGTGACTAAAAATGTTGCTCTCGTTTATTACTCGATAATAAAAAATATTGCTCTTGGTTCTTGCTCTTGTTTTTGCTGATGCTAGAACAGCAATAAGGCTCTTGAACTTTCTCCACATCTGGCCCTAAACTGACGCTTTCACTACCTTGTTGTAGTTGTTGGTTTAAAGGCACTATTTGACAATGATCATTAACTTTGCCTTCCCCTTCATTCACACTTGGGACTGGCGCTAGGCACGGACGTTGAGTGACATAGTTATTCACTATTTTGCTACCTACTTAGGCTGTCAGTTTTTTTTAACGTATAGTTCATCTGCGTACTTGAGAGACACTTTTCAACTTGTTTACATTTCGTGGCCTAACTGCTGGGTTTCCGACCTATTTTATTATGCAAGGATTAGTTTCGACTGGTAGCATTATTATTCAGAACGTTTAACAACATCTTGTTGCTGTTATGGACGTTAATTCTTGTTTAAAAAAAACTGTTATTGTAGACCAGTTCCGTTTCCTGATTTCTTGGGTTGGCATGCCTGTATTAAATATGCACTTGGGTTAGGCCTAGCTACTAGTAGCTACTGTATTGATAAACTAGGTCTAGGCCTAGTAGAGACAATTTATTGAAGGAAATAATGTAATCCGACCAGTAGCTAAGACATCAATATCTTTTTGATCTGTTTCATTTTGCTCAGCTCTTCACAACTTCCTATTCAAAAGTAAAGTGTATAATATAATTTGGCTGCTTATGGTTTTCAACATTTTTTCCCTCTGAAGTCTGAATAACTCTGGGAGGTCGTTGTATCAATATTTTTTTGCTCATTGACAGACTCATTTACATGCTAAAAGTTGTAATAAAAGTGTTTTCCCATGCACGGAAATTTCAATTAGTCCTACCTGATTTCTTCAAAGAATAATTTAATGTTGCTTTTTTTCTCGATCGCTTGAGTTGAGTTTCCAATACCTCATCGCGTGTAATTTTGTTTTGGATGGATTGTTAATGGTTTCGGTTTTCTTCTCAGGATCTGGTGTTGAAAAGTGTTGCGCTTCACAGCTTTGTAAATTACTGTACAACCGGTTTTCCACGCATCAATAAAACTTTCGATTCTGCACGTCACCAATTGAGCCAACTTGCATTTGCCCCTGTGATCATTGACCCTTAGCGTTTCTAGCTAAAGACAGTCAGAAACGTCTGATTTGGGGTTTTTTCTGAAACCTTTGGCAGTTCAGGAGAATTGCTAGTTGTGCTAGGTCTGTATAATTATGTTTCACCATGTGGAACCACGCTCTTGGAGGGTAGATTTATAGGTTTCTTAATTTTAAAGCACGTGTAGGACATAGAGTCATAGACATAGACATATTTTTATTGATCCAACAATTCAATTGTACCGGGTACTTGTATGCTCAACAAAGTATAGACATAACCAGCAATAAGCAAATACTCAAAGTGAGTAAATAGAATAGGCGTGAGGGAACAAATAGGCACACCAAAAGGGACAAGTCCCGCTAAGTAGGGGCCTAATTACCAAAGTGAAGTGTAAAAGTAAAAGCTGTAAAGTTAATTGGAATGCAAAGATGTTGCTTAACTAAGTAAACACACAAAAATTGTCGAAAACTAATGTAGTAAACACTACAGGAAAAATTAGGAGTTCTAAAGAACAAAAACAAAAGCTAAACTCAAAAAAGTCAAATGTGTTTCTTTCTGGATCGCTGCCTACATCTCTCTTTTCCTAAGACCTATGTTTCTAATGCGGTTCTTGCACTGCAAACGCTACTGAATGGCCATGGCTGTGAGCAATGCTACAGAAATTATTAATTTAACTGGTAATTAGTTAAGGGGGGGTTGAAGGTCGAATGCTGAAAGCTGTCTTGACAATGATTTACATGTTCTGCAAAGTGTTTCCTTCCCATTGTTCAATGCTCTTATGACCTGCGCCCCAAGCAGCGTTATTTTAAACTTCCTGATAAAAATGTGACTAACTATATATTCCTAGATTACTGCACTTTATAGGTGATAACTTCTGACTACGTCTTATTTTTGTGTTCATTATTCATCTCTACTGACACCGATTGCGGTTTGTCATGCACGCTTCTAATAAACGAAGATAATAATTACATTACATTACGTTACATTACATTGCTTATTTTAGAAAGGCGAACCAAGATGGCCGCCGTCAACGTCATCTATAGTTCGGACGGGGAATCGTGGTTCAACTACTTTAGCAACTACCTCCAGCGCGTCTTCCCCGACATCCATGTCGAATCGATCCAGGACACGTCCCTTCTCCACGTCTCCACACCGCACTCCAAAGTCCGTAACGCGATTGCGAAGGCGCGAGTGAACATCTTTATCGTTTCGCCCGAATACATCCAATTTCTCGTCGCACACCCGGAAGTAACGGTCAACGGCGTTTCTACCGATTCGAAAAAGACGATGATTTTCCTCTGCGGAACTACGCCTAATGATTTCAACCTGGAGGACAGACAAGGTGAAAAGATCTCCGATAGGTTTCCGCGATACAAGGAGCGATGTCTTTTGTCGTATCCGCAGCACGGTGCGATGCTGGAGATTGTTGTGGAACTGCTGGAGCCAGATCCGAAGTCGAGCAGGGACGAGAGTTCTGGTGGCGGCGTTGGAAGGAAGGGTGGGGTTGAGGAGGGAAAGCCGAAGTCGCCACAACACAAATCGAATGTGAAGAAAAAGCGAAAGTCGACGAATTTTAAGTTCGTTCCCAATCAAGTCCACTGTGAGGTCAGTTGGAACGTTGATCAGTTGATTGATTTGTTGATAAATTGAGTGATTGATTGAGTGAATGATTTATAGAGTGATTGAATTTAAGTGATTGATTGATTTGTTGATTAATAAATTCAGTGATTGATCGATTGATTGAGTGAGTGATTAAGGGATTGATCGATAAATTAAGTGATTGGTTGATTGATTGAGTGATACAATAAATGATCGAGTGAGTGATTGAAAAGGTGATTGATTGAATGAGTGATTGAATATGCAAATTATGCATACATATACGCATACTTACCTACTTATATGCATGCGTGTCAATGCATGTAAAATGCAAGGTTTTTTGTACCATTTAGGTGTGACGCTTCTCTTTCTCAGTGAATTGATGGGCTGGTTTTCCTCTCCTCCACTTCCAAAATTGAACGGGCGCCATTTAAGCTCATCTACCACAGACCAATGCTAGCTCTAGATTCCAATCCCTTAAATTTTCTTACCTCCCACAGGAGACAAACAGGCAACTTTCTTTATCTTTGCCCTGTGTGGCTAAAGAAAAGAGAGTAATTCTATTTTCTTTGCACATAGACATGTTACTGGAAACGAACCTTTATTATTCTGGCCTAATTACACGCGCATATAAAGTCGTAGTTTATCATACGATCATTTATATAAGCGGATTGTTCAGCTGAAGTGCAACTATTCTTTCTCACGTAGTATATTTATGCACAGCATAGGAATGCCGATAATTGCTTATTTAATAGATTGGAATTCCACTATACAATTATACGAGACGTGTTTGTTTGTTATCTTTCGAGTCCATTGGATCATTTGCATATCGTTTCAAGCTCCAAAATTAAATATACCTACACAGCTTTGCGGTTTTTACGGCATTATTTGAATAATTCTTTGACGATAACTGTAGAGTGGGTAAACAAGTACATGTCTTGTCAATTGTAGCATTTCTTTCAACAGTGCAGGGCGTATTTAGGAGAGAGGGTTTGGTTCAAACCTCAAATTTTTTAAGTGGTGTCTGTGCATCCATGTTTCGACTGTGATCATTGGAAATTTGAAGCCCCCAAGAAGTTTTCATGCCTGCACCCTCTCCCACCCAAAGAACGGTGGGTGATCAGTCTAAATGGGCTACCACTTTGTCTGTTGGTAGTGGTAAAATTGTGGGTTACTTACTTGTTCATGTTGCCATTGATTTTATTATAGTTGTTTTAGCTGTTTTTCTATTAAATCAATCAGTGTAACGACCTGGGGAAATTCTGATATACCGTTATTCCCCTTGCAGTCTCTGGGTATTCCCCCTCCAAAAAATTAAGCACCTACCTAATAACCACATTTCACTTCACCTTGCAACCATGTTGCGGCTTATCAGCCTGATTTTGATTAAGCATGTATGTGTGTGTGTATCAGATATATATATTATATATATATATAGTTGTTTTTCTATGAAATTAACTAGATTAACCTTGTCTTAATCACACCTTTTGCTTGTTATGGGCATTGTGGTATATTTCCTGCTCGGTAGATAATTAATTCTTTATTCTAAATCATTTATTGGCTCAACAGTGTTGAAACGTAACATAGCATTTCAGTTTCATTTCCTTGTTTCCTGTTTTCAACTCATGCTTTTTTCTCATTTTTGTTTTGTCACTGTATGTTTGCAATGTTTTGTCCTACTTTAGTTAAGACCACCTTCTAATGATTTAATTGGTAACATTATGGTTCCCTAGTTAGCGGGATTCTTTATTCCTTAAGGCTTTAGGGCTTCTTTTTGTGACCATGTTACAGCGAAATGAGAATTTGATTTACCGGTAGTTGACTTGGTCGCCAACATAGACCATTTTGATTGATTGATGATTGATTGATTGATTTATTGATTGATTTATTGATTGATTGATTGATTGATTGATTGATTGATTGATTGATTGATTGATTGATTGATTGATTGATTGATCATCCTATTTTACACAGTGATATTTTTTGGCGCATGAGAACTATACAGGTCAATGTCGAAAATCTCATGTGAATCTCGGTATCTTCCCACATAATTAAATTCTTCTGTGTCTATAATTCTCTTGATAAAATTACACAAGTTACTGCCTTCATAAAATTTGTCACTCACTATTTTTTTTATTGTAGTTAATCAAATCGCACGCACGATAATTTAGCAACGATAACAGAGAGTTTAATCTTGACAAGATTAAGTTTCCTGTTACCGTTGCTAATTAATTATTGAACGTCATCCTGTCACTTTCGCAAGTAGTTACTAATACTGTCACGTTTTGCGCCTCTCTGTTGCTCGCAAGCATTTATAAGGCTGTCCTGATGAACCATTGACATGAGGATGTAACAACTGTCAATTGTACTGTTAATCTGCTTTTGCCTAAGGATGTGTGTGTGGTGTGTATACAATATAATATATATATATGTGTGTGTGTTTATATATATATATATATATATATCACTAGGACAATAAAAATGTCTATATTTATAGAACTTAGCTTAAAACTGCAAATACTGCCATTTCAAACATCCTACCGACCTCTCTTTCTCTTCCTCTTACCTCCCTCACCACTTCAATTGGAAACACCATCCATCTTAACCATAGACTGAGTGCCTGATTGCACACGGCCTTCTGAATACAGTGTTTATAATGCCGTGGCCTGCCTGACCCTGTGGATCTTTTATATATATTATATATATTATATATAATATATATTTATACAATATATATATATTTTTATTTAGCTCTTGCTAACGTACCAAGGCCAGTTTCAATGAAAGAAAGGATTAAAGAAAATCATAAACATCTTAACCAGAAACCAATGTTTGCCGATTTTTACATCCTTTCCGGTCGATTTTGTTTTGACTAAGCACTTGTCTGGTAAATTTATATAGCGCCTCTTCAAGAAAACCACTCAGAAGTCCAGAAAATAGGTTATGATGAAATTTTGATGCTAACTTCAATATGCTACACTTTATTTATTTAATAATTGGGAATATCAAAGCGATGTTTTACCAAACGAATGAGTATGATAGAGGCAGCCATATACTGTCGCGCTATAGAAGGTGGACTTCGCATTTTAAATTTATTGTTTAATACATGGTATGATGAGTAAACAGGTCGCAACCGGGAATTCCCAAATGTAGCGACTTTCTGTCGCTTTCAAGTTGTCCGGCTGTCTTAACTTCCTTGTAGGTTTAGATCCTCGTTCTTGAAAACGACTTTGAGGAGGTCGTGCTGTGGGTAATTCGATCTTGGGGTATGACCCTGTGGTGCAGACTGTACCCTTTGAAAAGAAATCTGCTTTCAGTGGCCTAAATGTAACTTATTTCATCCCAGGTTCCTATGTAGATAGAATTTTCTGCTTATTTCCCTGTTTAGTTTAACTCTGTCTCGTCTGAAGCTTAGGTTTAAGTTCCCAAGGTCTGTGAATGAGGTTGCAAATCAATATGTACAATCAGTGCTAAAAGTGTAAAAAAAGTGCCATGGACGCCCCTTACCTTTCCAAAAGAAGTGCAAGGACACTTCTTACATTTTCAGGTGTGCTGGCCAAATGAGTGGCAGGACGGCATTCAGGTTTTGAAATAAGTGCCGTCCATGACCGTCCTGCCACACTTTAAGCCCTGTGTACAATGCCTCAGATAAAAATAATGATGTCTCAGCCTCTATAACTTTTGAACATTTGTGATACACAGACTCTCCATGCAACATGATGCATGCAGTCATATTAAATGGTAGAAGTTTAATATGGAATTCGCAATCTAATTGGTAGATTTCACACGGATACGAAAGAAATTTGAGTTAAGTCGTTTTAATTAGCAGAACTTTTGAGACGATCACATGCTTCGCAGTGTGGGGGAATATCTTACATAAAATTCACCTGGTCACCTGGTGCCGTCAGCTACTGGAGCTCTGGCGAAAGCCCTGGTGCATCTTCTCCAGTTGCACTCTTTAGATACACCATGACTATTTTCTTGGCAGAAGATAAGGGGTGGTTTGCCATTGCCTTCCCCCCGTTTGCCATCCGTGCCCGTTCGTTCACCCTTCCATACGGAAAGGTTACTAACAGGTCGCACCACGAGAAGGTGGGCACGGTGGACTTTGGTTCGCCAGCCCAGGTCGGTTCCGAGTCTACGCTCCAATTGGAGTCGTCGGTCGGGTCTCCTCCCCGCTTTACTCAATTGAATGAGTGACTGACAAACCTTTGCGACCCTACGTAAAATTAGCCGTTGAAATATTCAAAGTCACAACCGATCATGTGGAATTATAGACGTGGGTCTGTGATTGAAAGTCGGGTAAACCTGAAACAGCTGACAATATATAACTACAATCATTTCATTCCGTACTGTGGCACTGCAGACCCGCCTGTGTAAGAGTCACTCTGTGAGTCATACACACGAGTTGTTGGTGATATTGATATATTGCATTGTAATACATGGATTGTAGGCCTACATAATTGCTAGGCCAACATACAAATGGCCTACGCACGTATCTTTGATGTGAGTGTATGACTGAGGTCATGGGGTTTGGTTTCGATGCATTGAATCTAGGTTAGATCCTTTTCACCACCACCACTGCCTGTTTCAGTTGTTGGTGCAACACCATTCTATAACTATAGGTTCCCGTTTAAATGAAGTTCTTCCATTTAAGATATGTAATGTAATGTAAATCTTTAAGAATTCCTCAGGTACCTGTCTAAATGGAACTTATATCATTCGAAGTCCCTGTTTTATAAGTGGAGTTTTTCCACTTATTTCCATGTTTAATTTGACTCTGTATCGTCCGAAATTCCTGTTTAAAACAACTTTGTTTTGTTGCTTAAGATATACCTAAATTAAATTGAATCCAAGCCATTTAATGTCCCTGTTTAAATGGGCTTTGTGCCATGTTGGGTTCCCTTCTGAATGGGTGCTACAACAGTTTTGATCCTAGGTCATTATTGATTCCTATTTTATGTACCGTGATATATTCTGAGTTACCAAGTGATGCTACTTTAGTGCATGACCTGTGGACTGCTTTGCACCTATGCACTTAATCAACTTATGCACTAAAGAGAAGTTCACGTGTACTGTGACTACATTCTTGACAGTTTTTCACGCTTTACGTAACGCAGACCAACTTCATCGAATGTAACTGATCAACCTCTATTAAATATCAAGGTGGATCGATTAAAATCATTTTTATCAGTCCCAATCCTAATTGTAACTATTATCAAAATGATGATGATGGTGGTGTTGGTGATGGTGGTGTTGGTGGTGGTGGCAGTGGTAATGATGATGATGACGACAATGATGATGATGTCTATTTTTGTAAACGTTAGACCAGTGCTGTCCAACCTTTTTGCTACCCTGGGCCGCAAAAGCAAGATTCTTGAAGCCGAGGGCCGCAACAGTTAGGTAAATCAAAAGCAGTGGCTAAAAATTATAAAGCTTAATAGGGCCTACTATATTAATATATTGAAATGAGTATTGAAATTTAATACGGAATGATCATAATCTATCTATCAATCGAGCTATCGATTTATGAAATTTATATACCGCCGAGTCAAGATAACAATTCAGAGGTGCTCCGAACCCAGGAATGGCCAAAGAGGAAAGTCTTGAACAATTTATGGAAAGAGTTTGACAAAAATCCCACAGGGATAAAAATAATAAATAATATCATGTCGACTATACACAAACCACGATTGTCATGCTTCACAATAGTTGTGCCCCAAAATGTTCAATTAAGGTGGCGGTTATCCCTGCATGTTCTTGCACTCAGTTCCGTCAGCCAGACACAGTTTGGCCAGCTCAGCTCTTCAATCATTACGTCGCTCCGTAAATTTTTGGTTGTTGCTAAGATCCACTTTGTGACTGGGGAAAATTTCCATCCTCTTGCCCTGTGTTTCATTAAAAAAAACACGTCGAATCCAGCGTCTCGGTCTAAATTGCTAGCAGTCATGGTCGTCAAACCAGAAGGAGCCAACACATCGCCATTCGTTGGCCCTGGGTCTCTTATCGATTGTTTCTTTCTAATCCTTAGAACTAGGCCTATGGAACTCGACTACTTCTCGAAGGAATGGTAGCAGTTATTTGCAGACGTGCTGTAACTCTGTAGCCTATACACATCTCAGGAACTGGCTAGAAGTGAACTGTTTGGAACGGTTTGCAAGGTCCGTTTAGTTGAGTAAGATTACAGTAGGCCTAATAAGAGTTGCTAACATCGGAAGTCGTGTAGCCTATCAATCGCCAGATAGAATACGGGAACCTAACCCCATGCATGAAAATAAAGAAGAGATCTAGCTTTCAGATTGGCATTCCCGGTAGCATTCCATATCGGCATCTGTCTCGAAATCAATATAAAAAAGCAGTCAAGTCGACCAGTGACTTTATCCTTTACAAAGTTTATTTCATTTGACACAAAGGGTACAAATTTAGTGAGCCTCGGCGGGCCACTTGAAATCATCTCGCGGGCCGCATGCGGCCCGCGGGCCGCACGTTGGACAGCACTGCGTTAGACAATGACTGTACAGTGACATTTAGGGTACTCTCACCAACTTACACGTACACGCATGGGGGATCATTCCAGACAATTCTCTGCTTTAAATAATGTTTAAATCCTTCAGTGATCATCCTTTTTACCTCGAGTCCAACAAAAATCTACAGAAATAAAATTATTTTTTCTGTACGTTCGAACAGGGCAGCAGCGTGGTTGTTATATCGTTCGACGAGCAAGTTGCGACGGAAGAGAACGAGGTGAACGTGGAAGTGGAGATCGAAGGC
The DNA here is from genome assembly GCA_945859605.1 of Lumbricus rubellus. Lineage (NCBI taxonomy): Eukaryota > Metazoa > Annelida > Clitellata > Crassiclitellata > Lumbricidae > Lumbricus > Lumbricus rubellus. Next base: position 4,253,651 of record OX243816.1, read on the forward strand.
GATGCAGACGCGGATGGTCCAACGAAGGTCATGGCTGTCTGGATCAATCCATACACCTATCAGTTTACAGCTCCAGGTGAGTGAGAGGGCTGCCTCCATTGCAGTTTTCAATCTCACTGCTTCTGGGTTCGATGTAGCAACAGATGGGTGCTTTTACCTTTGTAGATGCACTGGTGAAACAGTTTGGTGGTTTTTGAGTGGATGGGACATGCCGTTGCAATCGCGTCCCTATGAATCCACATGGAATGGCCTCACTTTATATCCACATGGAATTTCGCCACTTTAATATCTGGAATGGTTTTTGTTTGGACCTTTTGGATCCACGTGGAATTGTCTCATTTTCGACTGTTGGGGTGCACCCGGATTCTCCTTTTGGACCTTTTGAGTCTACCTGGAATGATAGCCTATTGTTAATTTAATTAAGTGTTAATACTAACTTGCATTATATAAATAGTCATGGAGCTAGGGGTCAGGACTGTATAAGCTGTTAGCTTTTTCTGATTCCTTTTGCACTCTGTTTAGTGAGTCATGTTTATTCTGTTTGACTTGTGTGTGCAATAAACAAACAAACAAATCAATAAGTTAATCAATTATTTGTTAACTGATTTCAACGTTCAATGTTTGACGCATTTCAGAGCGCCGAGCGGGTACGTTGAAAGCGCAGCTCTTGATGGGCGGCAAGATCGTAGGTTCGGAGGATCTCGAGTACGCGTCTCCACTGCTGGACGCGATCGCTGGTCTCCACCTCATCTACATCCGTCAACTCAACGAACTCTGCTCCATCCTCAACGAAAGACATCTGCTCAACGACGACGTCGACAAACGAATGTCGAGAATCTTTCGTGATGAAAGCGACGATCTTATTCCGGTCGTCGCTTTCGAATACTTCCACGGAGTTCACCGATATCGAAATGCAGGCGAGTGATTTCGGTTCCTCACTGGTTGTGTGTCTGAGGCCCGCTGAAGGGGTGGTTTGGGGAAAATGCCCCATGGTATGGGGAAATTTTGAGATGTCGCAAAAAATGTGGTAGTTTATACAGGGTGGGCCAATAGGAATGCAACAACTTTGACACCTTATAACTTAAGCAATTTTTATCTTAGCGTCTTGTCCTATATATCAGATTGAACATAATTATCCATTTTATCAATCTGCAAAATATCTAAGAGATACTATTAGGACTTTTTGAGATAATGCTATTAATGTTCGATGTCCCTTTTTTGCCATGAAACTGCAAGAAAAAACCAAAAGTCTTAAACTTAATATGTCAATGACTCAATTCTAAACAATCACTAGTTCTGACAATTAATATCAATTCATATCTTGATTGAATTTATCATAAGTCAAACAAATATTCAATATGTCCACCACGTGCTATAATGACAGAATGGACACGAGACGACCATTGATCGATGGCTGAGTCCACCAGTGCTCGGGTTATTTCAACCCAGCAGTAAACAATCAATTTTTTCAAATGTTCAACGTCACGTATCGGTTCACGATAGACCAGTTGCTGAAGACAACCCCATATCGAATAGTCAACCGGGTTTAAATCCGGATTGTTCGGTGGCCAGTTCTCCAGTTCAATAAACTCTGGTACGTTAGCGTTCAGATAGGCAACCGTATGACGTGAACGGTGCGCCGGCGGGAGAACGTTTGCGACCACAGTTGCGGCTGTTAGACGTTCCCGTGGCATCAATTTGTTTAATCAATCGATGTAGAGCATATTTATTTCATTTTCTAGAAGGGAATTCTATCAACATCTGGTGTGCTTTGTATTCGTTTTCTACTCTTAAGATTCTGATTAAAATTCTATCCTTTTCCGTGAGCGGCGCCATGATGTTCATTATTTACATTCAAAATTGAGAGGTGTGCGTCGCACCAATATTTTTATTTAAACGGTGCCGTATATCAGCGCAAGATTTTACACAGTAGTAGAATGGATAATTACCTTCAATTTAGTGTATTGATTACGATGTTCGGATAAAAATTGTTCAAGTTATAATGCGTCAAAGTTGTTGCATTCCTATTGGCCCACCCTGTATAAAGTTTACGATTTATGCGGATTTTTTAATGTTTGTTGGCCACTTCATTTTTATTATTCTCACTTTGTAAGACTGACAGATTTTTAATCTATGTTTACAAGTTCTGTTGCAATAGATAATGCTGCATAATAATTTACGGGTTGTTTATCAGTGTTGTTTAAAATTTGCACTACGCAAAACACTAAATTTTATTATATTTACGACTGCTGCTTCTAATTACGCTGTGTAATAATTTACACATTGTTACGTTACAGATGCGAGTGGTTTGGAGCTTCCGACAATGTTCCATCTGACGGCAAAGTATGGTCTTCAGGAACTGAGTCAGCAGCTGACTGATCTACCAGATGCACGACACTCGTACTGCACGTACAATTCCGATGGAAAGCTGCCGGAGGAAGTTGCACGTTCCAACAATCACATGACGCTGGCCACAACGTTCGAGAACTTCAGGGAGGTGAGTTGCGGAATTTTTGCTCAAAAGGAGCAACTCCCGATTTTAGATTTTGTCGCGGTTCTTTTGTATTTGAAATACTTTGTGTTCGATTGCGATTGTTAATTGTGTTCAGTCTGATTGAGTTAGAACTGCGAAGAATTTTGACGCCGTTGTTTCGTTTAGCTTTTTAACATGATATGTTAATATTATTTAAATTCTCTTGGCCTGTTCTGAACTAATAATAATTTTTTTATAATTTTCATTTATGCAGCAATCTGGTTGACAGACCACAACTGGTTACAGTGCACAGTTATCTTAATTAACATCAATCTTAGCTACTAACAGCACAGATTGACAAAAGCATCATAGTTGTATTTTAGCATTATGTGCATTGTTGTGTGTGTTTTGATTATAATCTATCCTCTGTAGATAAGTAATTTTTTATAGGCTCAACAGTGTTGAGCGTTTCGGTTTCATTTTTCTTTGTTTCCTGTTTTCAATTCGTGCTGTTTGGTGTTTTCCCCATTTGTGCTATATCACTGTATGTTTGCAGTGTTTTTGGCCTGCTTTAGTTTAGGCCAACATCTATTAGCATCTAATAATTTAATTCGTAATACGGTTCTCTAGTCTATTCTTTTTAGGTCTTCCATTTTTTTAGCCATGTTGCAGTGATACACAAACTTGATTTGGTTGATTTGGCCACAAAAATAAAATATTTTGATTGATTAAACACATTACATGTTTGTATGCTCTTAGCATATATTTCAATTCTCGTGTTCTCATCGATGTTGCATTCGACATATTCGACTTGTACACATGATTAAATTCTCATCACGTATCTCATCTACTAAACCTTTTTCAGCCGTATTGTTAGCGCTCACCACTATCGCTTCCTTTGTTCAATTGAACAAAGTCTCTCTTCATTTTGCCCTGCACTATGTAGAACTGCGCTTTCTTGGTCGTAGGACCTTCGACCTCGAATTGTCTCCCATTGACACTCTGCTTGCTTTCTAGAACTCTTTCTCAGGCATTCCTCTCTCATCATTAGACAGTTTTATTTTTCTGCGCTGGGTTGGAGCACCTCTGAGTTGTACCCTTGAAAAAATGTAAAAATGAATGAATGAAGGCATAAAGAATGAATGAATGCATAAATGAATGAAATCTGTCTTCAGTAATGAAGCATCATTGTTGAATTTAGCATATTTGAATTGATACACCAAAACTCATTCGTCTGAGATCACAGATTTCGTTTCAACTACTTTCAAAAAGTATGTGAAGTGTAACTAGAAGTAGCTTTCTACTGATGATATTGCACGAACAATGAAATAATAATCATCCATTTTTGTGTGTCTTTCCTTTCCTCGTAGGGTGAAGGCGATACGTTCCAACAGCTCTACGACTCGTACATCATCATGCGAGGTTTGCCTGCTTTGCAATTCACATTTTTTGTCTTTGAAATTTAGTTGTATTGTTTTGTATCGTATTGTATCTATGAATTTATATAGCACCTCTCACAATGCACACCAATCAGAGTTGCTCATTGTGCATTAGAACAAGAGAGAAATACGTTATCTTGAGATCTTGAGACAACAACGAAGAGACATTTTTCCCACCACATGTATGGATCAGGGAAAATCCATGGTATACCGATGACAACAAAAAGTAAGACTTTTGATGGAACTGATATTTCCAGTTGCAACTCATGGTTGCTAAGGATGAAATCTGATGAGATAAGGATAAATGGATTGGAAATGAAAGGACTCTGGCAGATACTAAGAATTTCATGTATGGCTTTGAAGAAAACCGGTGAATAGGTACTGGAACAAATCAAGTTGGGCTACTTTGGGGCAACTTGGGCTACTTTCAGTCACCATGCGTAGAGATATGTATTACCTTTATCTTCGTGCTTTGAGGATTTGTAGAAAGAATTAGGAAAAAAACTATTGTAACCTTTTAATTTCAGGAGTGTCGTTTATAAGCGGGTTCACCATCTCAGTGACCTTTCGTGTGCGCGTGCGCAGTAGTCAAGGTCACTACACAATAGACGGTGTATTATATAAAGATTGCAAATTCGCAATGCGCGAGTCATTAAGTTTCGGAACTTTTGGTATATACACCTTCTTTTGTAGTGGTGGCCTTGACTACTGCGCAAGCGCACTCGAAAGGTCACTGAGATGGTGAACCCGCTTATTCTACATTTGAGAGATCTGAGATATAAAACTTTTCTTAGTTTTTTCATCTTGTTTTGTTTTTGATGTTTAGGTAGCAATCCAGTTCAGGGCGATTATCTCAACCGTGGCATGAAACAAGGTCAGTTCGTCTTGCTTGTAGCTGTGCTACTCAGAAACATTTGCACTCATTCGTTGACATTTATTAACCCCTTCGCTGCGACGGTTTTTTAATCCCGTGTGCGGCATATATAAGTAATATAATAAATTATATACCTACATGTATGCATATAATATTATATAAGCTTACGTTTATTGTTAGGCCTATATCCACGCCTACAAAAGTTTTTGGAGCAAGCACATGGAAGTATTTAGACATGGATCGACCTGGAACCGGGACTAATATGACCTTGAGCTTGGCCTGATATGACCTCTAATTGTGTCTTATGTATAGAATATTATATACGTTTATTGTTAGGCCTATATCCACACCTACAAAGTTTTTTGGGCAAGTACATGGAAGTGTTGACATCGATCGACCTTGAACCGGGACTAATATGACCTTGAGCGTGGCCTGATATGACCTCTAATTATTTCTTACTTTGCTTGCGATAACGATTAGGCTAGCCTACATCTACCGTGCGCAATACATGCCTACATCAATACGCTTGCTTTGGAAACCTTCGTTGCACAGTAAATTTCGGCTTCCTTTCTCGATTTTACCCCTCCCCCACTTTGCCCCTCACTTGCCCTACCCCACAACCTACCTCACCCACCACCAATTTGCTCAAACCATCCATCCTCATCAACGTTAGGAAAAATGTCAGTTATTCGCCGGCGGTACCCTGCGTTGTACGGTAAATATCGATTATTTTTCTCAATTCTCCCCCACCTCTCCCCCATCCCCAAAACCTGCTTCACCCCCACCAACGATCCCCCCGAGCCAACTCCAACCATCGCCACCCCTCTAGTGCAAATTTCGGTTATTCACATGCGGTTCCCTGCGTTGCACGGTAAATGTCGGTTTTTACTAGTCCAAGATGAGGGTTTCGTCATCCCCGCACCCACCCCCATGGTGAGGGGGGATTGGTCAATATCTTCATCCCCGCACCCACCCCTATGGTGAGGGGGATTGGTCAATATCTACATTGGGTGGCTTTGGTTAGCCTTCTGTGGTAACATATCCAAAATCCCATACATACATTACACATTCTCCTTTATAGACACGGTTTACTATGTAATGACGTCATGATTGACCTTGAACTTGACCTTGAACTTGACCTCATCTGACTCTCCGGTCTGAACAACAGTGCCAATATATATTTACTGCAATATGCTGTGCGACAGCGATTAAATCTAGCGTGCGGAATTGCCGTATACCTCAAAGCATTGCATGACGTACCCGTACTCGTCACCCGCGTATAGGGTATATATTTCTATGACGTACCCGTACTCGTCATTCGCAGCGAAGGGGTTAAACATTGTTCGACCTCAAGGTTGAATATTGTTTCAGTTTTTAATTCTAATTTCTTACCAGAATTTGTGCAGATATTCTACCAGGAGTGTCTTATCATTATTATTTTTCATTTATCTTATTTATTTACCCTAATTGCCTCATATCTCTCAGGATTTTGAAAACAGATTATCTGGAGACATAAAAATTAATTCTTGGATTGCTATCTTACCTATCTGACAGAGCAAAACTGTCCAATTATTATTAAAATTTAATAAATTCTATTTGTAAATGTCAGTATTATGTTATATTTTTATTAAAATGCCTTGCCTGTGTTTATCTTGCCTATCCTACTTGGCCTGGTCCTACCTTTTCAGGTCTTGCCTCACATCTTCTTGAATTGCCTACATTTGCTAGAGCACTATACCTACCTTCAGATTGCCTCTTCATTTTCTTTTACCTCTCTTACCTTTCCTTTCCGAACTGTAACTTACCGTCATCTTACCATCACTCACCCTGTACCTTACCTGTACCTTACCTTATTGTTGCAATGTTCCTTTGTTTAAGATGCCGACGAAAGTGGTGATGACGACTACGAAGACGTACCTACCGAGGTCGTCAACCAGTTCGCCAGCTGGAGCAAAGACTACGTCCCAGCAAAAGCCGCTGGTCAGTATTATTATTTGAATATTAGTACTGATACTACCGCTAATGCTACTACTGCTAATGCTGCGCTACTACTTTTATTATTATTATTATTATCATTAAATTAATATTGTTATTATTATTACTATTATCATTATTGTTATCTTCATCATCATCATTATTATTACTGCTAGTACGACTACTATTGTACGGCTACTATTATTATTGTTGTTGTTGATGTTATTTTATATATATTTATATTTTATTCGGAGAATGCAACAGAAAATATTCTGGGATGTCTAAGACTGGGACTATTAAGACTTGATCAGCAGAGCAAAAGTGTCTTTTGAAATCAATGGCAGTAAAGCAGTGGATCGTGATTGCAATGCGCTGAAAAAGATTGCTGGTCTGTCCTGTGTTGCCGCTTGTGAGAAAGACAGATAGACAGGACATACAGACAAGGTAGAGATGCAGGAGAGACAGAAGAGAGAGAGAGAGAAAGACATAGCCCCCAACTCTGTGATGTCATCTTGGCAGACTATTGTTAACTGGCATCATGTGGTACATTTAATTCATGGTATGTGTCTCTCTTGAGAAGAGAGGAGCTACAAAAATCTGTGATTACACTTACATTACATTATTTTAGTTGTACCGCTTTTAGTTGTTACTTTACGCTGGCTTCCTTTTTCCAGCACCAAAGTCTCGAGCGACCGATGCCGCGAAGATCGGAGCGCTGTCGCAGAGCTACGTGGAGGAACTGGAAAATCCGTACGAGAGCCGACTCAACCGTATGTGTCTTCAGTTGCGTAATATAACTGTATTTTTTAATGGGGTTTTATGTAGCAGAGACAACGTAAGGTATATAAGAAGAAAATAAAATTAAGGAAAATGATCACAGGCAGTAAATCTAGCAATATGGTCTGTATGCCAAAACAAATGGAAAAAGAAACGAAAAATTTAAAAAAATTAAAAATTTTGATTTCTCTGTGAAGAAAAAGCAAAAAGTTTTTTTGCATCTATGCATAAAACCTAATCATACCTAAGCCATTATCATACCTACCTTTTGCTTTTTTATTATGCACTGTCATGTCTTAGTTTACCTTGTCATATCTTGTCTTGTTCTACATTACATTCTGTTACCCTGCATTACAGTACAGCAGCAACGTGGCGCCCCCACGCGTTTCATCGAGGATGGTCCTCCTACGACGATCCCTCGTAACCAACAGGAACTAATCGGAATCATGGAGCAGGTGAAGAGCAAGCAACTGACGATGGGAGACGCGGAGGTTCTCTTCAAGGAATGGCAGATCCGATACCAGAAGAAACCGGCCTCAATCAAACAGAAGGAGGTTGTTAATCATCATCTCATCTAATCATCTGATCTGATTATCTGATCTAATCATCTGATCGGATCGTCCGATCTAATCTAATAATCTGATCATCTAATCTAATCTGAACGTCTAATCTAATCTAATTTAATCATATGATCTAATCATCTGGTCTAATTATCTGATCTAATCTGATCATCTGATCTAGTCATATGGTGGCTCATGGTTGTGATGATGATGATGACGACAATGTGGAAGATGATTACAAAATAATATTCTAGCAGCAATGATAATGATGATTATGATGATGGTAATTTTATTCTCAATGCATGCAGCGTAACAATAGTGTCTGCAATATAATCATTGTTTTCATCTGAGTTTTTTTTCTCGTTCGTAGGATCAGCTGGCGAAGATTCGTGAGGAGAACGAGAAGCTATATTGCAAGAAAGAGACTTTTCCGTTTCCACACAATATCCTTGGTGGCCGGAAAGGAGCGACACCCGTCAGCCAGTACATTCCAGAAATTATGGTACGTCTTTTCTACCATATCCACCATCTGTGTTTATGGATGATGAGGATTATGGTTTGGTGGTGATGGTGGTGGCATTGACAGTGGCGGTACTTAGTACTTGGTACTTGGTGGTGGTACTTGGTGGTGATTTTGGTTGTAGGGGTGGTGGTTGTTGTCGTTTTAGTAGTGGTTCTGGTTGTTGTGGTGGTGGTCATTGTATCTGTGGTGGTGGTGGTGTTGGTGGTTGTAATGATATTTGTGGTGATGGTTGTGGCGTTGGTGGTTCTCCTTGTAGCTGTGGTTTTGGTGGTCGTCATTGTGATTGTGATAGACTGGTAGTAGTGGTGGTCGGATGGTGTGGTGGTGGTGGTGTTTCACTGACAGTGATAACAATGACTAGAGTAATGATGACATCATATATCGATTCTTGTCGTCGTTGCACATGCAGATTAAACGAAGTTGGTGGTATGAAAACTATGAATGATGGTGATGATGATGATTGCAATGATGATGTTTTGTTTTCAGCCTGGCACAAAGCAGCCGCGACCTTTAGCCGTCGAGGCTTTGAAATCAACAAAACCGACGAAGCCTGACGCCAGCACCGATCGCTCAAGCACGACGTCAAGTAGTAGTAAGCGACATTTTTTGCAATTAAATTAAATTAAAATTAAATTAAATTGGATGAGGTGATGGTTGCATGGTTACACGGGGAATGAAGATCAGAAGGACGCAAGGTTCAGTACCTGCTAACCCCAACTAGGTGGACCCAGCCTTCCATTCTCCTGGGGTGGCTGGAATGAGCAGCAGTACTGATGGGAGCCTTGCAAGATGCCATACAGTTAGATTTGACTCCTTTTAAGCTTGTTATCATCAATTCTTCTTAACCCTTGACACAATCTTGTTGCATTTTGTACTTGCATCTGTTGTAGGCCGTGAAAGTACATGTAGCACCCGAAGTCGAGCAAGTACAACAAGCGGAATAGACATCGATGAAGTAAGTCGTGATTTGATCATTGATAGTGGTGATTTTCCAGCTATTTCACCTATGTGACCTTGTTAACCTGAACTATTTTCTCTCGACCCTATGAACTGTGAGGTCTTGACCTTGTGAGTTATGAACCGTTGACCAATTAACTCTGAGATAGTTTCTCTTGACCATAAGCGATTAACCAGTTTCTTGACCTAGTTTAACTTGATACTTTCAACTCTGAACTAGTTGGAACTCTGAACTCATTGAATGACTTCTAAGCTAATTTCTATGGTGACTCTGACCTTTGAACCGTGACATAGTTCTGTTTTCTTTGTCTTTCAGACAATACCAGAGGAGATGGCTCCAAAGCTCCTTCCAAAACCAAGAGGCAATCGAAGGGTAGGGTACTGTGGCGCCAGTGCTGCTTTTTTTATTTCATGGCAGACATTTTTTTCTTAAATTCTTTCATTCATTAAATAATTCAAGAATTTCCAGACCACTATGGAAAAGGCTCAATTCTGCATAGATGCAGTTTGCAACCAAGAGCACTCCCTTCTTATTATAATACCTGACATCAGTTTTTGTGCAGGAATAATTTATAATTCAGTAATTAGAAAATAATATACATGTATACAGTTATGATTTTTTTGACATGAAGTGCTTAATTAGCAAGATATCTAATTTACTTTTTAAAAGATTTAGAAGAAATATTAAATTAGCAGAAAGTGGTCTTTAAATTACAGTTAACTTTTAATGCATTTCTTAAATTTCTTCCTGACATGCATATAATTATATTATGCACATCTGGAAAACATTGTTTATAAAGATGTTAAGCACTCTATCATCATCATCATCATCACAATCATTTTCTTCATTGCTGCCAAGGGTCTCCTAATGACAATTATTTTGCAGTCTTAAATCTGTCCTCTTTTCTCGATATAATGCGGCTATATAAATCTTTGTGATGAATGAATGAATAAAAATAATCAAATAAAAAGCATAATGATTTAACGAATAATAACATCCATCCATTGATTCCTCTTCCTTCATCAGATAATTATTTCAATTTTCTTTCCATTTCACAGTCCGTCTGCCTCCAGAAACTCGAAAAGGAATTGTCGAGCCCCGGAGCGCTTGAGCCACCACCTGTTCCACCACGAGTCCTCGGCCAGCAGTTGACGCGTCCGGCCATTCCCATTCCACGACTGAGCAAGACAATGGTTAAACCAGACAGCGTAGCGGAAGAGAACAGCTCCCCGGACGATTCCTACATCGACTGTGAAGTTGAAAAGAACGTTTCCGTCACATCCGACGACATGTACATGATCATGGAAAGCAACCCGATGCGGCATCCACGACCGGACGAAACCACCGTGGAAAGGCCATCGAGGTCGATGACGCATCAGGAGTCGACGCCGGAGTTTGGCAATCCGCCGTGGACGGAGCAACCACGCAAGTCTTCCCTTCCGAACATCGCGAATCCAAGTTCCGTTCCGATTCCCAAACTTCCGTTTCCCAAGGTCACGGAGGAGTCAGAGGATTATGACTCGAGTTCATCGTCTTCCACTCAACCCAAACCCAAACAGTTCCAGCTTCCAAAGGAGGGCTTCAACGTGAAACTGAAGAAGGTGACGCCCGCGGTAAAGCCACCGGAGCAGGAGTCGTCCACGAAAGCGACGTACGCGTTGCCGACGCCGAAGCCAAAAACGGGGAAAGTGCCGCCTGGTGTTCCGCAGAAGAACAAGTAGTTTGTGAGATTGTGAACGTAGGCAGATTTTGTTTTGGACAGGTCGAACGTCCGAGTCAAGTAGGGAATGAAAGGTCGCTGAAAGCTTAGGCGGAAACCTGGGTGGAGATTTGGGGGGACGAACGAGTGGCCGAAGAAGAGACGTGAAATTTTTCGACGGAGGAAAAACTTTTTGACAACATTTCATTTTTCCAAGGAAATTTTTAATTTTTTATGACCTTTTTTTAGTCATTCGGCCAAAAAAACCATTAAAAATTTCTATTTTCACCGCCAAAAAGTTGATGACCAACTATTGGGGGGGGACCAATGCATGGGCCGTCCCCCCAACACTTTTATTGGGGGGGGACCGTTCCCCCCTTAGGTTTCCGCCTATGCTTGAAAGTAATCTCTGATGGGAGTGGACATTAGTGTGGCCAGCGGGGCATAATCTGTACAAGATCATCTGTTCTGTACATTATCATCTATGCCAGTAGTTCATCCAGCCATGTACTGTGAATGTGATCAAATTTCTTGACTTCTGTAATGCTGTTAGCTTTATGCGATACCAGTAGAAAATGGATTTGGTTGGAGAAGTCAAGTTGAAATCCTGGGTCCTGGCTGTAAAAATGGGTCAAGGGGATCAGTTGGGTCAAGGCAATTAGATGGGGCAATGAAACCAAAAGTCCAGCACCATTACTTCTCCTTATTTCCTGTTTTTGAATTCTTTCTTAATTTGGAAACTGGAATACTAAGCTATTTAAATGTTTGGTATGTTTCTGTGCAAGCCATTATCTCGGCACTGCAAATATTTATTCAGCAGATGTTTGTTGAGAACTGACAAACATCCAACACAGTAACAGCGTGTGACACAGGATTTGATACGTCTAACGATTATGTTTAAATTAACGATTCAATTTGATGAATATTAATTAATGATTCATGGCTTTTAGCCCAATGAATAGATAATTACATTTGCTGGTATGCCTGGAAGTCTGCAACGCCGACTTTGGCCGCTAATCTAGGTTGCATTAATAGGAGAAGAAAATACAGTTAGAGAAAGTTAAGGAGATAATTTAGTAAGTTTTGTGGCGCTTTTTGAAGGTAGGACGTGAATTGGAGTGGATAGCGATACCATTCCTGGGGCAGAGGCATGTCATGGAATGCACGCGAGGCCAGAGCTGTTTTGCATTGGGACTCAGAAAAAGACTTGTACGTGATAATCGCAGGTAACAAGGAGGAATGTAAGGAGTTAGTAGTGAGAAAATGTTGGAGGTGTATTGGTGCTGAGGAATTTATAGGTCATACAGGCCGGATTGAATTTAAACATCCATGTTGTAAAGAAAGAAGTTGCATTGTATAGCTTCACAAATTGTACATATTCACTCCAAAACAATGTATGCTTGAAGATAATGGGCCTCTATAGTTATATGGAGTCTCCTCTGTACATGCAAATATGGTTCTGATAATGTTGTCAAAATTTTGAACAGCAATATCAATACAGCTGATCCATCTAGGAAAAAAGCCATTCTAGTTTACCGGTCACACGATTTTTTGTTCCGTACTGCAAATCTGACATCTGTTAACAATATAATCTGCACGCGTAAGTTAAACTGTAAATATTTGTTATCTACACAACCAGTGCAAATGTACTTTGTACCGGGGCATTTCCCCATGCCTCTGGCAAGTCTCTCGTGAAATGGTGCTATATAAAGTTGCAATTTCAGTGCTATAGGCTGACCTAGAGGCAAGCTGCTCGTGTACATTTTTCGAGGACTAACGTTAACTTCACTTCTGTTCTTCTTGTTTATAGTTATTGTTTATAATAATTATGTGCTCGATTTTTTACTCCACTGCTAATAATACAATTATAAGTTTACAGGCACAGTTGTTTGCTGCTGAGAAATTTATTTCGTTGTTTTAGTTTGAACCTCTTCCAGCTTACTTCTGTTCTAACTTGTTCCACCTCACATTCGTTCTAAATTGTTCCACCTTACATTCATTCTTACTTGTTCCACCTTAGGCTTGTTCCAATTAACTTAACACTTAATAACGAATGGCACTGGTTTGGTCGCTTTTGGGACTCTTGTCATTAATGTGATTATTTTTTCCATCCGTCTACCATCGTGTTCCTCTATAAAGGCTATGAAAACACACCCTCCAGAATAAGCATAGCCCCTGCTTCTTTTGAAGGGTGTGTTCACAGCCTTTACAGTTAGTCTAATCACAACCAGGTCTATACTGCCAAAAAATAGAGGTGAGTGCACGCCTAGGCAACCTGTCTGCAGGTCATTTCTCCCGTATGCTGCGCACAAATAATTGGGCAGTGAGTACACGCTGTATGCTTACATGAGCTCTCGATTACAGCCCTCCTCACAACTTGTTCCATCTTACTTTACTTACTTGTGGGGCGCGATGGTGTAGTCACTGTAGGGGGTATGTTCGTCGCTTTGCAGCCGAAGGTTTGCAGGTTCGAATCCACCTCAAGTCGCCGTGTAGGGACCTTGGGCAAGTCCTTCACTCGCAATTGCTTTGGCGTGAAATTATTTTGATGCAGTGTCCATGCTGCATTCGGGAGCGCCTCTGAGTAGAGAGAACTTGAAGGGGCGCTATAACAAGTGCACATACATACAAACTTGATGCCAAAGCAGGAGCATGCTCACACAACTTTGTACAAACAGTAATGCAAAAAAATAAATATATATAATACATTGATACTCTCATATCAAAATGTGCGGTGGCGGTGTCTTAATAGAAAATTTGTGGAATGTACAATAGAGACATCTATGCAAAGTCATACAACATTCTCATAATAAAACTTCATATAGCTTTGGCAAATGAATCAACTCTATGTACGGTTAGATTATGTGGTCTGCGTCGATGGAGGTCATGGAGGAAATGACAAGGATTTCAGAGAAAAGGACGTAAAAAGCAGCTCGAGAACAGAGTTCACCAAAACTATATAATAGAAGCAGTGGTAGGCCTATGGACGATGACCGTAACAGCGTTTACGTTTCATGACATTAGCAACTCCCACTACCACCCACCGCCATCACCACCATACAGACAGCATGTAGTACGCAGCTCTAACAAGGTCAAAACAGACATTGGCTATGGAGACCGCGGGCGACCAAACACGTTGGGTGAATGTGGTTTGCCGGTCTTTGCAGCATATTTTGCCGATGTGTGCCTCACAATCATGAGGTGTAGTGGTGGGTTCGGTGCCCTGGAACCGCAGGGTTCCAGGTTCGAATAACCTCAAGCTGCTGATTATAAGCAAGACCTAGGGCCGTTGAACAAGCTAGGCTTTCACCCGCTAATTATTGTTGCTTGTGCGCTTGGGGAGGAAACTCCGATGTAGTGTCCGCGGGCATAGTTATAGTAAGCGGGTCCCTATGTTAATGAATGACTGCACAAACCCTATTCCTAACCCTAACCGACCCTCACGATGCCTAACCTGACCCTAACCGACCCTCACGATGCCTAACCTGACCCTAACCATCACATAGGGACCCGCTTACTATAACAAAGCCGTGTCCGCGCTGCAGTCGGAAGCGCCTCTGAGTAGCGAGCTTGAAGGGGCGCTACAGCAAATGCGGTAATTTAACAAATTAAAAGATCAAAATAATAAATCCGAAAAAAGATGGTGACATCCAAAACAGCCATCTCCTGGATCCGAAAAGATGCAAAAGAACTGACATACTAGGTTACGATCCTGACAAAGGTGAGAAATTAGCTAAACACCTCTACGCTTATAACAAAGACCTTTAAGTTACACTTTTTTTGCTTATAATATTACGGGTTCTGCCAAATGCTAGGCCTATAATCTATTCGATGTCTCCCTGTTTGTAAAGTGCAAAATATAGGCGCTAGAGCACGTGTTTGTTATCTAGTATTATGGTTTCGTTGAGAATCTTGGCGTTCAGCTTCTTAACTTCCGGTTGTGGATTTTCACAATGCACTAAATACAACTTCTCGTATTATATAATAATTTGTTTCCTGGAGATTGCGAGGTAAAGAAATTTGTTGATAGTATTATTGGAATGAGATTACTGGAGCTGATTGAGATTCTAATATTTCGGATTGCGTAATATTCGTGTATTTCTATGTATTTCGGAATACGGTCGCGTGCCCTTCTGTGTTTACCGATTTGAAGCAGCGCTGGCTGTTCGAAATATTATATTTCTAGGGCATACTTGGATTATCGTGGGCCGATATGTTCGAGTAATATACAGTGTCTTTCAGCAACGTAGCTGTCGCGCCGCTGCCGTAATTGGGCGATTTAAATGACACATGGACTAAATTATAATATTACAGCAAAATGTTTAGGCGTTCGTTCTTATTCCAGGTTCCGGTAAACGTGTATTTTAGCATCGTAAATTATTTTCACGCTTACAATGATTAAAAAAACGCAGCAAATTATTCCTAACAGCGCATAGTTGACCAACTCATCGAACCGCATGCTTAAAATTTGTTAGGAACAAGAATATTGACATAAAATGGGCTTTTAAAATGCCACATTTCCCATGCGAAATCGCCGTTCGAATCGCCAATAAACCGCAACGTATGACCGGAAGTTGGGGTACGCGCCAAAAACATCGACGTGTACGTCAAAATTTCGGGCATAAGTTCAAAATAATAAATGGAAGCTGGATGAAGGTATTTCTTGATCTGAAGTAGAAGCCGGATTAATGAAAAACGCTTCAGTAATGGAAGCTGGATGATGGTATTTTTATATCTGAAAGAGAAGCTGGATTGACGAAAATAACGGGCGAGAAATAGAAGCTGGGTAATGAAAATATTCTAGCTTAAATTGGAGCTGGATTGATGAAAAATAATTGTTATTGAAACAGAAGTTGGATTCATAAATCAACTGATGCAATTGAAAAAGCTGGACTTTTACTTACTTACTTATTTATTTTTGCATGCTGTCTTATTGCACACATGCCGCACGCAACTTCCGGAAAGGGTCATAATTGAACAACAACTTCGATTGGCGGTTTGTTATGACCAAATATTACAATTTTTAATCGATTTCCTTCTTTTTAATAAATTCTAAGTATAATAATACATCAGTTAGGCAATAGCACGTTGGCAGAAATATTTTAAGACTCTTTTTGTGCCATTATAGGCGTGAGAATAATTTACGATGCTAAAATACACGTTTACCCAGGTTCCATTTAAGGAAAAAATTATAAATCACAATGTTGTTTAAGTAAGAATTACTGTTTTCGATCCAACTTCTATTTAACCAAGAATTGTTTCATTGCTCCCACATCTGTTTAGGCAAAAAGTCACTGGTTCGGCTTCTGTTACGAGGTTAAACCGTAGTTTACGTTGTTTAATTATTTGGCCAAAAAGTGATGTTGTTAAATTATTTGCATGTGTATAAATGATATACAAGTAATTTCTGGATCGCCAGGTTCAATCCAGCTTCCATTTCAACTATAAATATGCCTTTATCCAGCTTCCATTTCAGGTATAAAATGCCTTTATCCAGGTTCTACTTCTCAAGCGTTTTTCATCAATCCAGCTTCATTTTCAGCAGAATGACTACACTAACCCTAAAACTAACCCTAACCGACCCTCACGACGCCTAACCTGAGCCCTAACCGACCCTCATGCGTAAAATCCCGCTTCTATTTCATCACTAAATATTTGTCATCGAATGTAAGAAATTGGTTGTCGGATAAAAAAAGTACCGTTTTTTTCGTCAATCCAGCTTCCATCTTCTCGCGTTTTCGGTTTATATTGCTACTTCCGGTTGCGAATTTTCAGAAATTGGAATAGCGCGTTTTATGGCGCGTTACATTCATGATTTTAGGCGTTTATTAATTAAACAACGTAAACTACGGGATATCGATAATGAAAATAATTAAACAACGTAAACTACGGTTTAACCTGTTACGATTTATGTAGATGTCGTTTTTCTAGGTAATGGCTGAAGATCTGCAGGAGTTTGAAGAGCAGCTGAAACAAGAGGAAGAAGAAAGACAAGTTGAGCAAGTTGGCTATGACACGTCCAAGTACTACCAAGATGAAGATGGAACATTCTTTGAGTTTGATGAGAGTCGTAGGGCGTGGATTCCAATGGTTAGTGGCCCAAATTTGCGTTACTCATTCTGCTTTCTAGATAATCTTGTATTGGTTTAAATATTTATGTGTGTGTTTGCATATACTTTCTGGTTTTAATAACCAATAGTGATAGTGACCAACAGAAGTGCAGCTTAAACCTTGATCTATAACCCTATGTTCTTTCGAAGGCACTTTTGGAGCAGAATTCTGGGAATGATTTGAAACATGTACCTCTGACTAAGCTTGTCATTAGCACATTCACTGTCCGGGGCATAGTCATGAAAAGTTTCTGTGGAGTTGTTGGGGGGGGGGGGGGGATGGAGCGCCGCATATTAATACTAAAATGACAATGTTAATAATATTTACAATAATGTTGATTATTATATTTTGGTTTCGCCAGATCAACGATGATTTCATTGCGCAGTATAATTTAAACTACGGCAACTACACTGACCCATCTGCAGCAGCAGCAGCTGTGACGACTTCAACAGCTGAGGCACCAACGGCTCCGGTGCCAGGCGCTTCAGATGCGACGCCAGAAGCAGAGCCACAAGAGCAAACGGACAACATGGCAGCCAAACAGTCCAGCGAAGAAGCTGATAAGACAAAGAAAAGAAAGCAACCACCGCCGGAACCAGGTGACGTTTGGTTTCTTCTTTGTAACATGTTTGTAGGAATCTTTGTTCTTATAATGTACAATTTGATTTGGATTAGAAATTTCCAACGATCGCTTAGAAATCTTCTAGTTTTTTACTCTGTGATGCCTGACGACAATTTGTTTTTGTTCTCAGCAATATTTGACTTCATTTATGCTGGTGTAGACAGGTTTTTTGTGTTTTAGAGTGGTGATATATAATTGTCCATAATAAAATAAGTATTAATTATCTAATTAATTACTTCTCTCTTTTGTTCAGGAAACAGGATTGTGGTAGTATTAGTGTTTTTAACATTTATTATAGTGTATCTGCAACAGTCAGATCAAAACAAATATTGTGACTGAAACTACTACACTCAGTTACAAGGTACTTCTAGGGTGTTTTTCAAGTATCTAAGTGTTACTTGGTTAAATAGATATTGTTCCATTGTAAATAGATATAGTTCCATGAAAAAGATATAGTTTCTTAGTTCCATACTGAATTTATAAGCAATCACACAGTAAATAGCTATAAGGGACTAATAAACACATAGTAAATATAACGTGAAAAAGACATCTTTATGTGTCCGTTTTCATTAGTGTGGTTTGATATCGACGATGAAAAGAACACAAATGTCTACGTGACGGGTCTTCCAACCGACATCACAGACGACGAATACCTCGAACTGATGAACAAAGTCGGACTGGTTTCCAGCGACCCCGTCACACGGAAACTGAAACTGAAGCTCTACCGAAATTCCGATGGAAGTATCAAGGGCGATGGACGATGCTGCTATTTAATGGTATTCAAAATGACATTTTGATTTTGGTTGATAAAGTTTTGGCAAATATAACTTTTTATATAAGTGAGCTTTAATTTATTAAAGTGTTCCTGATTTTTGCTTAAACAACGGGTGGACGAAGGAGAGATAGTGTTTGAAGTTTAGAATCTTTCTCTTTCTGGTTCATTGTATTTACCGTTGCCATTAAATTTTGCCAATCAATAGAACAGCTATTTTTTAATCATATAATTTATCAATTCGTAGCTATTTGTCCGCACTTGGAACAGGTGTCAGATTTTCTGTGGTTGTTTGTCATCAATGGCTGAAGTCTCTTCTTGTAATTTTCTTCAGAAGATTTTCTGCATCCAGAATCTGTTCATTTTATTTGAAAAATCTTATGTTTTCTTTTAAAATCAAAATCTGTTCCGTAAAATTATTATCATCTTTTTGTTTTCTGATGTTGTCTAAAACCAGAATCTGTAAAGTATTATTATCTTCTGTTTTTCTTAAACTGGAATCTGTTCATTTTATTTCTTCTGTTATTTTTCTAAAGCCGGAATCTGTTCAGCTGGCGCTGACGATTCTCGATGGATCCGACTGTAAAGGTCATAAGATCACCGTTGAGCGAGCGAAATTCGAGCTAAAAGGTCAATACGATCCGACGAAAAAGAAGAGGAAACTGACAAAACAGGAAAAGAAAAAGGCTGAAGAGAAGCAGAAATGGTGAGACATAGATTCACATTAATTAGGACATAATTTATTAAATTTTCATATTGCTAGACATTCCTTTTATTTATCAGGACAGACAAACGAACACATGGATACACTTTGATAATTAATTATAGATTATTAGGTGCCACTGTTTGATAACCAAGAATCTGTAATTCGATGTTTGTTTATGTGCTAAAATATCTGAGTAATCATGCTTACCTGTTTTCAAGTACCCACAAACTAATTCACATACATTGTTCTTTTTGTGCATTTGAAGTACTGACGATAGTTGCTATTAAGTGATTGATTTAACAAATAGTAATTAACGTCGAATGAATTTGTTTGGATGTGATTGAAAAGGTTGTTGGGCTGGGAACCAGACAAGAAGCTGGATGGAAGACCATACTGCGAGAAAGTCGTCGTCATCAAGAATGCCTTCACTGTCCAACAGTTGGAGGTACGAACACAAAGTCAACCGTTTTGGTTCAGCAGCTAAGGCTAATGAGGAATCCTGGTTGTAATCCAGTTATCATGGAAGTCAGAATATGGAGATAAATTTATAATCTAATCTCGCCTCATCTAGAGCCATCTGCAGCATGTTTGATTGATTTTGTTTATTTCGGAAATTTATATAACGCCTCTTCAAGGTAGATATACTGAGTGAAAGTTAGCTCTTGGTCTAAAATAAGTATTATCAAAGTGCAACAAGGTTTTAGTAGGTGGTCAATGCTAGTGAGGCTGTTGCATAATATTAGTTGGAGATACTTTGTAAAAATCGGATGATAGCTCAGCCGACCTGTTTAAATTTGGGCATTTTAGACATGAATGTCCAATGTAATTATTTTTATATTGTTAATGTAGGGCCATAACCTGCTTATTTTTCACCATTACCTGTCTCAATGGGTGCTATAATCAAATCTCTGAAACAAGAAACCATATTTTACTCTTTTCTACAGATGCCTTCTATATGGCTTCACTGTCAATTTGCCACTTGATTTAAATTATTTGATTTGTGATTTGTAGGAGAGTCCTACTCTCCTGCTCGAGTTGACCGACGATTTTCGTGAGGAGTGTAAGAAGTTTGGTGACGTCAAGAAGATCGTCGTCTGTGACGTAAGTCGAATTGGTTGACATCGTCATAGATCGAATCACGTTGGTTCATTTTTGTCAGAGAATATTAAAGAATTAGACCAGTCCTTGCGAGACAGCGGTCGATATGAAATCTTAATTATTTACTGTTTTTAATCTCGATTGGCTGTATCAGACACCTTCATACATCTTGTTCTTTTTCCACCCTCAATGCGTTGTCATCCCATTATTTTTACAGCTATTGTATTAAATTCGTATACGATATAGTTCATTTTTGCTGAAATCAGTAAGGGCACTAGTAAAAGATAAATCTTTATATTGCTTATGAAGATTCCCGTACCAGCATGCCAGTGATAGACTGATAGTGTTAACTTTACGTAGCTTGAACTGGCACTTTTAGACTTGACATGATGGTAAAAAATTTGGACAAACTGGTGCACACTTGACAAAGCTTTTACAGAGATTTGCATTTGTGAAATATTTATTTTGCTTAATTTGTTAAGCACTACTATGTGATGACTTAGCTTCAGTCAATACTGCTAGGCGGTAGTGAGGGGTCTGACTTTCTCTGGTTCTCTCCAAGTAACTGTGTGGCAAGGGGCAAGCATGCTTCAATTAACTACATGTTCACTAAATTCGCTTGCATTTATTAGGAGTCCCTCTGGCGCCATATGGATAACTGTGCTGCCTTTGCATTTCATACACATGTTTTCCACCTGCTTTTGTTGTAGCGTAACGTGCACGGCATTGTCTTGGTGACGTACAAAACGCCTGAAGAAGCAGACGTGTGCATCGCTGCGATCAACAATCGTTGGTTCGGTGGTCGAAAGCTGGACGTCGCTTCATGGGACGGACGGACAAAGCATTTCATCAAGGAGACGCCAGACGAAGAGAAGGCTCGCCTCGCAAAATGGGCGGAGTTCCTCGAAAAGAAATCGGCGGACAAGCTCGCCGAGGAAGCATCCGCGGAGAACACGGCAGGAAGAGAAGAAAATGCGGGCGAATCGAACGCGGAAGAAGTAACGGACGAGTCGACTGCGGTGCAGTTTGTCGTCGGTACTGGAGATGCGTCCGAAACATTGTCCGAGGCGGAAAAGCCGGAAAAAACAACGAGCGGAAGTTCGGGCAAAACGAAGGACCGCTCGGGGAATTCCACGGACAGTGACGAAGAGTTTGACAGCGATGATGAGTCATGATGAGTTTGCGTTGGATAAGTAAAATATATATGACAGTGAAAAGAGTTGTTTTTGTCGGTTGGCTCTATGTTGCGTCATCGATGCTGATATTTACGAGAGGATTTCTTTTCAGCGATGCAACGGGTTTTGTATTTGACGTGTTTGAAATGTGCGAGAACTTTGCTGTAGGACTGTTGTGAACAGCGTTAAAAATAAATTGGTTATGACTGATTAATTATTATTATTATTAAGTAAATGTGTAATGCACGCAAGATAACAACGAAATGTGAATCTGAAATGAGGCCGTGATGTTTATAAATTATGTCATTCAATGCCTTTGGTTGCACGTTGTCTGTGGTTACATTGTTTTCTTCTGTTATTCTTCAGTGCCAATTGAGCAAGCTGGATTGGTATTTGCAAATCAATTCAGTTTCCAGCAGTTGTTTGGTGGTGCAACATAATAGAAATATTTCCTGTTTATTTTTCTGTCCATCATGAATTTCTAATTTATAAATGTTTTACTGCAGTACATTAATACAATTACCCTTTGGATCAAATTCGCCTCTCACTGATTTGGATAGATTTGAATTTAATGATGTATTGTTCGTATTTCCTTAAGTAAGGTTACAGTAATAATGACCGATACAGCTAAGAATCGTGTGTGCCAAATTGGCCCCAAATAAAAAGATCTTGAAGGTTGCAGCTACATTATGTAAATCAAATGCATGCTAGTACCCATAGGCGTACGGGAGATTTCAGCAGTGGGGGGGGGGGGGCAAAGATTGAACTTCTGCCCGAAAAATACATCCATGAAAAAGTTGACGACCTTTTTTTTAGTCTTTCGGGTCTGTGTTTGCCCGAAAAACCTGACTTGCCCGATAGTTGGCGACCTTTTTTTTTAGTCGTTCGGGTCTGTGTTTGCCAGAAAAAACCCACCAAACTTGCCCGAATTTGGGGGGCATTTGCCCCCCGCCTCGTACGCCTAAGCATGCTACAATATGTGACCTTTAAACAAATTTATTTAATTAATTAATTAATTAATATTATTGCTACATGAAAAAGTATACCTTAAATTTAACATTACAGCCTTGTACTTGACAAAGGTATCAGAATTTTACCTGTTTAAATATTGGCATCTTCAGGAGATTGGATATTTTCTGTAGAAACTGATATTATAGGCTACTTGCAGGAAAAGACAGAAGATTGATTACCAACCTCTAGAGAATTTCATTAGCTCTCGCTTCATAATAAGGCATAGAAAATTAGTTGACTCCTACACTTAATTTCCCAGAGTGACACGTTTAAAGTTTTTTAAACTATGCCAGGCACTGAAGAATTGCAGTTTAGGCTTACTTAACTGGTGAGCACAGAAATCAAGGGCATATTCTATCATTTACGACATGTCAGATTATGACGACTTTTAATACTTCTTAGCAGTTGGAAAGAAGACTTCTTTCATCTGCAAAATGTCAAAGGACCATAATAATAATATTGTTATATATGCGCAGGCCTTCAATGAAAACAAAGTCAATAGGCAACCGGTTACGGTCCGGCGAGTCAAAGTAAGTAAGTAAGTATATTCTTTAATGTACCAGCTGCAAGAACGCACTCTGGTTTACAAGCACAAAAACATGACACAAAAAACAAATAGAAGAACAAAATTAATCATCCACTGCACCATCTGTCAGGCAGACAGATGGTGCAGTGGATGCAAGATCTCGATCTATCGGTGCACAAACGGTCATTGGATTGGATGATTAGAGTTGGAAGTTGGAACGACGAGCAAGGTTAGAGGAGGAGTCATCTAGATAGAATAATTATGTGAAAAACAGTGGCTTCAGTTTCGAGTGAATGACCTGTAGATCGAGAGATAACTGTGGTGAGATAGCGAGAGATGAAGTTTAGGTGGAATTTTGATTTAATTTCCTCCTCCTGACAGCCCTATTATCAAGAACATTACCATCATTATTATTTTGTGACAACCCAACCTGGGACTAATATCCTCAGACCCAACGAAATCCATTTCGTATCCCTAAAAATACAAAAATAATAGGCCTAGACGCCATGATCAGATTGGTTCCTCTCCATGAATCTGGTTGTTGTCCACGATTTCAATTAATTTTCAAAGGGTTCTTCCCCACTGCTACCCGTTTACGGGTTCCACGCCAGTAATAATAAAGACCTTTTAGTTAGTAATAATACTGAAATTAGATTTAAATTAAATATTATTATTACGTTTTCGGAGCCCAGCCATCCCATTATGATTCCGATTCAATCTGATCCTCTTTTAAACACTTCCGATTCTGCGCGCATGCGTAGTGGGCAGGCGTTGACGTGGAGTTGATGTGTTAAAATATCGACAACGTCTCTAATTTTTGACGGAAACCCATTTAATTATTCTTAATACGCTTTTGTTTATTTGCTAACAAGATGAAACGAGACAAGAAAGAAGAGGAAGGTATGTTGGTTGAATAGTTCTTTTCTTCATTGGGTTCCAGAGTTTTAAACGACTTGGGTGGGTGCCCTACCCGGTTCGTTGCATCTGGTTCCTTCATCCATCTTGCTGAGTGGAGGTTTGATTGTCAAATGACTCAAATCGCAATCCAGGTGACAGATTACTGCTGGAATGAATTCGTTCAAGGAGCTGTTGGTGCCTTCTTAATTTTTTATGGGGTGCAGCTTATCTAAGAAGATCGTGTTGATTCTCATCTGACTGCAGTCTTCAGGAACGCTCTAATTTTATTGCATTCGTTGGCAGCCATATTGTTTGGAGTACGGGCATGCAGTGTGCGTGTTTACCCTTAAGTGTTCGTCCGCTTTTCCCACCGGTTGTTGATCTTCCCTATCAAATGAGACCACACCTTCACGATTTTGTATTGCCAACCAAAGATGGCAAGCCACAGCTTACGCGTTTTGAGCATCTATGATGACAAATTATCTAATTTCATTAGTCTAGTCGGCCTATACACTAAAATAGGTCATCTTAAATTATTCTTTATTTAATTTTCTACACTCATCCTAATCTAGATTTGATGGGCATGGACAAAGAAAATCTTAGGTGTACATTCCATTTGATCAATTCCTTTTTTACCAGATATCAGTCTATCTTTTTGTTGCCAATAACAAATATTTATCATTTAATTTCTGAATCGGTAGATGCCGATTGCCGTTTGACCTATTGATTTACAACAGGATCCCATATAGAACAATGACTTACATTGACTTTTTAAGTAAATTAACAAAGTAAGAAGCAATTTAGTGGGTTTTCTGTTGACATTCTATTCTAGCAGGAGGCAATCCTTACTTCAACCTGGAGAAGAGCACAGTTCTGCAGGAGGTAAGGATATCATATTATCTTATCCAATAACTTATGATAGCGTGTATCTTTTATATTATGATGCCATATCACAATGCATCAATAAAATGATCCATAAGAAGAGTCATTATCCTTTCTCAATGCTGCGTCTGATTCCATTAAGTCAGAAAAAGTGGAAGTCATTCCATGAGAGATGATCTACTCTCATGATTTCTTTCCTTCCATTATGACGATGTTTGAAGTTATTAATGTTGCATTGTTTTTGTATTTTTTCCCTAGGCTCGTACTTTTAATGAGACGCCAATTAACGCGAAGAAATGTTGCACGATTTTGACCAAGATCATGTATATCATTGTGCAGGTATTTCAATAATTTCATATCGACTGGATTATCCTTTTAAAATCTTTAATGTTTCTTCTGTAATAATAATAATAAAATAATAATAATGATGATGATGAGACCATTGTGTGGTCGTTAAGTAGTTAAATAAATTTCATTTAACTACCAGTGCCAAAAATGATGCAGCACATTAGTTATGAAAATCAACGACAGTTGGGTGAAAGTTAGGGGCACATTTTCATCCTGACCAAAGCTGTTATTTGGATGGTGTGTTCTTCTTCACTCGGGTGGAACGACTGGGTGCAGCGACCAGGGAAGGAATTAGGAGCAGTCACCAAACCTCGTAGAAGACAGTGGACTGTCGGATCTAAACATTATGGAGTAGATTGATAACCGGTAATTATTTCACAATTATTTCTCACTGGTTAAAGGTCTGTATTTAAATTAATAGAATAGAAATTGAGCAATGGGACTTAGCTTGCTGAGCTGTAGTAATTTCTTGTCCCTGAAGAATCTTGCCTACTTCAGGTTTTGCAAAGTCATATTTTTGTAAGCAGTAAATGATACAATGCATTGTAAACTGTTTCTTGTTTGAAGGGGGAGCACATTGGAAATACGGAGGCCACGGAAGCGTTCTTTGCCATCACGAAACTCTTCCAGTCGAAAGATGTATGTTGATATTATAGAGATTTGGTAACATAATCCAATGTCTTACACAATCGAGGAATTTACAAGACATCTATGAAAGTCCACTTATAATGGATTTGAAAAGTCATCAGTTGACAGCAGGCCGGAAAGTCTTTGTTATCTCCACAATTAATAATCTAGCTATTTTATGTTTAAATATTTATTGTTATTTTGCATTAATCATGACGTTCAGGAATCACCTTTAGTCCTAGTTAATCCAGTTAATCATAGATGATGTTCAAGATTTTTAAGGTTGTGTTTAAAATCATCTTAATGTGCCCATAATCTTGTGTTGATATTCGGATAAATCATTGCTGTTGATTCTTTTATGCTGATATATTCTATCCTTGGTAATCATTGGTTTGACCTCTGACATTTGTGTTTGCAACTAGACAACTCTGCGTAAGATGGTCTACCTGTGTATCAAGCTGATGGCAGACATTGCCAATGACGTGATCATCGTGACGAGCAGCCTCACAAAGGACATGACTGGAAAGGTGAGAAGATGTTTTTTTTATCTATTGATCGTTGCTTGTGACAATAGGATCAATGGCGATGCTACCTTAGGTCGTTGCAGGTCATGTGACATACTGCTTATTTTACTGGTGACCTGCGAAAAATTCTTTTGAACTTTTATTATCTTCTTTGCATTTGTTTTCTTTGACCTTCTGATTAACTCCAATGACCCTGATGCGACCTGCTGAGTTTTGTCACTGGGTGGGATCATCTTTATCAATTATCTTTACAGAGAGACCATGGAACTTGTAGAGAATATTGAACACATAAAAGAAGTAACTTGTGATCTAGCAGGTTACTTTACGGCTCACTTTGTTTGTTGTATTGGTTTTTTAATCCACTGTGTGTTTGCTTTCTTCGAAACAGGAGGACCAATTCCGTGCACCTGCAATTCGCGCTCTCTGCTGCATTACTGATGTAAGTGAGATTCTGTTGTACACTTGTATGATTAATTAATCAACACAGATGGGTTCAGCAGATATGTAGTCATCTTTAGCACTTTGGGACGCTACCAGGATCCTTTCTTACTAAAATTAAAGCTGTTCTTTTTGGACGCGCTGGAGTCGGGAGCGCCTCTGAATTGTTTTTTCTTGAAGGGTGCTATATAAATTTCCAAATGAATTGAGTAATGGTTACAGTGTGCTAAATGTAACAGTGCAGCTTGTAGTACAACACGGATGTGGGAATCGGGTAACGTTCCCATGTCCGTACACTCTTCATGCCAGATGTTACCATTACCTAAACCCCGTTCTCCAATGAAATAGTTATGATTAAGCCGTTAAACCACAGTTCAACCACTTGGTGTCGGAGTATTTTGAATAAAATTCAAACTGTGTAAAAGATACTCTTCAAAACTGGGCAATATTAGTAAGATAATCTTTTGCGATGTTTCAGAGCAGCATGGTGCAGAGCATCGAGCGTTTCATGAAGCAAGCGATCGTTGACAAAGACCCAAGCGTCTCAAGTGCAGCGCTCACTTCGGCTCTGGTGAGTCCAGGTGTTCTTGGCATCCAGAGTACTCAAGGGGCATCTCGTCACCGTCATTATCATCATCAACACCACTACAGGCGCTGTCATCACCATTTTCATCACAACCAGTATTGTCTTCATTATCATCTTCCTCTCTGCTTGCTGCCTCTTCTCTTATAGTCACGTGATGAGTATGATGGTGATGGTGATTGTATCCGCTTTATGTGGTAGACTGCATTTCACGTTAGCCTACAAAAATACTCTATGTCTGGATATGATGCCTTTTACAAACTCATAGGTTGTGATGAATTCACGTGTTGTGTTTGCTTTAGCATCTGTCGAAGCAGAATAGCGACGTTGTGAAGCGTTGGGTAAACGAGGCGCAGGAGGCAGCAAACAGCGACAACATCATGGTTCAGGTGGGTTGTCTCTATCTTTATTAGATCTTCAGTTGTTGATGGTTTGGAGGGATGGGTGTGAGGGGGTCTACTCTGCCTTCCTTGATATCTTATTTATCTTTGTCTGTCAGTGTTCCAAGGTGAAGGCTGGTGCAAGTTGACTTTTTCGATTTTGACCTTTTCTGTACGAAGTTGCAAGTGATTCTGTTCGTTTATTGGTAACAAAAGCTGATAGACGGACCATTATGATATGGAAAAGACAATTAATCTAATCAGAGTATATGCCTGAAATGCCCGAGTGAGTCCATGCCTATTAAATTGACTCCATACCTATTAATTTGAGTCCATGCCTATTAAATTGACTCCACACCTATTAAATTGACTCCATACCTATTAATTTGAGTCCATGCTATTAAATTGAGTCCGTGCCTATTAAATTGAGTTCATGCCTATTAATTTGAGTCCATGCTATTAGATTGAGTCCATGCCTATTAAATGGACCCTCATTGACTGTTGTTTCGTTTGTGACGTTCCAGTACCATGCCCTTGGACTTCTCTACCACATCCGCAAAACGGACAAACTGGCCGTGACAAAGCTCGTCGCCAAGTTTACGCGTCATCCGCTGAAATCTCCTTATGCATACTGCCATCTGGTGAGTGAATTGAGATGTATTTGCTCTTTGTTCCCATTGGTCACTTTTTCCACTTTGTTATTTGACATACATGTGTAATGTAAACCAACTGTCACTTATGGCAGATTTTGAATCTGATTTTACCTGATGAACACGATTTTTTTAATGGTTTTTTAAAGTGATTAGATTAGATGATGGAGAATAGTAAAATGATTTGATTAGATTTGATGCTATTGTTCTCGATTCCTACTCATAATCCTATCAAAGAACTCCTTGAGAATTGCCGTGAACGTTGAAGTTCAATGTGTGTAAAAATGGTTCTATTGTAAAGTCAAGTTCTGTTGCTTAGATATGTAATGTTCTGTTAGTTTTTTGTTGATTATAAAATGTGAAGTGAATGTTACAATGCAATATACTGATTTGATAAAACTGTTTTATTTCAGATAAGAATTGCTTGCAAGTTACTTGAAGAAGATGATGCAGGGTATGTAATTTGGACCCCAGAACTGTGCCTCTGCCTGCCTTCATGTGATACGTTTAGTAGGGTGGCAGAGAAGTTCACAAGTTGGCTTTAAACCAGGGTTGTTAACCGATATCGGAAAGCCGATTATCGATTTCGAAAACAATGATCTGTTTTTACTATTTGCAAATGATAGTTGATTTCATATAAAAATATTTTTGTAGTAAAAATTAGAAGAAGTCATTCATGCATTTATACTGACTAAAAATTTCACGGTTACCTTGAGAACAAACTAATTGTGACAGTCTGACAGATATAAATGGTCACTGCGTTTCTCACGGGCCATTAGGTATATAAGAGACCATTCACCCACGTTGTGATACTGTCATGCGTTCAATGCTCATTGGTAGTTTCTTACTTATATCCTGAACATTGTATGGTTGTGTGTGTATCCACCTATAAACTTTTGGAGGAGTAGAATTTCAAATTGAGCTGATCAGGGAAGGAATAACCTCTAATGTTGAGAAGCTCAAGAATGCCAAGTTAACGCTTTATACGCATGGCCTTTACCACATGGTGATGTTTTGAGGACCACTCTCATCTTCTTCTGACCGTGTGGTTGATCTTTTGTAGCAGTGACAGCCAGATGTATGAGTTCATTGAGAGTTGTCTGAGACACAAGAGTGAGATGGTCATCTATGAGGCGGCTCATGCCATCGTCAACATGAAGCATACAACGGCTAAAGAACTCGCTCCAGCCGTCTCCGTTCTTCAACTCTTCTGCGGATCATCCAAACCGACTCTGAGATTCGCTGCCGTACGCACCCTCAACAAGGTAAACACTTTCTCATAGTGTTTCTGGGTGTCTCTAATTTTTGTACTGTTTTTATTATTGCTTTTCGTGTTTTAAGTGTTTTAGTACTTATTACCAGTGTCTTTTGTGTTTAGTTGTAAATTACGTGACACTTGTGAAATTGCATGCTGTCTATGTGAAATTGGTTGCGACATGTAAAGCAGAACACCACATGTGAAATTGCACATTCCATTTTAAAATTGTGCCGCATTAGATATTGTATGGCGGAAGTGAAATTGAATGCTGCATGTGATATATTTGTTGCCACGTGTGATGTGACATTACGTTAAATGTGTTGTGACGTTGTTAGGTTGCCATGAAGCATCCTGCAGCTGTGACCGCGTGCAACGTTGATCTGGAGAACTTGATTACGGACACAAACCGAAGCATTGCCACACTTGCCATCACCACTCTTCTCAAGGTTTATTTTTAAAAATTAATTAGGTACTTTGATTATTAAATTTAACGAGTTTTGCCTCAGTGTAACAACGAAAAACTCCATCAGTGAATTATTGGATAATCGATTGATACTAGATTAATGATGATGTAATTTAATCATGAATTTAAAGTATTAATATGTTAATATTAACATTTTCAAAAAATTAATAAAATAGTCAACTTGTCTTTGTTTCTCTATATTAATTACTTTTAATGATATTTGTTAATACTTAATTACGAAGTATTATTATTATTGGTGATTAATTGATTATTAAGCTTAAATTGATAAATTAATTATGATTTAGTTGTAATTGAATTGCGTGTGATTGATTTGTTGATCGTAGACTGGTAACGAGAGCAGCGTCGATCGATTGATGAAGCAGATAACGTCGTTCATGTCTGAGATCCCAGACGAGTTCAAGGTCGTTGTCGTCCAGGCCATAAGGTCATTATAGATGATTGATTGATTGATTGATTGATTGATTGATTGATTCATAAATTGTTGCTTGAATGTGTTGAGTTCAGGAGTTCGCCATTCCTTGGGAAAATGTCATTTAAAATGATATATAGTTTGGCAATCTTAAACTAAAAGTGCAGTTTTCCCCACCAGTCACTGAAATTATTAAATAAACCTATATTGATTGGTCTATTGTTCTTGCATGTGTTACAAGATTGTTTGGGTGGGTGAAGGCTCCAAACAAAAACTTTTCGGATCAAAATGGTTCTGTAGTAAAAAAAGATTGGGAGGCAGTGTATTAGAGAGTTGTTGCGGTATGTGGGATAATGGAAGTGCTTGTAATTGAAGTGGAACACTGGGACAGTGTTGTTTTCTGATGTCATAGATGGTTATTTTGCGAGTACATTTGTAGGTGATGTGAGGAGTAGAGTTTTCGGAAGGCAATGTTTCTTAATGCATTGATGATGATTGTGCTTACAATTATAACATTGGTGATGACGGTGTTGCTGATTATTTTAGGTCGCTGTGTCTGAAGTTTCCTCGTAAGCATGCGGTTATGATGGGATTCCTGTCGTCAATGCTTCGGGAAGAGGTATGAGTTAATGACCAGTGTCTGATCTGATCAGAGCATATGCATATACACTTGAGTGTGGCCATCCTCACTCCATGTACTGTTCGTCCTGTTTCTTCCCATCGTTCCCTTTCCGTTGCCTTCCTTCCAGGACTCATTATGAAGTTAGCTCCTAAGACTAAGAAAAGGAGAAAAACAATGGGAAGGAACTCCGTGCGCTGTTGCTCTTGTCCCTTCCCATCAATGAAAGGATGGCATTTATTTTGGTACATTCAAGTGTATGTGTAAATGTACCTATGCACATGTAATTATGCAAGTCTTGAGAAATGTAATGTGGCACATTTTAAGCATAAATCTAGCAAAAACAACTGCACCAGTGACGTTTTAGCGGATCTAAGCGAGTGTACTTTTCAGCTGTCTGTAATGCTGTGCAAGATCAAAGGTGAAAGTTGGTTAATGAAATGGAAGGCTGTCCTAGTGGGGTTATTTATTAGGAGCATTTATGTAGCACCACTTAAGACTGCCCACATTTCATTGATCGTGTTGCTAGGAAGTTACGATCTACTGATTGTGTTGCTAGGGAGGATTTGATTACAAGCGAGCGATCGTTGATTCGATCATCTCGATCATCGAAGAGAACGCCGAGGCGAAGGAAGCTGGACTCGCTCACCTGTGCGAGTTCATTGAGGACTGTGAGCACACTGTGCTCGCCACACGCATCCTCCATCTGCTCGGCCGAGAGGGACCTCGAACTCCTCAGCCGTTCAAGTACATCCGATTCATCTACAACCGCGTCATCCTCGAAAATCCAGCCGTGCGAGCAGGTGAGGCGCTCATTCGGCCACCTACTTCTCGCATCCATTGCATCTGAAAGTCTCTACTTGCTCATGTTGTTATGTTCGCAACTCTGTGTTATTTATTTAGTGAGACTGTCTTTCGCTCTGCGTTAAAAACTTACGTCTTTCTGTCTGCTTTTTGTCTTAATGGTTGTGTGGCTTCAATGTGCACTTGTGAGCTTTGTAAGGATGGCAGAATCGTATTTCAGTTGTTTTGTATTATGTTTGTAGGTATGTCTGCATGTACATATGTATGTGTATTTGTGTATGTACTATTGTCCTTGTGCATATGTTTATGTTTGTTTGCGTGGTTTTTAATATGTTTGTATGTGTGCGTTTGTTTGTGTGTGCATATGTTAATGTTTGTGTGTTGGTAAATATGTTTGAGTATGTACATATGTTCATGTGTGCATATGTTAATGTTTATGTTGAATCTTTGTTGATGTGTGGAGAGATGTTTATGCGTGTGTTTATTACATATGTACAAGCCTTTCATGTTAAATGCTATTGAAGGTTTGGGTATCTTTATAATTGTCATTACCACCGTTAGATATGCTCAAGAAATGCATAATAAATTGGTGAATGAAACTCATGAATGATATATTGCTATGTCTTGTTTTTCTTTCAGCTGCCGTCAGTGCAATGGCCAAGTTCGGAGCGCAGTGTGAGCAACTTCTGCCGAGCATTCTTGTGCTCCTTGAAAGGTAGATTTTTTGTTTCTCGCAGATTTCTCTCTGCTTTTGCCATTTGAAGTGGATGAAAACATTTGAAGCTGCTACTTAACTTACATTACATGTAACTTACATTTCCATGTAACTTGCATAATTACATTAACTTACATTACATGTAACTTACATTTACATGTGACTTACCTTACATGTAACTTACCTTACATGTAACTTACATTAATTACATGTAACTTGATTAGTTCTAACTTACGTTTGATGTAACTTGCTTTAAACATAACTTATGTTAGACATAACTTACATTGGACATGACTTTACGTTGGATAAAACTTGCATTGGATGTTACTTGCATTAGATTTAACTTACATTTTACATACAACCGTGTTGCTGCAGGTGTCAGTTTGATACGGACGATGAGGTGAGAGACAGAGCGACGTTCTACCTGAACGTTCTTCGCGAGAACCAGAAGACCCTGAATCTCTCCTACATCATTAACAGTAAGTACTTCTCAATGATGGTTGCTCCACTTTAACGATATACTGTGTGGTAACAAAGATCATTAGCGTCGTCCTCCTCCTTTATTCAGGCTTGGGATCAGCTCTGCCAAAGTGCGAACAATGGCCGAGTTAAAGCCAAGATATCAGCACACACAATGAAGATGATTAGTGTTGCCCTCCTTGTTTATCCTGGCTTGGGACTGGCACTGCCAATGTGCGAGCAGTGACAGAGTTATGTCAATGAATGATTGCACAGTTACTGCATATTTAGATTTATTGTTATTGTGATTACATATTTAATTGTTTTTATGGCGGCAATGCCTATTTGTTATCATAGCGGCTATTCCACTTATGTAGTATACTTGATGTTTGCCCATCATCTGAAGATGGTTGAAAGACAATTTGGAATGCTTTTCTGCGTAGGTTTGCAGGTGAGCATCCTTGGTCTGGAGATGGCGCTCAACCATTACGCGAAGGAACCGTCGGAGAATCCATTTGACCTCAAATCGGTTCCACTTGCGGCTCAGCCGGTCGTTGAACAAGCTCATGGTATGTACGCAGTGGAACAGCGGTTGTCAGTTCAATTGGATGCTTGTCTGTGTGTGTATGTCTGGGTGTGTCTGCGTATGCATGCATATGTCTGGATGTGTCTGGATATGTGTATATGTGCATGTAAAGCCTTATTGACTCTGATCAGAAGTACGCCATTTAAATTTGATTTTGCAAAGGTGTTCTGTGAGTGGGCTCACTAAATCCCCACTCAGATTCTTCCCTCTCGTTTGCTCAGGTGCTCTTGCAACTCTCGTCCGCCACTTACATGTAAATATTGCCATTGGCCTGAGCAATTAAGTTGATTTGAACCTCTGTTTTAAATTCCTGATAAATGTACCAAGTCTGACAGTGTTGTAGCATTGTCGTTTTGTCAAAATATGTATAGTCCCATATAGGAATCTTCCCAATGAGAGTAATTTGTTTGGAAGGAAATGACACTCAAGATGAAGGGAAGTCCTTGATTGGCAAGCCCTTGCACACTTGTAGAACCAGAATGTAAGATCATTCATTCACGGCACCTCGTTGGAGAAATTGCATTTCGGAGTTCACATATTATGCAAACGTTGATTATTTGATATATCTCTAATTGAGAATTATGTTATTTCAGGTACAGCTGGTGAGGTGCCATCTGCTAAGATGACTGAGAAGGTGGTAGCTACAAGACAGGACGTCTATGCTGGTATGAGTTCTCATTTATCGACACATCATTTTATTGGGATTTGTTTGTTCTATCTATATATTTGTAGTTTCACAGCAGATCTAATTTTTTTCTTGTCTATTTCACTGCCATAAAATTTTATTTGATTCTTTTGGATTGTCTAAGTTAGTGACTTCTATAGAGCCGGTATCTTTAACGCTCAAGACATAGGTCGATGATTGCGGAGAAAGCAAGTCATGATTAACGATGGCTGGGTTTTGTTTGGTAAGATCTGTGTTGGTGAAGTTTTCTGTTGAACTCTCTGAGATTCTAGATTCATCTATTTTGTGAATTTTACCTGAGTTTTTGTGTTTTGAATTTAAGATTTGTTTACCATTTGTTTTATGATCTCATAATAATTATATTTGCAGAGCAACTGGCGACCGTTCCACAGTTGGCCAACATTGGAACGCTCTTTAAGTCGTCGACTACGACGATCGAACTCACTGAACAGGAAACGGAATACATGGTCCGCTGCATCAAACACACCTTTCCACACCACATCGTCTTCCAGGTATGTTCAAACACCATGGGCAGTGGCACAGGTATGTTCAAACACCATCGACATATTTAGAGGAGTTTTTGGGTTCAAGTCTCCCAAGATGAATAATTTCTGAATTTTTAAAACTAATTTTTTTGTGTTTTTCAGTGTATTTTGAGACCAAGACCCTCCATAATTTTTTCAAGGGCTTCACCTCTGGCACCCACCCAATAAAAAGCCAGCACTTGCTTGTTTTAAATTTTACTGGGAACCGGGGTCATGTCATCCATAGGTTTCTACCTCCAAGAAGGAATGTTTTTCTTATTGGCTTATTCCTCAAGTATGACCCTCATCACACGACCATGTTTCACCGTTAGCTTACACAGCATGAAAACTTTTATATTTAGAACATTGTTGTATTCTTGTTGACTACATAAAAACCAAATCCTTCGGTCAAAGGTGCCTTTTATTGATCTCTCTTGAAGTGGTGCTATATAAATTTACCACTTCCATGACAGACACAGTTTAAAAGGTGCTGATCAGGATGGAAGATGTTATCGTAAAGATGCTTGTGCATACCAAATTGTCATATTAACATTGTCATGTTTAAAATAGTTTAGCATATCTATTATGCGGACAATGTTTTGTTTGTAGTTTGACTGCACGATGTTCTTGTTTGTAGTTTGACTGCACGATGTTCTTGTTTGTAGTTTGACTGCACGATGTTCTTGTTTGTAGTTTGACTGCACGATGTTCTTGTTTGTAGTTTGACTGCACGATGTTCTTGTTTGTAGTTTGACTGCACGATGTTCTTGTTTGTAGTTTGACTGCACGATGTTCTTGTTTGTAGTTTGACTGCACGATGTTCTTGTTTGTAGTTTGACTGCACGATGTTCTTGTTTGTAGTTTGACTGCACGATGTTCTTGTTTGTAGTTTGACTGCACGATGTTCTTGTTTGTAGTTTGACTGCACGATGTTCTTGTTTGTAGTTTGACTGCACGATGTTCTTGTTTGTAGTTTGACTGCACGATGTTCTTGTTTGTAGTTTGACTGCACGATGTTCTTGTTTGTAGTTTGACTGCACGATGTTCTTGTTTGTAGTTTGACTGCACGGTGTTCTTGTTTGTAGTTTGACTGCACGATGTTCTTGTTTGTAGTTTGACTGCACGATGTTCTTGTTTGTAGTTTGACTGCACGATGTTCTTGTTTGTAGTTTGACTGCACGATGTTCTTGTTTGTAGTTTGACTGCACGATGTTCTTGTTTGTAGTTTGACTGCACGATGTTCTTGTTTGTAGTTTGACTGCACGATGTTCTTGTTTGTAGTTTGACTGCACGATGTTCTTGTTTGTAGTTTGACTGCACGAACACTCTGAATGACCAACTGCTCGAGAACGTGACGGTCCACATGGAAACGTCGGACGATTTCGAGGTCGTGCGCTGCGTTCCCGCTCCGGTTCTGATGTATGGCAAACCAGGAACGACGTACACGCTCGTACGAATGCCAGACGACCCAACGCGTGGTATGCGAATCCAAATGCTTATAGGAGAGAGTTTTTTTAAACCTGAGGCAGCCATTCATTCATTCATTTCGAGAATTTATATAGCGCCTCTTCAAGAAATCTACTCAGAGGCGCTCCCAGTCATGGGTATGAAGTGTTAGTGACTTCATTATTTTTAACGTTGAACGGGGGTAATGAGTTCTCTACCTTATCATCTTCTCATTAACCCTCTCGCCCCGTAAGGCCGATATTTCGGCTTGACCGTCTTTATCTTATCCCCGTAAGGCTGATATTTCGGCATTGCGTCTATACTTCATTCCCGCATGGTTCGTATAACGGTTTGGGTAATTAGGTATGTTTATTTAAATCCCAGCGTTGACTCAGACGTGTAGTGACCTACTTTTAGTCTTATTACGTCACTTGAAGGTCAATTTCAAATGAGTTTCTTGTAGTGGAGTAGCATAAATAAACACGACCATAGCTTTGAAAATGCCGAAACGCATGACACCTAGAAGTTCCAATAAAACAATTGTTGAGAAGAAAGCAGTTATTTTGGGTGAAAACGGTAGGGGCCCTATAGGCTACCCTTGGACAGGTGAGAGAAAGGATTATGGCGAGAGAGAAATGCACTTGATTCTATGTCACTGTTTTGGTGATGTGATAATAATTTGGCAAAATTTTATTGTTTGTACAAACCTAGCTGCAGCTCGTGTGAAGGCCAAAAAACTAATGATTTTATGCAAGAAATTGGAATGTTTTGAGGGTGGGGCTAGTTGAGTTGAAAGAAGCTATCGGAAACTTATAATTATATATCAGACTTCTTATCAGAGACAGCACAATTTCAGTTTACATGCATTCTGAGGTTTGTGATTTTGCCTGGGAGCTCAGGGTTATAGGAGTTTTCGCATGGGGCGTTAGGGTTATCTCACTTTTGCTGTGGGAGCTCAGGGGCGAGAGGGTTAATAGTGTGTCTCACTCAAGATTGCTGGGCTGAGTGATGTGTAAGTTATGAATGTGTAAACAAATATTGCTAAGATAACTGGGAAAGGCACTGGTCACTGACTTTTGACTTAGATTTTTAGGTAATGATATTAGATAATATCGTGACATGCAAAAACAGTGAGTGGAAGGTACCCGGTGGGACGAGAGGCCAGAGAGCGGGCGATGAACAGGGATGAGGGGGAGGAGATGCGTTGCTCGGTGTGCAGACCTGCACGGGAAGGACTAACTAAGATATTATATTGTTTTGTTTTTAAATTCGTGATATGCTGTGTACACTGTACATGTTGTATAATTGATGTGTGAGGCCGTTTTCTAGGAGGGTGAAATTTCTTGTGCTTTTCAGTGACTGGAACGTTTGCGTGTACTTTGAAATTCCGCGTCAGAGACTGCGATCCGAACACTGGAGAACCAGATGATGATGGATATGAAGATGAGTATTCGGTAAGTTATGCATGTTACGATTTTGCAAGTTAAGCTTTTCACATGTTATGATTCTAGGTGTTTCGATTCTACATGTATGTCTTACATGTCTTGCTCTCTTTGTTTTATAATGACATTCGTCAGAAATAACTTATCAATGAAATGCACTCTTTGCAACTACTTGTGTGCGCAGTATTTTCATGACTGAATTGTGCCAGAAAATCGGGATATTCGGCTGGGGGAATGCCTGAGGCGCTTTCCAGTTATTTCCAAGTTTCAAGCCGTCCTTCTTCCCTCAAGACGGTTTTTTCTTTGTTGAGATACCTGGAGACTCGAGTCCTTCACTCATAATTGCTCGGCACCATCTGTTGATACTCAGTCACTAGAGCATTTAATTAATGCTCTATAATTGATGCTCGATGAAAATCAAAATCTTAGAAATAAAGGCAATAAATG
This sequence comes from Lumbricus rubellus, assembly GCA_945859605.1. NCBI lineage: Eukaryota > Metazoa > Annelida > Clitellata > Crassiclitellata > Lumbricidae > Lumbricus > Lumbricus rubellus. The sequence goes on from OX243816.1 coordinate 4,292,156, forward strand.
CATTTAATAATAACATGCCTCAGATGCACATTTTATATACCTCAAATTCACATTTTCGTGCCTCAAATTCACATTTTCCATGCCTCAGATTCACATTTTCCGTGCCTCAGATTCACATTTTCCGTGCCTCAGATTCACATTTCACGTGTTACAAATTTATTTAATAATTCATTCATTCCAGATTTTTTTAAATAATAACGATCATAAGAATTTAAAATGCGCACGTACAAGAAGTTGAGTTGTTGGTCTTATTCTTGCAGCTGGAGGATATTGAGGTGACGGTGGCCGACCACACGCAGAAAGTGATGAAGCCGAACTTCTCGGCTGCGTGGGAAGAGATCGGTGAAGGAAACGAACTTGAAGACACGTTCACCCTCTCGACAATGAAGACATTAGACGGTACCAGATTCATTGTTATATTGCTGGCATTGTTATATTGCTTGCATTGTTATGTTGCTTGCATTATTATATTGCTTGCATTGTTATATTGCTGGCATTGTTATATTGCTTGCATTGTTATATTGCTTGCATTGTTATATTGCTTGCATTCTTGGTTGCGCTCCATCTACGCGATCTCTGTCTCGCAGTATTTGCCATTGAAGCGTGCTGGGCTCTTCGCTTTGCTAGGAAGGCGCAACTACTAGTTCTGTGAGATATCTTAGTTGCCAGGGAACTCCAACCTTTTTCGGTTATAGGTCCATCCATCTGGAATGACCAACCTTCGATGCTGCATTTATTACATCTGACCAATCCAAATTTGTTTCGTAAATCTCTCAAGTCTTTTCCTTTGCCGTGGCTGGGAGTGCTCCTGATTAGATTTCTTGAAGGGGCACTTTATAAGTCCGTAGAATGAATGCATGAACGAATGAATCTTCAAAGTGTTGACAGGGTTCTGTTGATTAGGTTCTATGGGTGTGCATGAACCCTCCACTGGGTATTCTTCTAGTGATCAGAGTTCTTATGCTCAATTTTCCTTACTGAATTTTTCTGTGTACATGTTCATTCACAGTTTTGCATTTTAAAAGTATAATTAAAAATTTCTGTAATTTTCCAAATTCTTTCAGAGGCCGTTAAGAAGATCATTGAATTCCTCGGCCTCCAGCCGTGCGAGCGATCGGACAAAGTTCCCGAGGGCAAGAACGCTCACACCCTCTACCTGGCCGGGGTCTATCGCGGGGGCCACGACGTCCTCGTCCGGGCCAAACTGGCCCTGACGGACGGCGTCACAATGCAGATGACGGTGCGCAGTACCGACGCCAACGTGTCACAAGTCGTCGCGTCGGCAGTCGGCTAGAGGCGCCAAACGACGGGATGGCCACCTATAATGCAGTGCGGTCGTGGAACGAGGATGGCTTTTGATAGCAGACATTCTGTGACGATTAGAAATTTCTTGTGGTGTGCTGACGTTATGACTTTATAATATGGTGGAATTATTGTGAACTTCTTTTAGGGTTAAATGATGATTGTTGTTTAAACTCAAGGAGTTGGGTTGTCAGTGTTGGTGCTTTGGGGATTGATTAAAGACTGAGATATTGATGACAAAAAATTTGGCATTGATTTGGCAGTGTCTTGTGCTTGTTGTGGACTACATGGCTCAATCCAGATGCTTTGCCTGCATAGGTCCCTCTCTATGGAATGGACATAGACCATCAATTTGCTCCACCTTTCTCTCGGGTAGTCTTTCCTCATCTTTCTCTTTGCTCAAATTCTGCCTTTTCTCTTGTGGTTGATCACACTGGGAGCATTCCTGGCGGGCTTTTGCTGAAAATCGTCTTGTAAATGGTCAATACAATACTTGTGGAATATTGCACTCAAGAAACGATGATAAAATTATATTCGTACTTTTGTGACTTTTTAGTCGATATTAACTTGGCTAGATTGGTGTAGAAATCCACAACCTCGTTTAATGGCTTTCAGTAGCCAACTTTAAATTTGGGCTTTAAAGACTTTGAAAGTCTATTCACTGCAATTGGATGACTTTCTTTTCGTGTAATCATACCTGCAGGGACGCTGAAAGGGAGAAAGAGAGGGGAAATGCCCAGGGCCCGGCGACTTTTAGGGGCCTGGTCTAGGTAGTTACATATAGATAATGTGGGTGTCGTCTGGGTTGGCAATTGGAAGGCATAGGATCAGATAAGACATGGTAAGAGTTCTTGAAGAAGTGTGATAGACAAGGCTTGGAATTCTAAAAGAGCTCTAGAAATCACTGTTAGAAGCAAATCATGTAACAATTTGCTAACCAGTGTTTCTAGACTAATTCGACCCCCCTGAAAACGAAAATCGCGGTTAGCAAGCTGGATTTTTAGCCGTTCCATGGGAAAACAAGATGGCGGACAAAATGGCTGCCAATTGCTTCAAATAAATAAAAGTAAAGTATTTTATGTGATAGGAACACGGTTTTAGATTCTAAATTAAGACTATAGGGTCCAAGGAATGCAATGGAATCAAAAACATATATGTAGCACTGCAAGAAAATCAAAATGGCGGACAAAATGGCGGCCAGAATCTTAAATGGCTATAAATGAAGTTCTGTATGCAATAGAAACATGATTTCAGAGTCTAAATCAACATTTTTGAGGTCAAGGAATGCGATGGAACAATGGTCAGATATGTAGCTCTACATAAAAACCAATATGGCGGACAAAATGGCGGACAGAAACTTAAAATGGCTATAGGTTAAGTCATGTATGCAATGGAATCATGATTTCAGGGTCTACGTCAACATTTTCGAGGTCAAAGAATGCGATGAAACCAATGTCACATATATGTAGCACTGCAAGAAACCAAGATGGCGGACAAAATGGCGGCCAGAATCCTAAAATGGCCACAAGTGAAGTCATGTATGCAATCGGAATTTGATTTCAGTTTTTTACCAGGTCTTTGCGAGATGGCATCTGGGGCCCGTGCTGTGGAATTTATCTACAATGTTCCCTTATTTGGCTTGAAATGATCATTCAAATTATCACAATTCCCTCAGCAAGTCTTAAACCAAAAAGCATTCTTCAAAAAGATGACCGACGAAGTTTTCATGCAGCACATTTATCACAGCGAATCAAGCATACTATCCCATCATCTGCATGGCATCTAGATCTAGCATCAATATCGTGCCATGAGCTTCCCTCAAAACCACTGGCATGGGATGCTTTCTGAAAAGTAAATTGTCCGGTCAGCAACTTTTTAACAGAGGCAGGCATGGCATTTATTTTTAATATTTTATGTAGGGTCTCTTCAAGGGAGGTTGCTCGGTATCAACCCCGACATAGCCACGACTAAATGCATGGGACAGTTTTTAGATTCGTGGACAACAAGTGCTGTGAAAAGGGATGGACATTTCAGGTTGTGGAACCAGCCACAGAGAATGAACATCGCTATCGAATAACAGAAGCTCAGCTTGGTCCGCCAACCGAAGAGTCGATCGACGCTGGACACCCGTGTTGGAAAACAGAGTTCCTGCAGTTAAAATGGACTAGTTCCTCAAAGCATTGCCTAACCAACACAAAGACTCTGTAGGCAATCTGCTGCGGTGAAGGGATCCAATGCTGGACATTGCTTAGAAAAAGGGGAGCCATACAGAAATGGTGACTATAACCACAGCTTTGTCACTGTATTGAGTTTTGAAATAGCGGTAATCCGTTGTCGGAAAATTGGCTGAATGTTCTTGGTATGCCTGAAAGCAAAGGTGGGTGATCTAGCTTCATTCTTGTCCATTCAGCTCTCAACAGCCACATTTGGATATTTGGAGATACAGATGCAGCTGTTGCTGGTGGTTCCGTGAAGGAAGAAAAGGTGTTGCCTACTACCGGGTCAGATGTGCATGACTTATATCTAACCATGTTTGGGTGATGGCGGGAATATCAGCAAAGCGGGAGTTCATCCAATTCAAGCAACTATGAAGAAATATAATTATTGGCTTTTCTTGCCATAACTGGATGTGCTGTGGTATTTAGCAGGAATGAACTGAAAGAATGCATGAATAACCTACTTGGAGACTTCTCACTTGCCTTTTACATTGGAAAAATTCTCCTATAAGCTCATTAACAAACTGTAATTTGGAAAAAGCCTATCTTCCATATATTGATGCTCAGACACCATCCTCATCAAAACGGAGTGCGACGGAAGAAGGTAATCTTTACTAGTGTGGCCTGGTACTGGTCCTGCGCAGCAGTCACATTATAGAGTTTATCTGCAAACCATGAGAAGTTAATAAGCATAGCATCGAGCCCTGTTGCTATCGAAGTGTGATTTGCCGTGTACACTTACGTACAATTGCAGGAACAGCAACAATGCCTTAATTAATTCTACTCTACATACATAGCAGTCAAGTCATGAAACATTGCAACAGTTGATAGGACAAGTTATGAAACATTGAAGCATGAATATTGCGCCAGCAATTAGTTAAACTGCAGTGCAATCATAAGCTACTAAAGTATTTCCACTAAACAATTTCACTGCGTTAAGCTCAATGGTATGTATATAGAAGATAGAATGTGACTTTCTTGGAATTATTTGACCAAGAAAACAATAACTAGTCCAATTTGAAGTCATGTCTCTATCACATACATTCAGTACGGTACATCATTTACAGCCAGTTAAAGCTGTTGTCCACCTTTTTTTCTGGCAGAGTCACATAACATATGATGTGCCTTTAACTAAATCACATTCCTTGACTCGGAAAATTTTCATCTACATTCTGGAATCATATTTCCACAAGGTATACAGAACTTCACTAATAACCAATTCAAGGGTATGACCGCAGTGCGTTTGCAGGCGGTTCATTAAAGTATATACTTACTTATTTATTTTGTCCACCACTCTGATTTCCTTGCAGTGCTACATATGTGACATTGATTCCATCCCATTCTTTGACCTCGAAACTGTTGACTTAGACCCTGAAATCATGATTCCATTGCATAGGGCCTACATGACTTAACCTATAGCCATTTTAAAATTCTGGCCGCCATTTTGTCCGCCATATTGTTTTTGTGTAGAGCTACATATCTGACCATGGTTCCATCGCATTCCTTGACCTCGAAAATGTTGATTTAGACTCTGAAATCATGTTTCTATTGCATACAGAACTTCATTTATAGCCATTTAAGATTCTGGCCGCCATTTTGTCCGCCATTTTGATTTTCTTGCAGTGCTACATATATGTTTTTGATTCCATTGCATTCCTTGGACCCTATAATCTTAATTTAGAATCTAAAACCGTGTTCCTATCACATAAAATACTTTACTTTTATTTATATGAAGCAATTGGCAGCCATTTTGTCCGCCATCTTGTTTTCCCATGTAACGGCTAAAAATCCAGCTTGCTAACCGCGATTTTCGTTTTCAGGGGGGTCGAATTAGTCTAGAAACACTGGTTAGCAAATTGTTACATGATTTGCTTCTAACGGTGTAATTTTCAGATTCCAAGCCTGGTCTATGACTTCAATTTCGAATAATGGCCCAATGTGTGATGGATAGAGGAGCCAATATTTATTTAGTATAGGCTACGTACGGGCCTACGGGAAAATTACCTGCACACAGGCCTAAATATCTTTAGCCTGTACTCGCCTGTATTATTTTGTCAAGGCAGGCCACAGCTCTTGAGAAGCCTAGGCTAGTCTAACAGAATTGTGTTGGAATCGTAATACCCTAAAATAATGCATTGAGCAAAACAATATTCTAAACTTGCACTGGTTGGCATAGAATGCCTTCACGTTTATACAATACAGAATACAACTAATTTGATAACGACCTTAAAACGCTCGGAAGTGCACATTGAAACTCGGCAGACGATTAATAATAACTATTATTATAGATAGACTGGAAAAGGTAAGTTTTTCAGTTTATAGCGAAAGACAGCCTTCAAAGAGAGTTGCGAATATAGGCTATAATAGGCTATGAGGTCGTTGGTTACGAACACGAGGAGGCAGAGAGTTGCAGATGAAAGGCCCAGGCTCTGTGAAAGAACACCGGCCAAAGACAAGAAGTGTACCAGAAACATTTCCTCATCAAGATGAAAATGGAATTTCCACCCTTCGGTTTAACCTTCCCATGACCGCCGTTATCTAAGAATAGGTGGCCGTCATGGCGACATTTTCTTATTAACTGCCATAGAACTTAATATCATTACCAGGTTTTACTTATCTCGACTACCGCGAGACTTGTGTGAGATTCCTGGCTACCATGGCAACAGAGAGGTCCATCTAAAACCAAGAAGTTTTGTATTTATGTTCGCGCTCTAGTTGAAAAGAGTATTTTGTTTTAATAGGTTGGAATTTTCGTATATGATGTGTTTAATTGAAGAAAATAGCCGACGATAATGCCCCATTAGCCTACATGACGATTAAGTATTAATGACTATGCAAAACTCAATAATGATTATATTGTATATAGCGCACTGGAGGAATGTTCATTAATGCCGGGGTACAAGCACACATAAGTTCATGTAATGTAATGTACCGTTTATCTAAATGTAAATAACAATGTAAAAAATTGCCTTCTTTGATGGGCAACTAGTGAATGATCGCCACATTTGGACGAGAAATTATCAAAAAGTTTACCCGATAGAAATTACTAATTCCAATTAGATGGGTGCTATATAAATTGTAATCGTTGGTTGCAGCCAGAGCAATGGGTGATTTGTATGAGACTGCCGCAGCTTATGAGGCTGCGTGCCAGAATAAGGGAATCTCACCGCATCCTCTCGTCATGACCGTTCTCGACATTGAGAAAGACGACAACATTCTGTAAGTACCATGCAGCGACTCATTGCAATGCGTTTCTCTACACCATGAATATTATTCTGATTATAGCAATTACTTCATTCATTCATTCATTCATTCATTCATTCTATGGACAATATACAGCACCCCTTCAAGAAACCTACTCGGGAGCATTCTCAGTCCAGCCACGGCAAAAGGAAAAAGACTTGAGAGATTTATGAAACTACTACTTTAATTTGCTGAGACAGATAAATTCATTTTAGCATGGCTCATTACAAGATGATTCTTGGTTTGGCTTTTCCTATGTAGGACCGTGAGCAAGTCCTCCATGCGTTCAGACAGCTACAACATTTAAAGATTATAGGAGTCACTGTTCTTGGTAAAATCCTGTACAAGTGATCTCCTAACAGAGCCTTGGCTAGCTAACATAGAAACAAGGCCTCATTACATCAAAAACCTAAATGCCGAGCTCACACCATATAATTTTCCGAGCTTAATATATAGTTTGCATATAATCACCAGATGGCTGAAGTTCTGACATGCCTCAGCACACTCAAGATGCCCAAAACAGCTTCTAGAATTTGCCTAACACTGCTTATATAAAATGGCCACCGCTAAAAGATGCTGTATAACAGGGCTGTTTTAAAGGAATTTTTAGAACTGCACAACCCCTTCTTTCCTTTCCCATCCTCCATGGTAAATTACTTCCAATCGGAGGACAATGACCTTTTTGCTAGTTTTAACTGTACAGAACTGCTTTTACAACTGCACAAACCCATTTAGAACTGCACATTTTGTGTATAACTGCACGTTAAAAAAGCCCTGCTGTATAAGTCTTTTCAAGTGGCCAAATATTTTACAAAAGTCATGTTATTTTACGTTTTGTCCATTCTGTACGTAGGTATGCTAAAACGTCGCTATCTCTCTATCTGGCTGGCAACAATAAACTGATCACGCCGAATCCTCCACGGCTCATCGACGTTGATGCGTTGGTGCTTCGGAACTGGCTCGGAAGCTGCGCGCTTGTTACAAGTCTTGATCTCAGATACAACTGTCTTACAGACGAGGGCATAAAGCACATCGCTGACCTGCTAGCAGTACGTAAATAAGCAGAAAAGTAAAGTAATACAAGTTTGATGTAATGTAATAAATGGTACATTTGCGTGATATCTGTTCTAGGGTAATGCAAATACAATGTAATGTAATAGCACAGAATTCCAGAGTAATGTAAGTTTGATGTTATGTAATAAAGTGATAAATTTTTATGATTTGTGTTGCAGATTTCTTGATTGTCTTTCTCGATTAGAAATAATTATTGTTGCATATTGGTAACAGATTAATGGTTCCTTCCGTTCTGTTATGTACTGACACTCTAAGTCAGTACATAGCTTAGAGTTGCAACTTTATAGTGCAACAGATTTCTTGATTGTCTTTAATGGTTAAATTCTATGTCCTCTTGGTATGGTTTCTATGCCTGCTACTAGTGCAGCGGTGCGCAACCTGCGGCCGTACGGCCGCATGCGGCCGTGAGGGGAATTATTGGCGGCCGTGAAAGCAAATCTAACTATAACATACTGGCGGCCGTTTGTAGATAAATTCATAAATATTTTTATTCCATTGTTTTGAAACTAAGGTTATATGAAGCAATTAGTTGCATTTGTATTCTTTATTAGCCTATAATTATACTCTCACTTGAAGCGCACTCGTACGTGCACGCACACACGCACATAAATGGGTACGCGCACCCACCAATTGCCCGTCGCATGTGCATGCATCTAAGAGGCAGCTGCATATGTTTCCTCCAGATGTAGCCTAGTTAATTCAAAGAGCCCGCCAGAGTACTAATGACTCATATCCATCCAATACAAGGACAGCCAATCATTGCATACGATATGGACCAAGATTCCTCCGCTAGTGAGTTGAAAGATCTTGATATTGTGTATACGAGCTAGGCTGGAATCCTGGCTGGCCGCTGCTGGCGGGTGAAAAGTGACCAATGAAACTTACACCACAGATCATTTTAAAGTTATCAGGTTACAATGTACAACTGTATCTGTGTATGGCAGAATGGAAAATGGTGGCGTAGAAAGCTGCATAGGACTCAGTTTTGTCTGCTCCATGAATAGGTCACCCACTCACTGCGATTTGAAGAGAAGGAATACTAGATTTGCTGTATTCTATCTCAAGGGCTCCTATATCCTTTAGCAAAAAAAGTAAACTAGATGTCTATGTCTATCTGTAAAGTGTAGGCCTAAGCTTAATTAGTGTAAATCACAAATTGTCAGCTGTTGACTATGATGTCTTTGAAGAGAAAGAGAATATTTGAAGATGAGAAATGGGAAACCGATTTTTTCGTAGTGAAGACAGCTAATAAGCAGAGCTGTACTAATAAATTTTGAGGTGGGTTGTGGGTAGGCTACACGCCGGCCGGAAAAATTCGACTTTTTGGGGTGAATTTTCAGACAACCTTTTTTATTCATCACAATTTCTGACAATTTTTTTAGTCATCACCTATTTTTCTAAAAACTTTTTACTCGTGATACGTTCAAAAAAGCACTTCTTTCCAAGATTTTATACTATTTTCTCCTTGTCATTTCATTTCTCACATATTTATTGAAGCCTTATATCACTATGATTAGTACTGAAAATGTACAGCAATTTTGCTTAGATGACAGCTTAAAATGCTGCCAAAGGAATGTGGAAATTTAAAAAATCAAACCTTCCCCTCTCGGCGTTACGCGCCTCGACGATATTGCCCCTCTCCACAAACCTCCATTTCCCCCCGCCCCAGATGAGGGGAACTAGATTAAATACTGGCGGCCGTGGTAAGAACGTAAGTCTTTGATGCGGCCGACACTGACGAAAAGGTTGCGCACCCCTGTACTAGTGGAATACAGACCCATATGCACACATACACACATAGGCGCCGAGTTGACCCGAAGAGTGGGGGTGCCCAAAAGAAAGTGAAAATATGCGCGCGTAAGCGTGCGAAAATTTTTTTGACCCTTTTTTATAGGAGACTTATTTCAAATCACCACTGTTCACATTTATTAAGGCGGAGACTTGCAAGGTCCTGCTTTCAAGGGACGAACTCGCCGCCAAAGTATGATCGCCGAGAAGCACAGCGCCGAGCAGGGAAGGGGTTTGGGAACGGGATGTGCTCCTCCCCATTTTCGATTATTTTATTGTCACACTGCGATGGTAGAACCTTAGGCTATCATTTTGACGTCATGACATCCTTGTTAAAATTTCCTGTTATCTCATTGCATAAAGACATGATTTAAAACTTCAATAAAATAATGTTCTTCCCAATTTAAATTTTTTATCATTCTTTGTGTTTGATGTAGCCTATTTATTTTCTCTTGGAATCCACACAGAAGAAAAGCACTCGAATTTTGCACAAGAAATCGGACAATTAGCCACTGTTTAGTATTAACACTGTGGAATAGTTTTTCAAATAGTATTTCAAGTAGTTTTTAAAGACAAAACAATATCCCGCTTTTATGATCCTGGGAGGTGACTCTCGAGCACTGAAGAACCCTTTTGAGGATGCAATAGGCTACAATATAGGCCTAAAGAAACAATGTCATTCAAATCGTCGCCTTCGTCCGTAATAAAAAAAAATGACGGAAGCGGATCGAATAAGCAGGATATCGGGTTTCCTCGCATTCGCTGATCGACTGAAGACCAATAATATTGAGTTCACTCTACCGCATGGTGTAAAACTGGAGTAATAGTAAGGTAGACTAGCTGAGTTTTAAAAAATTATAAAAGACGGAATGATTTTTATAGATAAGCAATGCCAACAGAGAAATAATCTCCTAAAAAGCACATCTTGCCGGCTGATTTCTGGTGGTGCCCATGCATAGGCGGGCCTCGCATGGCCAATTTCTGGTGGTGCTGAGCACTCACGGGCCTCGCAGAGTCGGCGCCCATGCATACACATAAATCCATGCACCCGCAAGCAAACACACATACACAAACACATTCACCCATAAACATGCATTCCGAATCACATATACACATAAATACATGCACATATCTACAAACACATGTGCAAAGACATAAGCGTGTGTTAGCGTCAGTTTTATTTGTTTCAGGAGTCACCTTTCCTTGAGTCAATTAACGTCATGTGCAACGACTTTGGCGAAATCGGAGCGCAGCATTTGGCCGGAGCACTACACGTAAGTCAGTGTTTGCAACCCTCAAATCCGTATCATATCTGTTAAATTTGTGTTGCTCCTTTTTCAGCAGCCAACTGACTGATACTCCAGGTAGTGTGAGAATTGTGGGAAAACAACTGGGGGTTGGACTATGATCCAATTGGGGTGTGAAAAGCAGACTTAATATGGGGCGCTAAGAAACACTGGGGGTTGAAATCTCCCAGCCCCCAGGAATTCTCACCCTGACTCCAGGGCTTCTGAACTGTTTAGGGTGTATTGCAGAGTTATGGTTAGGTCTCAATTGTGTTTTTAGCGTTGTTATCTCATAGAACGGTAAAATTGTTCTTGTTCTTGTGCAGAATAACATTACGCTTCGCTGCCTGCGTTTGAACGGCAACAAGATTGGAAACAAAGGTGGACTGTGTTTTGCGCAAGCACTCCAGGTCAACACAACGCTCGAGTCACTCGATTTGGCCGACACAGATTTGGTGAGAGAGAGTTTCTTCATAATTATAGACATTCTTCAGATTGCAATAATGGTTCATTCCTTACTTGCCAATCACAACCTACCTTTTCTATCCACACCCTAGGCTACCATTGTCCACCTTGCCTTCTTTAAAGTTATCTTGCTGGTGAAGATGATGATGATGATGACGATGATGATGACAATGTTCAATGAGGTGGTGGTGATATGATGGTGACGATAAAATGATGACGGTGCAGCTGATGTAGATGATGATAAGATAATGATGACGACGATAAGATGATGATGATGAATGTCGTTGCTGTTGTTGTTGTTGTTGATGATGATGAGTGATGTATGTTTATTTGTTTAGAGAACAGAGGCTATCGTTGCGTTGTCGACCGTTCTTCTGTCGAATCGTTCGTTGAAGGCGCTCAACGTTTGTCGTCCGTTGCTCTTCAGTCAACAAGAAGAGACGACCGATCATTTCGCTCGCATGCTCAAGGCCAGTTGACCTGCTCACCGATAATTCATTTATATAGCGCCTTTAGATATTGTTTAAAAGCGCCGTGCGTAGGTGGCCAACGTGAAACACTTTCGTGCTGGAGTTAGGCGACATTAAGAAGCTTGTTATAATAATAATCATGTAATCATAATGATATAGGTTTTTAATTGCATTATTATCATTGTCGTCATCGTTCTCATCATCCTCGTTCTCCTCCTCCTCCTCATCGTCATCATTAACCTTTTCATAACTTTGTTATCATCATATTCGTTATCATCACAGTGTAAGTTAGAGGAAGGTTAGGAAGGGGTGCTGGAATGTAGGTTAGATATTGTAAGGAATGATAGGATAAGATAGGGAACTGTTGGGCTTGCCGATACTAGGGTTAAACCCAAGTTTTTTTAAAGTGCAGCTTTATAAATCATCCTAAATTACCATTACTTATTTATATAGTGCCACTACAAAATGAACATGCTTCAAACAATGCATTTGAAGGACTTGCTCAATGTGTTTTCAGACAGTAGACAAATTAGACAATGGACATTGTCTTTTAGGTCAACAATTCGCTACAGGAACTACACTTGATGAAGCACGATGCTCGGGACTTTGGTGCGACACGGCTGGCAGAAAACCTCTTCTCCAACTACACTCTGACCTATTTAAATCTCAGCTGGTACGTCTGTTACATACACTTGCTAGCTTACCTTCATTTGTTGACTTACCTCCATTTATGTACTCATTTTGTTACTTTACCTTCTTTCAATATCTAACTTAACTTCATTTTTTATTTTCGTTCATTTGTAAACTTACCTTCATGTGTCACTTTCCTTTATTTATTAACCTACCTGTTTTCTTAGTGTCATTTGTTACTTTACCTTAATTTGTTAACTGACCTTCATTCATTGCTTTACCTTCATTCATTGCCTTCATTAATGCTTTATCATTGGAGGGTGTCTTATCTTGTACCGGAATTTCTTAGCCTTCTTTGGTTTGTCGATCAATTTCTTGCCTTTGTATTGTATTGTATTGTATTTAAACATTTATAAAGCGCCTCTAGTAGGGTGAACCGTTCAGAGGCGCTCCCAGTGCGCAAGGCCCAGCGAGAAGAAACAGGTTTTGAGAAGAGACAAAGCAGAAGAGAGACTACCAGAAAGAAGTGTAGAGCGAACAGAAGGAGAAAGAGCATTCCAAAGAGAAGGACCAATTGAGACAAATGATCGAGACTGAGCCATAGTAGTTCTAGACCGAGGAACCAAGAGGTCAAATCTGTTGGATGAACGAAGTGGACGATGGGAGGAAGCCGAGTGAGGACGAAGTAAAACATTAGTCGGTTATCTTGATCGGTTACGTTACCTTCATTTGCTTCTTCACAATTATCTGGCCTTTATTGGTTTTCTAAATTGGTTACCTTCTTATCTTAATTGGTTACCTTCCAATTTTAATTGGTTACCATTGTCTTACATTGGCTTTGTTTTCTTGTCCATCGCTGTATCATTGTCTAGTAATCGAATAACAAGCGATGGCGCCAAACAGATCGCCGAGCTGCTGAAACGAGACACGGCCTTGAAGATCCTTGACCTTGGCTTCAATCGAATCGGTGATGACGGCGCCCAGTACATCGCACAGGCGCTTGGAACGTACAATTCAACGCTCGAAGCGTAAGTCTGTCTGTGTGTCTGTAAGTATGTGTGTATGTATGTGTGAGTATGTGTCTGTATTTGTGTGTGTGTATGTATGTGTGAGTATGTGTGTGTATGTGTGTGTGTTTGTGTGTTTGTGTGTGTGTCTGTATTTGTGTGTGTCTGTATTTGTGTGTGTGTCTGTATTTGTGTGTGTGTATCTTTGTGTGTGTGTGTCAGCATGTGTAATTGTGTATGTGAGTATAATAATTATATGGTTCAGCAAATAAGTTGTGCTATGGATAGGCTGCATAGATGGCTAGCCTCTAACCACTGCCTCCTACTTAACAAACCAAGAAGCCTTCTAAGTAAAGCATTGCGTTGATGTTATCCAGTTGTACTCGTGTTGTGGAGATTCAAAAAAGGTGCTATATAAACATTGAATTTCACAGACTGGGAATCAACAGCAACGAGATAACGGCCGTTGGACTTTGTGCCATCGCGAATGCTCTCCGGTTCAACTCTTCACTCGTCGAAATCTATGTCTGGGGAAACAATATGGAGGAGTCATCCTGCATAGTAAGACCAACTTACGCATGTTTACATGTAATGTATGCAACGTAATTTAGTGTAACGTAACGTATTTAAAATTGCTGTAAACCGGATGACTTGTTTATCGCCACATCCCATAATTATACTAAAATAGACTAATGGACTAATATCTTATTCATTTCCAGACATTATTTTAAGAATCTTGGGTAGTAGCTCTGGTGAACCATTATTGTTGTTATTACTAATATTTTTTTGTTACAAGAAAACTGATTTTTTTTAAAGTCTCATCTCAAATAATTGTTATCAGATAGCCTTGATATTCTCAGATAATCCTTATTTTATTATTACTATTGTTACTATTATTGTTTTTGTTGTTCTTGCTGTTGTTGTTAACACAATTGCTATTATTATCATTATTATTATTATTTGTTGTCATTATTGTTATTATTATCATTATTATTACTATTATTATTATTTTTATTATTATTAATTAGAAATGGTTACAATAGTGCATGAAAATTGTGCATGCCTGCGTATGTTGTAGACCTCGAGAGGTCCCGAACTATTAATACGAGATGCATTGCACTTGCTTTTGCTACTCCACTTGACTTCTAAGTTGCAAATCATTTCAGGCAATCAAGAACTTAGTCGATAGCGGTCGTCTGAGTCTGAAGAACATCGACGTCCAGCCGTACGTTGTGGATGGAAAGGTCCAGTTGGCCCAAGTATCGAATGGACTGCGCTGCTGGTACTACTGGGGCCCATCCTATGGTGAATACGCTCAGCCTGAGCTCACCAAGTTTGTTCACGCGTTGCAAGTTCAAGCTGTCGTCGAATAATCGTCGTTATCTTCGCTCTTTGTTGTGAAGAACTGAAAACAGATTTTGTGAAGAAATTAACGAACAAAAGACGGCTGGACGATTATTCTGTTATTTTAGCAAGATATTTATTTATTTATGCGCGTGTTTGTGTATTTTATGATGCATGCGTGTGTAAAACATGTGCTTTTAAGTTTTGATCAATTGTGTTGAGCGACATCACAGCAAGCATTTTCTTCAAGACAAAGAATCCACGGGACGTTACAAAAATACTCCAAGCAACAGTAACTTTTCGAGATCTCTTTATCCAGGCATCTCGTTGATTAGGCTGCGATTTATTTTTGAAGGTTCTCAGTCTGTTTCACTCGAATTCCATTTCACGCAACAGCAATTGTCGAATAAGTTTCCTGGGAATTTAAAAATATTTATAAGACCTTTCTGGATAACTTTTGGCCTTGGGTGTGGAATTTTTTTTCGTATCTGCCAAAAAAGTTGATGACTTTTTTAGTCATCCAGTGAAAGCTTGTTGAAACCAAATGGGGGGGGGGGGGCCACGATACATGGGCAGTTCTAAATGGGGGGGGGGCGTGGCCGGATTGGCCCCCCTGGATCCGTCCTTGCACTGGCTTCCAATACAGACACAAATAAGTTTCAAATTCTGTTTTCTAATGTACGTAGGCCTAATCCACATTAATTCATCCTAATGTGTGTCCCCACCTTACTTAGGAAATTTGGGAAAATGTGCATTTGCTCTAGTCGGCTCGAATGAATGGAATAAATTATTATTATTGATGATGATGATGGTGGTGGTGGTGGTGGTGGTGGTGATGATGATGATGATGATGATGATGATGATGATGATGATGATGATGATGATGATGATGATGATGATTCAATTTAATTTATTTTATTGGACCCAGGATATCTACATTTTTACAGTTAAAGCAGTGCATCAATAAAACAAATGAAAAACGAAACAATTAAAACGATGATGATGATGATGATATTAAATTATGCATCTTAATGAGTAGGCTACTTAAATACTTTACTTACTTATTTACGGATATGAATACAAGATTCAAACATTTCGGCGCTCTGTGTATTCTATGCACCGTTGTCTAATGGCGGCGTCTTGTAACTCTTAAGTTTCACGAATAAAATGTTTTATTTTTTAAATTGCTGCAATGCGCGGAAGAGAAGGAATGCCTTTATTTATGAATTGATTTCCCCCTCACGATGGGGAACTGTTTGTCGTTTTTAATAAACTGGATGCGAAGAAATAAAGTTGGTGTCGAGACAAGGTTGGTATTTGTTTAGTATTTGTTTACGTGTTCACTAATAATATTATTATTATAGGGCCTATTGATAGCTCAGCTGTCTTGAGCAAGCAGGCACAACTTAGCTAGGGGCGAAACTGCACGATCGGGGACCGCTATTAATAGATTTCAGACGTCGTGAGGGTCGGTTAGGATCAGGTTAGGCGTCGTGAGGGTCGGTTAGGGTTAGAATTAGGGTTAGTGTCGTCACTCTTTCCCAAACATTGAAAATATTAAGTAAGATCTATTAATAGCGCTCCCCGATTGTGCAGTTTCGCCCTTCAAACGTCACCAAACCTCATCTCTTGGCTTTCAACTTTCAAGTATCTACCATAACTTCATAAGCATCCAAACGCGCCTTTTCCAAAGCTCAGAGGCGATGCTACGATTCTAGGCCTATAGAAATCTGTAGCTCTTTCTCCAACAAGTCATCAATCAATTTTTTGAAAGTAGGCCCTAATTAAGCTGACACACAGAATCAACTTACAGACTTTGTATTGTTGTTCATGACATTATGGAGACAGTCACAACTCAAAGATAAAATGTGTTGGTAGCCTAGATGCCAATTCAAGGCATTCCGCCTGATAATTATAGGTTTTTCTTAATTGACACAAGTTCCTTCAATTTTGTTATGTACAGTATGCCATGGTAACAACATTGCGTAAAACATTATGAAATCAAACAAATTGGTATTTACAGGAGAGTTACCTTGGCCATTGTTGGACTTGACGATACTGGGAAGACAGTCATAGCCAAAGTGTTGGCAGGAGGTGAGATATCAAATTTAGCTACTTCATCAAATTTCACATCACTGTAGGCTATATTTGTTTTGCAACTTGTTGTTATTTTTTGCTCGCTATGACTGTTAACTTAACATCATTTCGGCTAGTTAGTGCAGAGAGCACCTCTGAGTAGATATCTTGAAGAGGCGCTATATAAATTCTCAGAATGAATGAATGAATGAATGAATGAATGAATGAATACAGTAAAAATCCAACGCTCTGTAGATTAAAATATGGAGCAGTCTCTCGTTCATATCCTTGCGATGTTTTACACATATGCACAGGCTTTAATTTAAAAAAATTCATTGCTTGCCCTGAGGTACTTCATTCCCCATGGTCTTACAAACTACAAAAACGGTGTATCTGGAATTCTTTTAGTGGTAATTTCAGTAAACTTTAATGTTATGTTTGTATTCTGTTTACAGAGCCTTTTGATGATGTAGTTCCGACTGTTGGTTTCTCCCACTTTGAATTTTCGATGGCTGATCACTCCGTTTCGTTGTTTGACATTGGTGGCGGTCCAAATATTCGTGCTATCTGGAAAAACTACTTTGGCGAAGTTCATGGTCTGGTGTTTGCAGTTGACTCTGGAAATATGGAACGACTTTCAGAAGCAAAGTCGGTCTTTTCCTCTGTCGTAAATGACGAAAGAATTACGTGTAAACCTTTGCTCATGTAAGTCAGTTTGGAATGTCGTGGACAAACTTTCTGCTTATGAAAAACTAATCAGTTTCGAACATTGAAAGATGTTTGCTTATGTGAGTGAGTTTCAAAGTCACGGGCAAACCTTTGCTCATGTAAGTCAGTTTGGAAAGTCCCAGACAAACTTTTTATCATGTATATAATCTTAAGTCAGTTCAAAAATCGTAGACAAACCGTTGCTCTTATCAGTGACAGAAATCGTAAGACAGGCTTTTTAACAGTAATCCATTGTTAAAGTTGCAAGCAAAATTTGTGGACAATCCTTTTAGAACATAAATAAGCATGATGAGGTCACTGGAAAACATTTTTATAATGTGTTGATTGGTTGGACAAACGTTTGCCATTGTAGGTAAGTTTAGTATCTGAACATTTACTAACTGGTATTATAATCCATTAGAAATGCAGTTCATGGTTGAATATCTAAAAAAGTTGTGCTAATGTAAATCAGGGTTATACGCAGCTATCAGTTCTTTTCATGTGCCATAACAAAGGCTTTGCTTATGCTGTAGCAAAGGCAATTTGCTTATGCCATAACGAAGACTTTGCTCATGCCATTACAAAGGCATTGCTTATGTGCCATTTAGCAAAGGCATTGCTGTAGGTTTATGCCATGGCAAAGGCTTGGTGATTGAAACAACTGACGCTTTCTACTTGTAGATTGATTGTTTTATGAATTTGTTGATTAATTCTATAGATGCAATTTAATAAAGAGTTTTTATTTGGCTCTCTGTTGAAGTTTAGGAAATAAACAGGACACTCCAGACGCGATAGATGAAAGTGAATTGTGTGATAGGCTTCAAGTTGAGGAACTGGTTAATCGACAAAAGTGCCTCTGCCGAATTGTGAGTCTGTTAATTCTTTTCATCAGTACAGCCTTTCCTTATAAATACTCATTGTTGGGTGCGGTGGTGTAGGGGTATGTTCGGTGCCTTGGAGCCGGAGGGTTGCGAGTTCGAATCCACCTCATGCAGCCGAGTAGTAACCCTGAGCAAGTCCTTCACTTGCAATAATATTGCTTATGCACTTCGGCGTTAAAATGACATGGTGTGACGGTGTCCATTCAAAGGAGGGATAAATTAATTGAAAAATGAAGTATCAATTCATTGAAAAGTGAGAATGGCTGAGACCATTCGGTCCCTGTTTAAAAAGTCTACCCTATACATCTAAATTAATCTTGCCCGAGAATACCAGCTTGTCAACTTTCTGTAAATTCTCACGTACAAGTGTTCGATTTATTTCTTCATCCGCCAATGCTCGTAGCCTACTTTAGCAATGCCAGTCCCAAGCCTGGAAAACTAGGAGGGTGACACTAATCATCTTTGATATGGCACAGTGTCCTTAAACAGCAACAAGCAAGCATAGGCCTACATGCCTAGTTGCATAAAACAAATTTCTCTCGACCTAATCTGTTGCTCTGCCCTCGTAGGTCTGCTGCAACGCCATATCTCAGCTGAACGGTGACCCAGACGATGCGATTTTCAGCGGCATTCATTGGCTGCTGGATGCCATCGATTCTGATTGGACGAACCTTGAGCTGAGGGTGAAGGTCGACATGGATGCGGAACGAATGCGAGAAGATATCGACAAGCGAGAGAAAGCCGAAAGAGTGGAACAGCAGCTGAAGGAACAGGAGTAAAGGATTTCATCATGCTCAGTTGCAACTGTATTGCATTGTATTGTATATGATGACCATTTATAAGGTGCTATTTTCAGCAAAAGCCTTTTAGAAGTGCTTCCAGTGTGACCGACCCGGAGAGAAAAGAAAGACTACCAGAAATAATGGCAGAACAAACTGATGGTGGGAGTCCACTCCATAGAGAGGGACCTATGCAGGCAAAGCATCTAGATTGAGCCATGGCAATCCTGGTGCAGAGAACAGAAGTCAGGCCAATCAGAAGATATTTAAGAAGATGCAGCGAATTAGCAGAGGGGAAAACCACAAAGATAATATAATGTAAATAAGTAATGAAAGTATGGTTAAATGTTTTTAGGCCGATGAAGAACGAGGAAGAACAAGACGAGGAAAAGGTCGGAGCTGAGAACCCTTTTCGACGTTTAGACAAGAACTATTTTAAGGTTGGTATATATTAAGCAGCTCTTCTTTTCTTATTCTTAGGCTAAAATCACTTACAGCTTCAGAATCCCCCCAAAAATTTAGACTACCGTGGTAACCGTTTCAAGATGTAACTGCCAGTTTTGGGCAGAGAACATTATACTGGCTAAATTAGGGGGGAAATCTGTGTAAATTTTTCTGTTTCTATTCCCATTTCCGTTCACCTTCCCTTCCATGACTTCTGGAAAGAAAGTTTTGGACCATTGAAGGATGTCTGGATGTCTACCAGTGACACATTGTGTTTTCCCGTGTCTCTTATTAAAAATGTGCTGTGAGCTTACCTTGTGCACATAAGTGCCCACAATTGTTTGCAGCAGAGACAAAACAATTTTCATGACTAAAATGTTTGCAAAGGCTTGTAAATTGCACGGCAGGAAATTAAGACCATGGGTATTTTTCATAGGGGGCTTTTTAATTTTTTAATTTCTCAGTTTCACTTGGTGTATCATTAGGGCTTTAATGCAAAGAAATTTGCTAAAAACACGGTAGTGGTTTAAATTTGTTAATTTTTAGAGGGGGGCCAGGGCAAGTACCCCTCTTGCCTCTATGTGTGCATGGGCACCCATGCTTGTGCACCAAATGTTTCGTTAAAGGTCTGAGCAGAAATGGTTAAAATTCTTCGATTCTTTTGGCTTTAATTTTGAGCTTTCTGTTGTCAATTATATTTCAGTAATGAAAGATGAAGAGAAAGAAGATCGGTTTTCGGTGAAAGGTGGAGTTGACAGACGTTGGCATGATCCCTTCGCTTCGTGAAATCTTTGCGATCTTGCACGTTCCATTCTTGTTTGAGTTGGAAGTTGTTTGGTCCATGAATGAACAGACAGCTGTAGATGAAGGCGCCAAATAAATGATCAATTGCTTAAAATTTTTGTCCTGTTCACTTTGTTTACAAATGTTACATTACCTTACTGTACCTTCCTATTATAGTTCCCATGAATACCATTCTTTGGCCGTGGGCACAAGTAGGTAGTTAGGCCGAGTGGCCTTAACTACTGTACTGTACTCCTATAGCCTCCTTGCTTCGGGTTGATACCAAGTATATGAATGACTCCAGAGAAACTTAATTGCCAATTTACTTAGCAGCCTTTCATATCACAAGTGAAGGGAAATATTCTGAGCGATTGTGGGGGAGGTTATGAATCTCCAAAACTAAACCCATCCTCGATCACTTCGGCAATGTATAGGACACGGGTCAAAGTTCATTGAACACACACACACACACACACATGCATACACAATTACACACACCTACACACACACACACACACACACACCTAAACACGCACACACACACCTAAACACATGCACACACTTCATCTCTTGTTAGGGGTCATTGCATAATTACGTAACGCTGAAAATGACCGTTTTTGACCCACCCACCCACCCTGTAACGCTTCGTAACGCTTCCCTTGACCCACCCACCCACCCTCCCCAGCGTTACGTAACGATTGTTACGAAAAATCTGTTACGAATTAGCCCTGTCAGACCTATATGCGAATTCGTATTTATAATTCGTATTTTCATAGCGAGTTTATTAAGTACTTATAGTAAGTGAATTATAATTTGATAGTGAACTAGGCTTCTTAAAATATACAGAATGTTTCATGCCTGAACTGCAATTTTTTAATTTTATCTCACGAATAAAATTTGTAGGCCTACACACTGTTGAAAAGTTTCACGGATTGAATTACTCATTCAATCAAAATTAAGATGAACTAATTATCTGCTTGGTCTGGACACTTCGATAGCCTAATTGTTAATGGAAAATATTGATGAGTTCTGTTGAGCATGAATTTAAAATGTTTGAGATTCGTGTCCACTAAGTAAAATGCTTCAAAGGGGTTCGTCGATGTCAGGAACCCAAGGGAATTACACTGTCAGGAACCCAAGGGAATTACACTGTAGGCCCACGACGAGCGTTAATTGTTCCGTTGGTAAAACTATCAGAGATCCAAACAATTAGAACAGCGGTTTCCCTTTTGCACAAACGGAAGCACAGGTGTCTGCTGCTGTATCTTCTTCAGATAAAAATATATAGACCTACTTTGGTTACTTGCGTTTTAAATAAAGGGGCAAAGTTTAAACTTCGATCACATCAAATTTTGTCTAAAGTGTCATTCGATGGTAATGTAATATTCAATAATAATTTTTTTCAAGGCGTTACGTAACGTTCAGCTTCCCCCACCCACCCATCCCCGTAACGTTTCGTAACGTTTTCAATGACCCCACCCACCCACCCTCGAGCGTTACGTAATTATGCAATGACCCCTTATGAAAATCATTTTTCCAGTAATTTACAAACGTAATCTTAGGTCTTAGATTACAGCATAACTTATACGTTCCATTAGTTTTGTGATGCAGCGATGTTTAATCCGCTTCAAAATTACATTTTCTTGCTTATCCAGAAATCCACTTGCTGATTTTTCAAGGGGATGTCCGGCTCCCCCAATGTATAGGCCTATACCCTATCATCATTCCGTATTGCAGCTTTGCCTGGCGTCAATTTCGTCAGACTATACTCCTTGTTTATGGAAGTTAATCCCCTACGTTGGATTATGTATGAAATGAGAAGCCTAGTGAGAGGATTTCGGATCGCTGGCTCATCTTCTCTGCTAAGATGGGAATTCTCGACCAGCAAAATGTTAACGACCTGCCGTGGAAATTGGAAATGCATGCGCTACATAACAGACGACGCCCTCTTGCGATGCTATTTAAGGGCTGGTGTCGCTGGTGAGAGTACTGTTGGCTGTCGTCTGCTTTGAAGAAAAGAACCGGAAGTCGTCTGCGCGTTGTCTGTGCCAGTCGTCTGTGTTAGGCGTCAAAGTTACCAGCAGTTCAACACACACAGGTAGGCCTAACGCTGCGGTTTTTTCTTTAAGTGTGGCTCATTTTCAGTTGTTTGAATAAACGTTTTTACACTTTGTAAGCGAGTAAGTAAGTAAGTAGGTCCCTATGTGTTTGTAAACCGCTTGATAATGCACTGCGGCCCGCGGGAACATCGAATGAGAACGATCTATAGGCCTAGCGTGTACAATCACAAAATAATCAAATATGCAATTAAATAATCATAGTGTGCAATTAGGCTACAAAACACAGTAGACATCTTTGGAGCTGTGTGAGAGAAGATGAATATATTATAAATAGACAGAAAATACATAGGCCTACTTAGGCCTCATCAGCGTTACTTAAACTAGGCCTAAGGGTTATGTTACGGAGTAGGCCTACTGTTGTCACGGTCACTTCACTCTCTTCGCTAGGAGTCTCAAAACAGTCCTATAATTATAGCCTACCTCGCCGTGGTTGGACCGGAAGCGCTTCTGTGTAGCCTACTTTGAAGAGGCGCTATATGGAATGTCCTAATTTTTCCTAATGTCCTACAAAATGTCCTAAAAAACTTTATCCCAAGATCCCTCTATATATAAGTGCCTTCTCAACAAGCGTCTGTGTAACCCTTAGTACTTCCCTTCCATGTAACTGAGTTGCGGTTTTGTCAACCTGTGTTCTTTTTCACATTAAACGAATAGGCATATATATATATATATATATATATATATATATATATATATAATTAAATTACAATCTAGTCTAAGCGAGTACGATTTCAGAAGCACAGAGTCCGTGATGAAGGGGATTGTGGCAACACCAACTGTCTGCTGGTGTGGTCTGGGACTGTCGCTGGTGTTGCTTCTGCTGGCCATGGCATCATCCGCGTCGGGAGAAGACCTGGCCAATCTCCAGGAACTGCAGGACCTTCTGGTGAGTGGCGACAGAGGATCGTTCCGGTCTGTTGACGTCGTTCCGAAGAGACCGGAACAGTTCCGCAACGCGAGACAGCTCAACGAATACCTCGAAGAACTGAAACAGTACTACACGATCATCGGACGACCCAGGTACGCTACTGCGGCTACTCGTTCGCCCTCTTGTTTTCTTTATTTATATTTATATTATTGGGTTGTTTTGTATGTGAAGAACTTGCTTCTGTTGCTGTTATTTATTTATTTAAAATTATTATTTATTATTAGAATTTTTTGCTTTGTTTAAATATTATTCTTTTTTCAATTTTTAAAAAATTATTATTGTTAGCCTACTAATAATTATTATGTACGTATGGATGGATGTATGTGTGTAGGGTCTAATTATGTAGACCTATGTGCGCATGTGTGTGTATGTATGTATGCATGAATGTATGTATGTATGCACTGTACGCATTGTAGCCTATGTATGCAGTGTAGGCAGGCCTATGTTTGTATTCTTATGAAGGCCTACGCTTCAAATACGCAACCTTTGTATTTGTGTCAAGAGTCTTAATTATAATAGGTCTAAGTCAATTGTTTTAAATTGTAGGTTCGGTCGCAGTGTTGGCGGTCGAAACGAGCATCGAAAAGTCTAGGCACTTAATTAGTCCTGACACACCGAACATAAATGTACCCACTCTGAGCTCCGACCTATGCCTCTCATCAACCGTTTGAATGTAAAGCAAAGACAGTTTTGATTAGCGATTTTTAATGGAGTTTTTAGATATTCCGAGGCGTTTGACAAAGTGAAATAAAACGCTAAAAAAATTCACCAACTCAACGAGGTCTTTGCATTGTGTTTAGGCCTACTCATTATTGGCAATTAGGCCTATTGCCCTTCGATATAAACGTTCATTTTATTTAAAGAAGGCTTGGTTTGCTAAACTTTGCTGTAGACTAAAGGTTTCGGAAAAGTAGGACGCAATGATAGGCTAATAGCTATAATCATAGTGTTATCTGCACCATTAAGACGCCACAAACACCAATTTTGTATAGACTAGGCCTACGTGTAGCCTATATTCATAGACCTATAATACTGACTGATATTCCGGTTGACACTGGATAATCAC
Source organism: Lumbricus rubellus (assembly GCA_945859605.1). Classification (NCBI taxonomy): domain Eukaryota; kingdom Metazoa; phylum Annelida; class Clitellata; order Crassiclitellata; family Lumbricidae; genus Lumbricus; species Lumbricus rubellus. Next base: position 4,316,766 of record OX243816.1, read on the forward strand.
TAAAATAACGGATATAATAATTATGCTTTCAGTGTGGCAAAGGTTGATTCGTTGGCTCTCAGAGGCATGATAGAAGTTAGGTAATATAATTATTGCAAATAGATTTACAGATATTCATAAGTGCATGGCCTGCTTATCTATAAGCCTACTACAGAATTATAGGCCTACATACACAGTATGCATTCGAAATTCTAGATCCTAGAGAAGACAGGTAGGTTTTTAAATAAACAATTTTAATTATTTTTCCAAACGAATTCATTTAGGCTAAGCCTATCTTCAGCGTAGGCCTAAATCATGCGCCTATCGTATCTTACTGAATCCAGTAGAACTAAAATTCATATTGCGACGGTAGGCTACTTTGCATTTTAACCTGGCGGCTACTGTAACAGCCCTAAACCGTCTGTTAGCTATTCAGCATTCTGCTGTGTCAATAAATTATCAGTGCGAATTATTTAAGAACTTCCTTCCAACTCAGATTCTTCTATCGACTTGACGAAGAAGATGACGAAGAAGAATGAGAATGAGGAACGATTGCCTCAAGACAATCGATCAGGATTTCAATTCCAGTTTCAATCAATCCAAATTTCAATCAATCCCTGTTTCAATCAATTCCGGAGTCACTCTGTCAATAAAATAAGAAATAAAATAAGACAAAACAAATAAAACGTTGTAGATAAAGACAGTAGCCAGTTTAGAACTGGTAGGCCTAAATTGACATTTATAGCGGCATCGGAGTACTGCAGCCACTGCTCTGATCTGTCAATAAACAAAAAAAGAAGCAAAAAACTTGAAGCTCGTGACAGATGGTTTTTTAGAGCTCCTTAGACAAGGTGCGATGCAAAAAGCCTGATATAAATTACAATTAAATTTGTTCTCGCTCAGTGTAATTAAGAATGTTTGCATGTAGGCTGTACGTTGCCGATAGGCCTTATTTGTAATCCCGAATGTATCAGGCCTACCGGTCCTACATGCAAACTTGATTAGCCTACACTGAACGAGAATACATTAATTACTCGACTCCATTGGTAACTATTATAGCCTAATTGACAATAATAGGCCTATTCTAAACGCGAAGAACTCGTCAAAGTCTCACAAAATATCACGCATATTTATATCGCACTGGATATATTTAGGCCTACTAGAATTAGACATATATATATATATATATATATATATAGGCCTATAGGCCCTGTATATATATATATATATATATATATATATAGTTTTATCAGGTCTATAAATTATATCGAGTCATCGAGTGACATCAGTATCGGGACAATATAGGCCTATAATTATGCGCAACAGAATGTGCTCATGGCACTGAAAAAGTATACGGTAGGCCTATACATCTTGAAGACAGTGCACCAGATGGCTATTGCAAGCAGAGCGAGATAGGCCACCGTAGTTATTATTAAGAAATTCATCCACTTGAAACAAGCCCGCTCCCATTTGACACTACAAGGTAAACAAGTCACGCTTACTTTCTCATGCACGTCTTTCGCAACAACCTCCCACTGATCACCCTATACATGTAGCTGCAATTTCTGCTGCATCTCCCGTACAAAGAAGAGAAGCCCAGCGCACATCTGCATAACGTCCAACACGAGACGGTGACAACATCCGAACGTGTGAAGTACCTGCTCCACACTTGCGCATCCCATCCTCCATCCTACCAATGAGAAGACGCACGAAGGAACCGCGTTGCAGCAGTACACTTGCAGCTTCCGGCAGAAGGATCGAGGAGCTCGGTCTCCGTGTCGCCATTTCAGAAACAGACGTGATAGGAAGAAGAGAAATGTGCCGTACAGTCCGCAGAAAGCGGCTTCGCTTCCGCTGCAGAACTGGAAATAAGCGACGGGCAAGTCGAATAGGAACACTCTGAGGATTCCGACAGTCGCCGGTCCAAAGAAATGCTCAACGAAAAACTCGATTATTCCGAAACCCATATTTAATTATTTTGATGAGCGTTAATAATTCAGTCTAAGGCTCCCAATGCAGAAATGCGTATCCATGGTAACAATGGTAATGAGAATAAGAATAATCTTACGCTTGCCCGTTGCGTCATTGTGCGCAAAGTAAACCGCTAAAAGTCGCTAATTTATATTCCTTTCGAATGATGATTATTATTGTTCCTCTGATATAGCCTGTAGCCTACTAGTAGTAGTAGCAGCAGCAGTAGCAATTGGAGGCGATGTTTGTGCTGATCAACGCTCTTTGGCTTAGGATCTTTATAAACGCCGAGAGGTAAAATAAGCTTATTCCACAAGTTCTCAATAGGAGATAGGCTAGGTCCGGAGAGTTGAAGTTTAGTGACACCCATGGCAGTCAATTAATGTCATCCCACCCCAAGCCATCACCGACGGACTAAACTTCATATGTGGAACAGACGGAACGTTCTCAACTCTGCGAAGACTCATCTTATCTGGCTTGGAAGTTGGAACGCCCCAGCAACTGCCTAAAAATTGAATTATCCTCCCTATCCTTGAAATACCCACACTTCACTTTCTACTTCAGACTAGCTTATTCATGAGCGCTCACGAAAAGCTCCTTTTGAGAGTTAATAAGCCCATTAAACCTTTAAATGACGTGAATTCACTCTATGAAATTAATGAAATGCCATACCTTTTCAGCCTATGGCACCAATCGCTGACCAAGGGCTTTCCTCCTAACCCCAATGTGAGCAAAGCCCCGCTCTGCCTCAGACCCTCTAATTCGTCTAGCATTTACAGTTGAGAAAATTCCTTAGAATAGACCTAAACCTTGAATCACACCAAATCAGTCATGGGTAAAAAAGTGTAGGCCTATCATAGATGGCTGTCGCAAATGCATACTGCGACTATATCAGAAGAAGGTAAACGACCACGTCACGTGAAGAAATTATGTTTTAATAAAAGGACAAGAATTTATTCTGTTAAAAGAAATACAACAACGTATTGTTTTAGAAAGCAAATCCTTAAAAAAACTGAGACTTTCAAACCACGTGCGGAAGAAATGACTAACTGCACGGTCACTTCGATAAAGAAAACAGTCGGAGGTTTTCAACGCAGTTAATTAACATAGTTGCTCCAGTAGACCGACAAGATTACTAGAAATTCTAGAGAAGTCCAGATCAGTCTTAATCATCCTGCGCATCTTCACGATTCTGATCATCTTCATCACTCTGATCATCTCCGACATCCTGAGCATCTTCATCATTCTCAGCATCTTCATCATTCTCAGCATCTTCATCATTCTCAGCATCTTCATCATTCTCAGCATCTTCATCATTCTCAGCATCTTCATCATTCTCAGCATCTTCATCATTCTGAGCATCTTCATCATTCTGAGCATCTTCATCATTCTCAGCATCTTCATCATTCTCAGCATCTTCATCATTCTCAGCATCTTCATCATTCTCAGCATCTTCATCATTCTCAGCATCTTCATCATTCTCAGCATCTTCATCATTGTCAGCATCTTCATCATTCTCAGCATCTCCATCCATTGGAGCAACCACATCATTCTGCGCATCTTCACCATTCTGATCATCTGCTTGAAGAACAATTTCTTCATTCTGAACATCATCCTCTGAAACGATTGTCTCAATGACGTTCCAGATGTTTAAACGCTGGTCGGGAAGGTACACGCAGTCACCTTCGGAATCACAGACGTCCAGCATCATGAACTCATTTTTCTGCCTGTTGTAGCGCAGTTGGTAGAGATGCTTCCAGCTCCGAATCCGCGCCCACCTATCACCGACCTTCACTTCCGCCTGGTTGAAATCCGAATCCAAAAGCCTCACGGAGTTGCCAACGTCAGCCGTCAGGATGTTGTCGTTCATGTCAACTGCACAGTAAATCTGGCCACGATATCCTCCATCCAACCGACAATTATATTCATACAAGACTTCTCCGTCTTTGTTGATCTCTGTGAGACTTCTTGATACAATGACAACGTTCCCGTTGGACTTTGAAACGATATCTCGAACAAAAGACAGAGGTTTCGTCAACTCAATCTGGCGCTGTACCAATCCATCCGCATTATATGTTGTTATTGTGGACGGAGCTGGACCTTGGTAAACGATCAAGCTACCATCTGCAGATACGCACATCCGCGTAACCAACTGAATCGAGCAAGTGATGAAGGGTAAAACTTGGAACTCGTCACCTTCTTTTGGAAATAAGCGCAAGATTTCAACGCTGTCGGCTGCTCTGTGCAAGAGGTAGAGACAGTTAGACACGTTGCAAGCGACCATGCTCCAGGGAATCGTCACCGCAGGCAACTCGATGATCCTTTTTACCGTTCTTGCATCGTCACGAGCAAAGATTCTAATAGCAGCGTGCTTCTCTGGTGGATGGGTGAGCAAAAAGAATTCGTTGTTCAGGGCATCTACATCGATGTACCATTTAGGGAACAAGTCTCTGTGCAGATTTGTCAAATTTATCTCCACCGACGCTACAAAAGACAGAGTAAATTTTTATATCTTACAAAAGCTAATTTATAAGGAACTGCATGTTGCTAAATATCATGCTAAATATCACGATGTTGAAGTCCTAATTCAAGAGAAACTTCTGCAGACTTAAATCACGAAGAGCCGATCGAATAATAATATTATGGTTGACACACGAACGCATGTCCCTAAAGACAGCTATGCTGTTTGCTAAAGTTTCTGCCTCCTTGACATGCTGCTTTTCTTCTTAATCAAAATACAACTCGGTTCAGGCGCTGTATGCAGCATGTCGGCTTCCAATATATTAAGTTAAACGCAGCTACATGTTGAATTTCAATAAAATACAACGCACTTGCATATGTTGACTTTAAACATAATAACGGATGTTGACTCAACTAATCGATCTCTTTCACGCAAACACGAAGTTCGGAAGCTGTTACACAATTTCGACCATGCAGGAGAAACGTCAGCGAACAACCACTGCGCTTGGTGATGACTTAAAGCAGTGCTTATAGCGACTATAATTTTGCAGAACATTACAAGTCCGAACAATACAACACGTACAGGTCTATTTGCACGACAGCGCGTCTATTTACAACGGCGATGACAATTAATTAGTGGCCCATGGACTGCACAGTCAGCCATTTATTGTCAGTTTCAGGAACTCACGGAAGGTGTCGATAATTCCATGAAGCCTGTATCGAAATGAGTTTGTCGTCAACACCGTATTCCATTGTGGACAGACAGTTCTCAGTCGGTCGGCCAACCGATCAGCCGAATCTTTCCAGCCGCATCTCACCAGCTTCCGATCTCTGATCTCGGATACAATTGCTTCCAAAAGGATGTATTCATGCAACTCCAGTGGAAGATCCAGCAACTGTAAATATGAGCAGCATATGTAAGCTAGAAAATGAAGTCGCTAACACTTCATCCCCATTGGCTAGCCCTCCGGGCTAGCTAGACGGGATCATCATCATATATAAGCTTATTCAGCATCCATAATTCGTATTAAAGTCACAAGAGCGCAAAATTTGTAATTTATTTTACTCTGCTCAACTCTCCTCCAATAAAAGGTTCATCCATAATTATTACACACGCAATATAATTATTGTAGTTTTGACCCTTCTCTCTGTTGCAACTCGCACATATTTTCGGACCCACCCCATTATGCGCAAGTACAAATAAGCTTCTCGACCACCGCGCAAAAGTTGATTAGTCATTTATAAAACATGCATTTTGCCGTGGCAACTATTTTATTTTTTTAAAACATCACTAGTTTCTAGCTTAAATTTGCTAACTGTTATAACACACGAAAGCATGCAACTAGTTACACTAGTAGCCTACATTGAAACATCAGATCGTCAAACTGTATATTAAAATTGAACGTCAACGTGTAGGCCTAATCTCAAACTGAACTTACAGTTGTGGGTGTCGATGATGTCAGCATTGCACAAGTCTGGTTCACGTTTTGCATTGCATCTAAAAAGGAAGTGCAACAACTCATCAATTTTGTAAGTGGTATGATGTGTGTATTCATGTAAATAGGTATTTGTTAAGGATCCGTCAAATCCGCATTAATAGCCGCTTACATTACACATCTTTTTTAACCAATCATAATCTCAGACTATAGGCGTGGATTGAGTGCAAGATTATCGCGGATATCGATGCAATGCCTTGTTGACTATTATAGTTGCTATAAAAGAAAGATGTGCCATGAAAACGATGATTAGCGACGCCATCTTCCTTTCTATAGACTTTGGACTGGCACTGTCAAAGTACGGCCAGTGAAGAAGTTTCAATGCCTCGTGATTCGTGAACAATAAGACATTAAGGCATTGTTATTAAAAACTGATCTACAAGCGCGAATTGATCGCCCAACTAAGATAGAGCATCACGAATTTATTCAAAAACTTCTTAGAAGGTTCCAAACTCAAGAGGCGTAAAAATATCTGAGTCGAGTAATTAATTGAACTTACTTAATTAGTCTCAATGTAGAAAATGTGATAAAATGTTAATATTTACTGTCCATTTAATAAATTCGCTAAATTTAATAAGCGTCCTAAAAATCAAGACCAAGAACTAAGCGCATTTAAAGCAACAACAGACTATATATTCAGTGAGTCTGCAAATTAAAACGTCACATAGAATATTTCGCAGCGTGACTGCTGACTAATCATCGTTTTCATGTCTATTAGGCCTATAATAACAGGCCATAATAATTATTATAGTGCTGGGCAGCCTGTAAAATACTCTAAACTCGAAAACTTACCTCTTCAATTAAGTATTTTTTCATAGCTGTATGGATTTATTCCGAATGGTCCTTTGAAGCTCACTAATTATCGGCCTAACACGTGGACTAGGCTATATAAATAAATTTAATATAGCTCTGATTCATTTGTGAGCTTGAATTAAATATTATGTTGGCATACACCTGCTAATTTTAAGTCGAAAGAAGAAATCTCGAGCCACCGCCATAGAATCACAGTATAAATAACAGTTATTTATAGGCTATTGCTATAGAAATGAATTCAAAAGAACTCTAGACTTACTGCTACCAGCTTATAACTTTCTTTGCTGTCTCAAAATAGGGAGTAGGCCTAAGCTTCATAATAGGCTACCCACCACTCAACGCTGTTCCCACCACTTCAAAACTTAATTCCTCAGCCCATCTGTTCCCTCGCTTAAAATTTTGGACCTTAGTGACACCCGCTTTAGCAGATAAAAAGCAGCCTCCTCTGACCCTTTGCAAACCCGAATCGGAGCTGCTTTGATCTTGACTATAGGTCTATAATTTGTCAGCTAATTTAATCAGTGCACGCCGATTGTCGTACAGCGACGTAAGTAGGCCAGGTGCAAATTGCCGCGCGGCATCTGCACAGGTGATTGTCTGGACAGCACGTGACGTCTAGACGAGCGTACGTTAATTGTACAAGAAGGGAGTGGAAGAGAAGAAGGAGAGTTGTGTGTTGAGAGCCGTTGAGATAGGCTGTAAGAGTTGTTGTTGAGTTGCGATAGAGTAGACTGATGAAGATAGTAGTCGTGTAGTTGTTATGATAACGCAAGTGTAGTCATTGTTGTGTTGTTGCTGATCGTTTTACTTTATATCGGATTTTGGAGTATAATAAGAAGAGTTAAACACGTCGTCGTTGTTGGTTAACAAAACAGTGAAAGACTGTAGATTCTTTAACCTAGCCATTTAGCTAATGAAACAGTTATCTAGGGATAGGCCTACGCTACCACGAACTTATACGAAGAAGCTTCCGAAGAGACTGAAGGTCACACGTAGAGAAGAAGAGGGAAAAGACTTGTGACATTTGGTGTCGTTGCGGTGAGATAACGATCCAAGTTGCAGGATAACGATCCAAGTTGCAGGATAACGATCCAAGTTGCAGGATAACGATCCAAGTTGCAGGGGAACGATCGTAGTTACGAACGGAGGGATTCTATCCAATCAACAGACGTTGTGGAGGAACGGACGCTGTGAATTTATCGAGGAGCCGAGCACACGGGAGAAGCAACGATACATCGAGCATCCGTACGTCAGTGAGAAACGACAACACAACGACTACAAGGTAGAAAAACTTGCTTGTCTATTGAAGTTTGCTTAAAGAATTGAAGTCAGTCAATTGCAAACATTTGAAGAGTAGCCTACTATTTTATCGAGCATCAGTAAAGTAAAGAAGTAAGATGGAGAAACTTACGGAGAAAAAGCAAGCAAATATTAAGAAGATGTCTACTGATAGACTGATAAAACTGCTAATTGAAGCAGATCTAGACGCAGAAGAAGTTGAACAAATGTCGAGGGAAGAATTGATGAGAAATTTAGCCGAGGTTTGGGCTAAGAAAGAAGAAGAAGAAGAAGAAGGTGCTGTCGGAGGCGCTGCGGAGAAGCCAGTGGAGAAGCCTGAGGCACCGATGTCTATGGAGGCGTTGCTGCAATTCATGATAATGAAAGAGGAGCAGCGTAAACAAGAAGAAAAAGAGAAAGAAGAGCAGCGCAGACAAGAGGAGAAAGAGCGTAAACAAGAAGAAAAAGAGAAAGAAGAGCAGCGCAGACAAGAGGAGAAAGAGCGTAAACAAGAAGAAAAAGAGAAAGAAGAGCAGCGCAGACAAGAGGAGAAAGAGCGTAAACAAGAAGAAAAAGAGAAAGAAGAGCAGCGCAGACAAGAGGAGAAAGAGCGTAAACAAGAAGAAAAAGAGAAAGAAGAGCAGCGCAGACAAGAGGAGAAAGAACGTAAGCAAGAAGAGAAAGAATTGCGACAACAAGAGATAGACATGCAGAGGCAGCAGTTCCAGATACAACTAGAACAAATGAGACTCGATCGTGATGAATCAGAACGGAGAAGGATGGAGTTAATGATAGAGTACGAAAAAGCAAGAAAAAGCGATGAAGAAATACGAAAGCAGCAGATTGAGGACAAAAAGGCTCGCGAGGAAGAAAAAGAAAAGATGCGTTTACAAGAACTGGAGAGAGCAGAAGAAATTCGTCAGGAAGAATTTCAAGCCGGAAAAGACAATTTGGAAAAAGCAGAAAGAGAAAGAGAAGAGCAGATGCAGTTAGAACAAAAGAAACTTGCTATCAAGGAGGCTCAACTTAAAGAAATGGCCATTGAAAAAGAAGAACGCAGAAAGCAGTTAGAACTATTACAACAGAAGATAGAACAGGAAGAACTGCGGAGAATCGAAGATCAAGATCGACTGAAGAAGAGAGACGAAGATGATCGTAAGAGCCGAGAAGTGTCAGAACAGATTAGACTCAAAGAAAGTGAGACAATGGTGTCCAAGATTAAGAAGATAGGTGACGCAATGAAGCATGTGTTACCGAAGATGCCGTATGATATGATGGAAGTGCCATTATATTTTGAAACAGTTGAAAATGCATTCAATAGCTTCGCTGTGGAAAAGCAATATTGGGTGAAATTGTTGTTGCCATTGATGACCCCGAGAGCGCGAACGGTATTGAATCGATTGTCATTTGAGAATTTAGATAAATACGATGCAGTGAAAGAGCATTTGTTGAAGGAATTCAAGTTAACAGCTCGTGAGTACAGGTCAAGGTTTGCAGATGCCAAGAAGACAGCCGAAGAAACGTATACGATGTTCACGGCTAGGCTGAAGAACCTGTTGAATTATTATGTCCGAAGTAGACGAGTGGACAAAGACTACGAGAAGCTGTTTGATTTGTTAGTGGCGGATAAGCTGAAAGAATGTTTACCACCAGGTCCACTGCAGTTTGTCTTAGCAAAAGAGGGCACAGAATGCTTGGAAGCTAGTAATGTTGCAGATCTCGCAGATATACATGTAAACAATCGGATTGGTGTGATGTTCCAAGACAAACCGAAATTTGAAGCATGGGGCAATAGTCCAAAGCAACCCAAGTGGAACAAGGATAGCAAAGACACCGGAAGCCAAGCCAAGAGTAATGATGCAAAGAAAGATGATTATTCTGGAAAGCAGTGGTCGCAAGATAAACAACAGTCAACGTGGGACAGACAAGCCTACAATCGAACTCCGCCGCTGGGACGCCCAACAGAAAGTAATGCATCTTACACGCCGTACAACAAGTGGGAGAACAAGGAGCAAAGAAGTTTTATCAAGAAGCGTTGCCACAATTGCAATTCTGATAAACACCTAATAAAACATTGCCACGCACCAGGAGCGGCAAATCTGAGGAAGAACTTTAGCAGAAGTGCAGAAAATCTTCGAGTAAACCAGATACAAGTGATAAATGCACCTCCTGGTTGGGAAGAACAATGCAACCAAGAAACAGAAGTAAAGTCAGTGATGAAGTGTACGCCGCAGTTCACCATACTGAAAGAAGCGATAAAGACTACTTCCATTGCAGAAAGTTGTCGAGAAACAAAAAGTAAAGAGGAGTGTCAACGCATAAAGAAAATATCGTTGCAGCATGTAAATGTGGAGATACGTGGGACTGATGGGCAGCCTGTGCAAGTCGAGGCGTTGATTGACTCGGGGACCGAGATACCAGTAATCAACGAGGAACTACTGAAAGGAACGACAGTAGAAGAAATCGGCAGAGTTCATTTGCAATGTGTAGCTGGAGAGCCGATTCCAGCTAAGTTGGTGAAAATCGAAGTGCGGATGAGCGGTCGTAACGAAGGAGCAGCTACAGAGGACAGGACAATAAATATCGCGCCATATTTAACTTTAGTGTGTGCCAGCATTTCAGCAGAACTGTGTAAAGAAAATCCAGAAAAGTTCCTGCTACATCCAGAGATAATTGCAGAACTGAAAGAGGTTCCACCAATCAGTATATTGCAAGGAGAGCTACAAGCGAATGTGACTACAAGAGCACAAAGTCGGAGAGCAGAAGTCGAAGACGGAGAAGATGAAACGATAAACGAAAGTTCGCAAGAAGATGACACGGAAAGCGAAGATGAACTCAGCATCCAAGATGACGAAAGAACAACATCTGAGAACAATGAAACTGAAGAAGAGATGGCTGCATGTGAACGAAATGATAGTGAAGATTCCGGAAGCGACGCTGAACTGGAGACAAGTATGAGGGACTTGTTCACAGAGAATTCGAACGATGAAAGACAGCTGGAAGATGCGAAGAAATTCGAGGAGCAGCAGAGAAATGACGAGTCACTGAAATCGTGGTGGAGGATCGCTGAAGACCAAGGATCAGAGTTTATCGTGGTGAATGGATTGCTGTATAAGAAGCATCAAATGCTGGATCAGCTTGTGTATCAGTTGGTGTTACCGAAAGAGAGAAGAATTCAAGTAATGGAATTAGCTCACGAGTCAGTATTTGGCGGACACTTGGGAGAAGAGAAGACACGAGAGAGAATCAAGTTGTCCTTTGTCTGGCCAAAGATGCGTCGAGACGTGGTGAAATTTTGTAAGTCCTGTGAGAAGTGTCAGCTGAAGGCACGAAGTTTGGTGATGGATCGAGTGCCGATTACACCAATTCCAAGGGAAGATGTTCCATTCCGACGGATGACTATGGACGTGGTAGGCCCAATAGAACCGAAGTCAGCAGCTGGGCATAAGTATTGCTTGTGCATAGTGGATTCATGTACAAGATGGCCGACAATCTTCTTGCTGAAGTCATTGACTGCTAAGGCTGTGTGCGAAGCTTTGATGAAGCTTTTCATTGACGTGGGGGTGCCGTCTGTGATCACCAGCGACAGAGGCACGAATTTTACAGCCAGTCTTACAAGAGAATTTTTGAAATTGATGGGATGCTGTCCACGATTCGATTCACCGGGGCATCCAGAGGCAGCCGGATTAGTCGAGAGATGGAACCAGACGTTCAAGAAGATGGTACATCATGTCATTGTGGAAAATCCAAGACAGTGGCATAAAATCATTCCGTTTACCGTATGGGCATTGAGAGAAGTTCCTAACGCAACGACAGGAGTGGCACCATATCTGCTGGTGTATGGAAAAATGCCAAGAGGACCATTAACTATCTTAAAGGAAAGCTGGACCAAAGAAATAAATCTACCGCCAAACATTGGAGTACAACCAGCAAAGTACCTGAAGAACTTAAGAGCAGACATGGAGAAAGCTTTGATATTTGCTGAGAATTGTGCAGAGGAAAAGCAAAAACAATACGCCAGTCAATACAACAAGAGGGCCAAGGATAAAGAATTCGAACCCGGAGAAAACGTCATCGTCCTGTATCCAACGTCAACCAATAAATTGATCTCACGATGGCATGGTCCATGTACAGTGCTACAAAGAAGATCCAAGTATTCGTATCTGGTGGACATGAATGAAAACGGCCGACGAATCGTCCATGCCAACAAAATGAGGAAGTTCATCGCAAGAACATTATCGTGTGGTCTCATCGTGGAAGAGGACGACGAATTCGGATCAGTGGTAGAGCTACCATTGAAAGAAGACCATGCAGAGACGACACAGAAATCGCTGCAATTGGACTATGAACAGATCGGACATCTTACGAGCGAGCAACAGAAACAGCTACTGGATGTACTGAACTGTTATGCAGACAGATTTTCGGACAAACCTGGATTATGTACATTGGTAGAACAGGAAGTGGTGCTGAACCCAAAAAATCCTAACACTTGCTAACTAATTGATTGATATTTTTTGGTTTCTACAGACAATTTATTTGTAATTTTGCTGAAATTGCTAAACCATTGACAGATTTAACTAGCAAGCAGACACCTGAGAACATTGTTTGGACTGAGGACCACCAGAAATCTTTTGATTCTCTTAAAGAAATTGTTTTATCGAATGTTATTCTGTACATGTTCGAGGTTGGCAAACCATTTAATTTGTACTGTGATAGCAGTGATTTTGCTGTGGGGGCTGTGCTGTCACAAGTGGACGATGAGGGGATAGAACGTCCCGTTTCATTTATCAGCCAGAAGCTGACAGATACCCAGAGGAGATGGGCGACGATTGAGAAGGAAGCCTATGCAATCATATGGGCTTTAAACAAATTGAAAGAAATCATTATTGGTTCCAAGATTAATGTGTTCACTGATCATAATCCTTTAGTTTATTTGACTGAGTCAATGTCGAAGTCTGCTAAGTTAGTCAGATGGTCTTTATCATTGCAAAATTTTGACATTCTGTTGAACTATAAGAAAGGAAAGTTGAATGTAGTAGCAGACTGCTTATCGAGATTGTAGTATAAGGTATTTTGTGATTGCATTTAGTATAAGAATTGTTTGTATTTAGTTTAAGCATTATACGTTCGCTAATTTTTAAGATTAATTAGCTCTCTTCAAAAGAAAGGAAGGAGGTAATGTCAGCTAATTTAATCAGTGCACGCCGATTGTCGTACAGCGACGTAAGTAGGCCAGGTGCAAATTGCCGCGCGGCATCTGCACAGGTGATTGTCTGGACAGCACGTGACGTCTAGACGAGCGTACGTTAATTGTACAAGAAGGGAGTGGAAGAGAAGAAGGAGAGTTGTGTGTTGAGAGCCGTTGAGATAGGCTGTAAGAGTTGTTGTTGAGTTGCGATAGAGTAGACTGATGAAGATAGTAGTCGTGTAGTTGTTATGATAACGCAAGTGTAGTCATTGTTGTGTTGTTGCTGATCGTTTTACTTTATATCGGATTTTGGAGTATAATAAGAAGAGTTAAACACGTCGTCGTTGTTGGTTAACAAAACAGTGAAAGACTGTAGATTCTTTAACCTAGCCATTTAGCTAATGAAACAGTTATCTAGGGATAGGCCTACGCTACCACGAACTTATACGAAGAAGCTTCCGAAGAGACTGAAGGTCACACGTAGAGAAGAAGAGGGAAAAGACTTGTGACAAGCCTACTCTGTGGACTACTGACATAAGTAAACCCTTGAGGACATTGAAGTGGGCTTTGCGTATGGTCTGTGGAGGCGGCGCCAGGTATTTTTTAACATGGCACAGCCAGAGGAATTATTCAAGTGCCCAGTAGGCCTATATATGGCCCACGGGTGGTTCATTAAAAATAATTCTCGGCAGGACAAAAATTTTAGCATGGCAGCGACCAGGGTAAATGTCTATTTTCCAGGATATTTGCCCTGGCATGCCTTGCTCTAGCACCGTCACTGATGGTCTGCCTCATGCCCGGCTCCACATGGGCCTGAATCAAAAACACATGCAAGCACTAACCAAAACCGATCATCTTTGGGCAAAAAGTGTTCTATATTCCGAATACGATGATCAAATAAGATGCTACCGACTTATGTTCCTTGAAGTTTCATCATGAAATATATAAACGTAGGCCCTAGTCCATAGGCCTATTCGTGAAATGGCTACAGACTACAGTCACATCTATATAAATAAAAATGTAACGGCGTACGCACCATTGCAAACTTAGGCGAACAGGATCTCCCAAAGTAACGGAGCGATTCTTTTCAAAATCTCACCAAAACGTTCCATTCAAATACGTGCGTGTTCTTTGAATGTTTTTTTCTTCAAAAAATCGCGAGGGTGAGGAGGGGGAGGAGGAGGAGGGGGAGGGGAGGCGGAAGGGGAGGGGGAGAAGGAGAGGAAGAGGGGAGGGAGGTAAGGAGGGATGGTTGAATGCTCTTTTCAGCCACAGCAACGCGTGGCCGGGTTCAGCTAGTCCATTGACCTAATCTAGCTGGCGATGGCCGAATAGGCATGTAATGTGTGGGTGCCAACAGTTACTCCCAAGCACAGAATAGATAAAGCTTTATCTATTCTGTGCTGCCAAGTGAGGTTAGGCCTACGAGTATCAGAACATGAACATTGTGGCACCAAGGCAGGAACAGAAACAGGGACAGAGACTTGGAAGCGAAGTTTGATTGCAAATCAGCACATGAACCAAACGCAGCAAAGCTGAGTTGTATGTCCAACCGATATCCCCACATAATTATATGGCCTATACAAGTATATGCGTAGGGTAAAATAAGGGAACTATTGCTTGTATTATGAACCCACACTTTACGTGGAGCTATGAAAATATTTCTTATCTGCTGTAGAGTGAACACGATAAAGAGCATATTAATTACTGGTTAAATGAATTACAGGACTTCCTAACTCAAGTTCTCATTGCGAAATGCATAAGTGAACACTGAACAGATATCGCTATGTCTTTCTGGGAACTTGCGCATTCCCCCCTTGGACAGCAGCCATAGCTCGAACCCACGGGTCAGTCGGCTAAAAATAGAATAAGTTTACTGTTAATAGACCTGTCTCATCAGCCTCGAGACCCGACGTCACGAGGCATGGCCGCACCACATTTGGAGGTTTAATATTCAAAATTAAATTGGAACAATTATCTTTAGAAAATTGACTTAACTAACATAATTAATTGCCGTCTGGACAGTACAAAATTCTATAAAAATTTCGCAGATAGTGGACTAAGTCACAAGAAACCTATGAAACCGAATGCCGAGTATTGATAACACATCTTAAATGTCGTCTAATCCACTTGAATAGAATGCTGTGCGAATGCAATGTTAAAACCGTCTTTAAAAATTGTCTTTGTCCAAGATGGATGCTTTCAATTTGTTTTCATACAAAAAGGAAGAAATTATCAGCACTCTAAAAAAATTATATCAGCAAAAAAGAACGACACGAATTCCCTGTGTTAGGTAAAAACAGACCAACAAAGACCACTCTAAAAAAGACCACGCACTTTAACAAAGACGTGCATCTCTGGCGGGGATCCGAAAAGCTAACTATCAAACGATAAGAATCAGAAGTGCTCTATAACACCGTTGATCAGCATCGTAACAATAATAAACCGAGTGGATCACCTGAAATACTGGACAAATCTATAGTTCAGTTTTCATCATTCTGAAGTTGTTCCTCATTCTGAGCACCTTCTTCACTATGGTCATCGTCATTATTCTGAGCAAGACCTTCATCAATCTCAGCTTCAACCTCATTCTGAGCATTTCCCTCATTTCCGGAATCATCCTCATCCTCAAAATCATCATCATCATCATCATAAGACACTTTTTTACATTGAAATTCTTCATCGCCTTCAACCACTTCCTGCTTCTGAGCCTCTCCGGCACCTTCAACCTCATCCTCATTCAGTACACCTACGTAAATGCCAAAGTCTTCATTCCACGGAACATGATCCGCTGAAATGATTGCCTCAGAGATGTCGATGATATCCAAACGCTGATTGAGACGACGGCGCTCCTTCGAAACATCAGCTTCACAACAGTAAAACAGCAAAAACTGATTTCTCTGCCTGCAGTAGCGCACATTATAGACATTTTTCCAGCACCCAAGACCGGCGCACTTTCTAAAGTTGACTTCCGCCTGGTTGAAATCGGAATCCAAAAACCGGACTAAGCCGTTAACATCAATTGTCAAAATGTTGTCGTTCGTGTCAACTGTGCAACAGATTTTTCCACGAAATCCTCCATCTTCCTGCGTGTCGTAATCAAATAGGACATCTCCGTTTCGGTTAATCTCTGTGAGGCTACTTGATACAATGATAACGTTCCCGTTGGACTTTGACAAGATATCTCGAACAAAAGACAGAGGTTTCGTCAACTCAATCCGGCGCTGTACCAATCCATCTACGTCATATGTTGTTATGGTGGACGGGGCTGGACCTTGGTAAACGATCAAGCTACCATATGCAGACACGCACATTCGCGATACCAACTGAGGTGAGCATTTAATGAATGATAAAACTCGACACTGCTGCCCTTCCTTGGAAAATACTCGTAGGATTTCAACGCTGTCTGATGTTTTGTGCAACAGGTAGAGACAGCTCGACACGCTGCAAGCAATCAAATTCCATGGAACCGTTACAGCGGGCAACTGAATGAGTCTTTTCGCTTTTTCTAGATCGTCGCCTCGGCAGATTCTAATAGCAGCGTGCTTATTTGGTAGTTGACAGAGAAGAAAAAATTCGTCATTTAGAACATCTCCTGCGATGCACCATGTGGAGAAATGACGTACGTCCAGAAGTTTCCACCTCAACTCCACTGACGCTGGAAAAACAGTGCATATCATATATATTACAATAAACTAATTCACTGCGTATTTAATTTGCAATCACAATTTATATAGCGTCACTAAATGAGAGACTGCAGTAAGGAACCCTGACATATAGCCGATCGAATAAAAGCAATTGAGAAAAAAAGGGACAAAAGGCAAAGAAAAGTATGCTGCAAATTGTTAGGAGGTTGATTCCATAAAAAATTAAAGATGGGATGACAATAGAAAAGCTTTTGTTCTGTTCTGATCGATGAAGTTCTGAGCAGCTGGACTAGGAGATCATCATGTACAGCTAAGCGGACCGTGCCAACATAGAAATGCAGGCTGGGAAGTGTTCTAATCTGTAGCCAGTGGTGGAAAGTAGACTGTGAAAGCATGCAAGCATGAAGCTCGTAAAAAATCTTCGTAATGTGCACAGTAATCTTCGGAGGCTTCTTCAACCTTTTGTTCGTAAGGCAATCGGTGCAACTGCCTCTATCTCAGCATCGTCCTCTGGAATAAAAACCCTCCTACTTATGGAGTCAGTCCAATTAAGCAATCTCAACGGTCACGAAGCTACCCAGCACTTTCTATTTCACCTTAGTCTCTGTTGTGTACTACCCATTCAACAACAGTTTCTGACGCCAGCCATTCGATCGGCAGTGATGGGTAAGTAATAATTATCTCCATCATGCTCTGTTGTCATGTCAGTGAAAAACTGAGGACCAATGACATAGTTCCTCATAATCATACATTCAAGATGTTCACACGGGCATATAAAACAAAGTTGAAATTATGACAAAGAAAGAGAGAGATCAGCTTTTAGTTGTGACTGATGCCTAAGTTTTGCACGATGCCTATAAGTTTTGCACAAAGATGCGATTAAGGATGTCTACATTTAATTAAAACCGATATCTTCAGACGGAATTGGGGCTAGAGCGCTCTGGACTGGAGTACTGACCTTGAATTAAAGCAATATAAATCTCATTACTGAATGAATGAATGCATTGATTAATTAATTAAAGAATGAATTAATGAAATGCAATTAGATTGCTGCTGGACACAAAGAAACTCATTTAGTGTCAGTTTTAAAACTCACGGAAGGTGTCGATAATTGCATGTAGTCGGCTTCGAAACCAGTTTGTCCTCAACACCGAATCCCATTGTGGACAAACAATTCTCAGTCGGTCGGCCAAACGATCGGCCGAATCTTTCCACCCACATCTCACCAGCTTCCGATCTCTGATATCAGATACAATTGCTTCCAAGAGGATGTGCTCATGTAGCTCCAGCGGCAGATCCAATAACTGGAAACAAGATTAGAAAATGCATTTAAAACAATAGAGGTTTGACAATATCGCGCATTTTCTATTTACGAGTAAATTTAGCTGTGAATGACAAATTTATAAGAAATATCTATAGTTGTTTTGATGAAAATTAATGTAAGGAGACCCAACAATTTGCAACCTGTTCACTGCTCGTGTGAGCGCAATCCACCACTATATGACAGCACATTAAGCTGAATTCAAATCGATCACAGAATTAATACTGATAATGAGTTTCAAATAAAAAATATTATGATGCTAATTAAGTTGCCTATAAAAATTTGTCGCGCTCAATTACCTTGCTACAGTGAGTACCGTCACTACAACTGCTATAGATGAAAGGAATAATTTTTCTTCAGAAAACAATGTGTAAAGCGGGCAATATTTTGAAACATCCGACTGCATGTTTATCAGCTACATAATTCGGAAAATGTGCAAAAAAATCAACGAACTTACTGTTGTTGGTGTCGATGATAACATTGCACAAGTCTGGTCCTCGTGTTGCAATTTACAGCTAAAATGCAAGTAGTTCAATTTCATAGGTGGTGTGTACGGCGTGTGGCGTTCACCCATGTAAATAGGCATTTATGAACGTTCATTTATAGGGAACTGTGAAATCCAAAATAGTCACTTGTAAACATTACCTGCGACGGTTAATCTCTATAATGACTCGGTAGCAAGTAAACATCATGGCGACCAAAGATCCGCTCATAATAGATCGGGGTCACGTGACGGCAAAAGTAGCCCAATATTTTCGCGGCCTACGGTGATGTTTTCGCGAAAGTAAGTAAGTAAAAATACCATGAAACGGTTATTTTAATAAATATTAATACGCTTAAATAAGCTAAAGAACACAACAAAATCGATGGACCTTAACACATTGGCCGCCATCTACGAGATATCTCCCGGTAAGCGCGAGATCTCGCTGTAAAAAACCGCGAGATACCTCCGCGAGATCTCGCGGTAAAAAACCGCGGAGATATCTCGCGGTTTTTTACCGCGAGATCTCGCGCTTACCGCGAGATATCTAGTAGATGGCGGCCAATGTGTTAAGGTCCATCGATTTTGTTGTGTTCTTAAGCTTATTTAAGCGTATTAATATTTATTAAAATAACCCTTTCATGGTATTTTTACTTACTTACTTTCGCGAAAACATTGGCTTATACATCACCGTAGGCCGCGAAAATATTGGACTACCTTTTTGCCGTCACGTGACCGCACTCTATTATGAGCGGATCTTTGGTCGCCATGATGTTTACTTGCTACCGAGTCATTATAGAGATTAACCCCTGCGACAATCTTTCTTAACCAATCACGGAAAAGGCTCATACCTGTTACAGATTGTTTGTACATGTATGTGCACATGTTATAGCGCCCCTTCAAGCTGTCTACTCAGATGCGCTCCCGACTACAGCGCGAACACTGCATCGGAGTTTCAAGCCGAAATGCTGAGCAATAATTGTGAGTGAAGAACTTGACCAAAGTCCCTACGCGGCGACTTGAGGTGGATTCGAACCTGCAATCCTCTGGCTGCAAGGCCACGAACATACCCATGCACTACACCACCGCGCCCCACAAACGAGTCGAGGAACAGTATTTCGTAAAATAGCATACAAATCGTGATAAAATTACTTTGCATATAATTATTTATGTGCAAAAAAACCAGTAATAATCACAATCTTACTAATAATTTCAATATTATTCTTAACTTTAGATACGCGTCTTTTAAAATCAAGACCAAAAACTAAGCGCACTTATAGCAACAACAGACTATATATTCCATGAATCTGCAAATTAAATATTCGTCACGTCAAAATTACTGCCATAGTACAGAGAAAGTGTTATAATAGGCCCCGTGCAGCGCAGCGAGTCAGATCTGGCGTTCCAACTCCCAAACCAATGGTGCAAAAAACACAAGTTTATCACGATGGAAAGTTGATTCTTTATAACAACAATTTCCTTTATTAAACAATTCCCGATAACAGTGTAGGGCCTGTAGGCTACAAATCACAAATAGCAGGCCTAGGCCTACTAACACTAATAGAAAAGGCGGCCTGTAATAGGCCTAGGCTACAATGGCGCTAATAGTAGCCTACAAAGCACGTCTATCCTACGTGGGCTTTGGAAATGAATTCGAATCCACCGATCTCCATAATATTTATGCCACTGTGTTATCCAATGCACCACCGGTTTTTGGTTTTTGATTGTTCTAGCCAGTGTTTTAGTTGTCCAAAATTAACTGGGGGGGTCAGTAATTTTGTACAGATTACCAAAGTACACAAATCCATGTCAAATCCCTGCCGTTACAGAAATTAAAAACGGTGATTTGTAAAAAAATGTTACTGTAAAAGAGAAAGGTTTCGTTTTGTCTTTATCGTAAGCTGCCCCAGCGGGGTCTGGGGCGGAGCCCCAGCGACCAGCGCATTTTTGGCTGTGTTGACCTCAAATGGAGCCATTTTTAGGCAGTCATGGCCTGTCGTCCGTAACTGCATGGACGCCGTGGTTGGCCTGGACTGCCTCGCTGGACATATCGGCACATCGAGACTTTTTTTATTAAAGTCTTTTTCTTCTTCGTCGCCACCATCGCCGACGATCTTTCGCTTGCTTTTCGCGAATCCAAACGCAAACAAACTCATTTCTCTGCAACTTTTCAAGAGAAACTGGACGATTTAACATGCAATCAGTAGCTGACAAACAGGAAAAGGAAATACGTTGAAGAACATGAACATTACTAATATTTATTTGAGAATGGCTCCCTACCCGCGTCATAAATTATAGGCTGGTGTCTAGTTCCCTACTCTCAGTCACGCATTGTATCGACAAGTATTGCAGCCAATTAATTTCAGACACGAATCAAGAATCATACGAATATGGACGAAGGGGCCAAGGAACTGGGGGGGTCAGAAGCTGACCCCCTCAACACATTTTTAGTCACTTAACTGAGGGGGTCAGACAACGAACTGAGGGGTCCAACCCCCCCAACCCCCCGACAACTAAATCACTGGTTCTAGCCTATTGGTTTCTTACTTCAAGATTCTCCTGCTTCGGATAACAGACAAAATAAAATCATAGCTAAGCGGCCGGTGTCAAAAGACACTTGGAATTAATTAGGCTAATAGGCTAGTATAGGCTATAGGCTAGTTGAAGGGACGCAACTTTGATTCTGTGAGTATATAGAAAATTTCTTTCTCGTCCGAAAGGCGTGTGCAGACGAAGAAAAGAAAAACAGCAAACATTTAGATGTCAATAAATCACTTTACCCTTAAAACTAACTTAAAATAATCGTAAGCATTTAAATCAAGGCTAAAGAGATAGGTGTAAGCCTATAATAAAAATCATATGACTGGTATTAACTTTTTGAACTCGTTTACAGTGCCCTTTCTCTGAGCCTCTTCTGAGTCACGACTCACGGCTCTATGAAATCGTCTATTATTAAGTTTATTACAACAAAAAATTCATTGAAAACAACATGCAGTTTGCAATTTTCTTGTCTTTAGGCCCTAACGTCAATAGACCAAAACGAAACACAACACTGGCCGATTCTGGCGATGGCAGACCATAATTATTGTGTGGGAGAGCAGCGGAAGTTATCAGTTTCCGATGGGTCCAGATGAAAATAAATTTTTATATGGTGAGAGAGAGAGAGAGAGACTGAGCAGGGGCGTAACTAGAATTTTTTGTTGGGGGGGGGGTTGGTTAAGCCTTGAGCACGACGAGTCTATAGTGGTGTCGTATTGTATTTAGTCGTAAGCATACAACGGCTTGATTTATTTTGGGGAGCTTCAGCTTCGTTGGGGGGGGGGGGGGGGTAAGCCAAACGCTAGTTACGTCCCTGACACTGAGGCAGGTACAGAGGCAGACAAAGGAACAGACATGGAAACACGTGAACAGGCAGGCACAGGTGTATTTACAGGTAATTGATTTCCAAGTTCAATCGCAAACCAGGCCAACGCGTCGCAATTGAAGAACCGAACCAAGCGTAACACAAGCCTAGGCCAACATAATTGTCTGCACGTTGGAGAAACGCCTAATCCCTAAAAATAACGTCAATATATTTTGCTGAAATCTAATTTATATTGCTGTGGTTGAACTGGGAGCGCGGCTGAGTAGTTTTCTTGAAGGGCCGCTACACAAACCGTAGAAATGAATTAATGCAGATCCACTCCACAGATAGGTCCTAGACCAGGTCGTTGACTAGCCGCTATAGCCAATTTATATTGACCCACAAAATCACAAATTAGTCTTACATTAGGCCTATAATTAAATACACGCATAGCCTATAAGCTTGTAGTCTATTTTATATTTTTAAGTTAAAAATATAGGCCTAGGTCTATAATTATAGGTCTAATATTTTATATATAGGCCATATACATAATAAGCTCAAACTATAGATATATAGGGTCCATTGAAGCTACGAAAACATTTATTTTTATTCGATGTAGGCCTAATATTAAAAGCACCAGAAATATGTGATTATATAGAGTGGATAAATGAGTCACAGGGTTCCAGAAATAAAGGACAGCGTTCTTTCCGTCAGCGCCTACCGAAGTGAATGAGTTTAAATAGGCTGTCTGTGTAGTTGGCATTCCCCTTGGGCAGCATCCATAGCTTGTATCCACCGGTAAGATAACTTTAGAAAAATAGGCACACTAGCCTATCAATAAGCCTGATTAGTCTTGAGATGCTACGTCACGAGGCAGGGACCATAGGCGCAACCATGGGACCCACGGGACGCGTTCCCCCAACTTTTGAGTGGTCCCCTAACTTTATTATTATGGTCCCCCAACTTTTAGGACGTGATTCATTATGGTCCCCCCAACTTTTAGAACGTGATTGCACCTATGGCAGGGACAGTCAAGTTTGACCAGAGCTGGACATCAGGGCTTAAAACACTTGCAATGAGGTGGGAACAATTATAGGCTAAACGCCTACCTTAAGACATGAAATGAAATTTTCCTTTAGGACCCATTAAGTGCCTGGGCATGACGCGAATTCTGCAACAGGTTGTTCTGTAGTAGGCCTAGAGGAAGTTATATTATGAAACCTTTGAAAGTGAATTTTTAAGTGTTAATTGCTTATAACACATTTCAAATATCACTTGAATAGAGTGGTGTAATGCAACGTTAAAAATCTGGGTTCTAGATGGATGCTTTGCATGTGTTCTAAGCCTTAAAGATATCAGTTCTCGTGAAGATGTTCTATCTTTAAATGGAAAGACACGAATTCCCTGCATTAAGTAAATAGACAAAATAGACAAACAAAACAGACCCCTCTCAAATACAACTCGGTGTTTAACTAACTGCATGAGATGTCCATTGTCCAATGCAGGCGGAAAATAAAATAACTAACTGGTTCGTTTCGCAAATGAAAAGAATAGGAATTATTGTTTAACACAGTTGATTGACATCGCAACTATAGTAGAACAAGTTGGTCATCTGAGATACTGTATACGATTAGTTCAGATTAAATCATTCTCAGCGTCTTCATCATTCTGACCATCCTCATCATTCTGATCATCTTCGTCATTCGGAGCATCCTCATCATTCGGAGCATCCTCATCATTCGGAGCATCCTCATCATTCGGAGGATCTTCCGCGTTCTCATCCTCATCCTCAGAATCTTCTTTGTCGGAACGAGACTTTATTTTACGAATAAATTCTTCATCTTCCTCAGCGACTCCCTGATCCTGAATCACTTCTATAATTTCACTAGAATGAAGGACATGAATGTTAGTCTGTTCATTCCACGGAACATGATCTTCCGAAATGATTACCTCTGTAACGTCGAAGAACCTCAACGTCTGGCGAGGACGACGCGTTTCGGCAATTTTGGTATCACAGCATTTCAGAAGCGAAAACTGATTTCTCTGCCTGTTGTAGCGCAGTTGGTAAAGAAGCTCCCAACACCGAATACCCCCATACTTACAAAGTTTGACTTCCGCCTGGTTGAAATCGGAATCCAGAAGACTGACAGAGTGGCCTACATCAATTGTCAAAATATTGTCGTTCATGTCAACTGCACAATAGATTTTTCCACGAAATCGTCCATCTTCCTGTGTGTCGTAATCAAATAGGACTTCTCCATCTCTGTTTATCTCTGTGAGGCTACTTGATAAAATAATAACGTTCCCGTTGGACTTTGACAAGATATCTCGAACAAAAGACAGAGGTTTTGTCAACTCAATCTGGCGCTGTACCAATCCATCCGCATTATATGTTGTTATGGTTGACGGGGCTGGACCCTGGTAAACGATCAAGCTACCATCTGCAGATACGCACATTCGCGATACCAACTGAGGCGAGCATTTAATGAATGATAACACTCGACACTGTTGACCTTCATTGGAAAATATTCGTAGGATTTCAACGCTGTCTGATGTTTTGTGCAATCGGTAGAGACAGCTAGACACGCTGCAAGCAATCAAATTCCATGGAACTGTCACTGAGGGCAACTGGATGAGTCTTATCGCTTTTCCTAGATCGTGACCTTTACAGATTCTAATTGCAGTGTGTTTATTGGGTAGCTGGCACAGTAGAAAGTATTCATCATCGAGAGCATCAGCAGCGATGCACCATGTGGAGAACGAGAACAGTACGTCTTTGTTACCATCTGTCAACCTCAACTCCACTGACGCTGGAAAAACAGTGAAAATGATCTTTTATACAAATCTAATTTGCGGCATGCTGTACGTATTTTTAATCACAATTTATGTTATGTAGGCTGTAGCGTGATTTGAAGAGAAACCTCAATTAGGATCTCATTATTTCAGCCAATCCAGGGCTTAAAGTGTGGCATCCATGCACTTATTTTAAAATCTGAACGCCATCCTGCCACTTATTGGCCAGAAAAGGTAAGGAGCGTCCTGGCACTTCTTTTGGAAAGGTAAGGAGCGTCCAGTCACTTCTTTTTCCGCACTCTAAGCACTGAGCCAATCAAATAAAAGAGTTGTCAGGCGTTTGAGAAAAACACGCAAAAAAGAATAAGAGCAAAATGCTGTAAATTGTTATAAGGCTGATTCCATTATGTATACAGATAAGGCGACAATAGCACCGTTATTATGCGGCTCTGCAGATGAAGTTCTGAGCAGCTGCACAAAAACATTCTTGTTGGAACTTAAAGACGATAAATTATAGCAAATGGACAAAAGATTAATTAAATGCACTACCACGTTGGTATATTGGATTTATGAAGAAATTTATTTTTATTCGATGTAGGTCTAATAAAACACGCGTGACGTATTCAATACTTGTAGTGGTTGAACGAATCATAGAACTCTAGAGATAAATTCCAATGTTCTTTCCGTCATTGCGAGATAAGCCTATACGGTACCGAATAACATTAATTAGAAAAATAGGCACAATAGCCTATCAATAGGCCAGATCTCTGATCAGTCTTGAGACGCAACGTCACGAGGCCGGGACAATCAAGTTTGACCAAAGCTGGACATCAGGGCTTAAAAACACTTGCAATGAGGTGGGAACAATAGGCTATACCTCTAGACATTAAATGAAAACAAATTTTCATTTAGGACCCATGAGTCTTGACAGGACGCGAATTTTGCAACAAGTTGTTCTGTAGAATATAGGAAGTTATTTGAAACCTTTTAAACTGAATTGAAGTGTTTAATGTTTATAACATATCTTAAATATCTACTTATTCACTTGAATAGAGTGCTTTGTAATGCGACGATAACAACGGTTAAAACATTTCTGGGCACTAGATAAATGCTGTCAATGTGTCACAGGAAAAATCAGTTTAATATTGTGAAGATATTCTATCTTTTGATAGATGGACATGAATTTCCTGCATTAAGACAAGTTGGCAAAATAGACCAACAAACAGACCCCTCTAAAATACAACTCAGTGTTTAACTGACTGAGATGTCCATTGTCCAATTATGCAGTCGGAAAATAAAATAATGAACTGGCTCGTTTCGCAAAACAATTAATCGGAAAATTGTTTAACACAGTTGATTAACATTGCAACTATAATAAAAACGAGTGGGTCATCTGAGATACTACATGTATATGTTCAGTTCAGATTTCCTCATTCGTAGCATCTTCATCATTCGGAGCATCTTCATCATTCGGAGCATCTTCATCAATCTAAACATCTTCATCATTCGGAGCATCTTCATCATTCGGAGCATCTTCATCATTCGGAGCATCTTCATCAATCTAAACATCTTCATCGTTTTCAGACTCATCTTCATCCTCAGAATCTTCTTCGTCGGAAGGAGCCTTTATTTTACGGAGAAATTCTTCATCTTCCTCAGCCACTCCCTGATCCTGAAGCACTTGTATAATTTCACTCGGATGAAGGACATGAATGTTAGTCTGTTCATTCCACGGAACATGATCCTCTGAAATGATTACCTCTGTAACGTCGAAGAACCTCAACGACTGGTGAGGACGACGCGCTTCAGTAATTTTGGTATCACAGCATTCTAGAAGCGAAAACTGTTTTCTCTGCCTGTTGTAGCGCAGTTTGTAGAAAAGTTCCCAACGCCGAATACCCCCAAACTTACTACGTTTGACTTCCGCCTGGTTGAAATCGGAATCCAGAATCCGGACAGAGTGACCTACATCAATTGTCAAAATCTTGTCGTTCATGTCAACAGCACAACAAATTTTTCCACGAAATCCTCCATCTTCCTGCATGTCGTAATCAAATAGGACGTCTCCGTCTCTGTTGATCTCTGTGAGACTACTTGATACAATGATAACGTTCCCGTTGGACTTTGACAAGATATCTCGAACAAAAGACAGAGGTTTCGTCAATTCAATCTGGCGCTGTACCAATCCATCCGCATTATATGTTGTTATGGTGGACGGGGCTGGACCTTGGTAAACGATCAAGCAACCATCTGCAGATACGCACATTCGCGATACCAACTGAGGTGAGCATCTGATTAACGATAAAATGTGACACTTTTGACCTTCCATAGAAAATACTCGTAGGATTTCAACGCTGTCTGATGTTTTGTGCAGCAGGTAGAGACAGCTCGACACGCTGCAAGCAATCAAATTCCATGGAACTGTCACTGAAGGCAACTGGATGAGTCTTATCGCTTTTCTTAGATCGTGACCTTTACAGATTCTAATTGCAGTGTGCTTATTAGGTAGCTGGCACAGTAGAAAGTATTCATCATGGAGATAATCTGCAGCGATGCACCATGTGGAGAACGGGAATAGTAGGTCTTTCCTATCATCTGTCAACCTCAACTCCACTGACGCTGGAAAAACAGTGAAAGTCATATGTTATGCAAATCTAATTCGCTGCATGCTGTACGTATTTGTAATCACAATTTATGTTATGTAGCGTCATTTGAAGAGAAACCTCAATTAGGATCTCATTATTTCAGCCAATCCAGGGCTTAAAGTGTGGCATCCATGCACTTATTTTAAAATCTGAACGCCATCCTGCCACTTATTGGCCAACATAGCCTGGAAAGGTAAAGAGCGTCCTGGCACTTCTTTTGGAAAGGTAAGGAGCGTCCAGGCACTTCTTTTCCGCACTTTAAGAACTGAGCCAATCAAATAAAAGAGTTGTCAGGCGTTTGAGAAAAACACGCAAAAAATAAGAAGAAGAAAATGCTGTAAATTGTTATAAGGGTGATTCCATACAGATAAGACGACAATAGCAAAATTTTTATGCGCCTCTGATGAAGTTCTGAGCAGCTGCACAAAAGCATTCTTGTTGGAACTTAAAGACGATAATTATAGCAAATGGACAAAAGATTAATTAAATGCACTACCACGTTGGTATACATATTGGATCTATGTAGAACTTTATTTTTATTCGATGTAGGCTACAGGGTGGCTCAATAAAAAATGTCCCACTAGCAAAAATGCAATTTCTCCACAGCCAATCGAGATTATTCTATGAAAATAGCAGGATTTATAGAGGAAAGAATTTGCAACAATCCCTGAAAATCTCATTAATGAATCTGCATTACTTCAGAAGTTACAGCTGTGCAAAAACAGTTTTCCATTTTTTCAAATTTCTGCAGAATCACGTTCTAATACATTTGATTTCTTTAAGATTTTTTGGCAAATTACAACACAAAAAGTGATGATGATGATGTTATATGACCTCACCAAGAGCTATAAAGAAGCTGTTAATAAAGTAAGCTGTTAGTATTTGGTGATATTTTATATATTAAGGTCTCAATTTGTGAAACCCGTACTCAATGTCATTACTCAATGTCATGGACAAAGTTTCTGCGTATGATAAAATGTTAACTCGAACGTTGTGTGAGCAGAGACTGCATGGGACATCGCGTGATCATCGCAAAAATGCCCAGTGAAAAGTGGGTAGCACGACATTTAATCCCGCGACACTTAGTCCCGGCGACATTTAATCCCGCGTCAGTTAATCCCACGACAGTTAATCCCGGCGACATTTAATCCCGGCGACACTTAATCCCGCGACATTTAATACCGCGACACTTAATACCTGTACACATGTGAGTACGAATATTTGTACGACTATTGTTGTCCACACAACCAATTACCTAGTGGTTCGACTATTGTTGTACACATAGCCAATTAGTTAGGGCAACCTCTCTGTTCAGGTTTTCTGTTGTGCATCTGAATACATTAAGAATTTTAAACAGGATTTGCGAAGTTCAGTTTACAATAGGGCAGTGTCATGGAGGCGAAATTTGGAGGCAGTAGCAAGGCTAAACAAAACTGCGATACATGTAAATTACGAATAGCCAACATTAAACATCGCGACAATGCCAACGGAGCTCTTTCTTACCAAAAACAGTGAATATTGCTGTGAATATTGATTTCATCGACTTTTACAGGTGTTAAATGTTATTTTACTTTTCCGGTATCAAGTGTCGCGAGATTAAATGTTGCCGGGATTAAGTGTCGCGGAATTAATTGGTCGCGGGATTAAGTGTCGCCGGGATAAATGTCGCCGGGATTAACTGTCGCGGGATTAATTGGTCGCGGTATTAAGTGTCGCGGGATTAACTGTCCGATACTAACTGTCGCGGTATTAAGTGTCGCGGGATTAAGTGTCGTGGAACCGAAAAGTGGAACCTGAGCACAGGGAAAGCTATCTGCAAACGTGTTTATGTAACGAAGATCATGTGTCTGAAGAAAAGCAGGACGTGATTGTTTGGTCTGACGGAAAAAGAGCGACGTTCACGAAGTTCGCTTGGTAGTCGAAGGCATCAAGTTTGCAAAGCACATCATTGGTTTTGGCTTCAGATCTGCTGGCCTGTGTTACGGCTGCAAGGAAAGACTGCACTTCATCCCATTCAGTAGGCTAAATGTCAAACTTATCGTTCAACTCTCTTACTCAGACTCAGGGCCGTAAATCTGTTTCTAAATGTGGGGAGGGAAAATTCCTCTTCGGATTTGTGCGGAGTATATCTCCCTCAAGGAGCCCACCACTGAGTTCAGTGACATCCTAGGATAGTGTTAAAAAATTGTTGGTTCGCATCACTGGACACCAGGGGCGGATCCAGGGGGGGGGCAAATCCGGCCATGGCCCCCCCATTCCAAATCTCCATGAGACGTGGCCCCCCCATTCATGGTCACCCAAAAGATTTTTTGCAGGGGATCAGTCCTGGCCAGGAGAATTAATATATAAATGTATTTAAAATCTAAGCCTCTCAGACAATTGCATTGTCTTAATATAAAGCAACGAAAAGAAATAATCTTTCAACAGTATCCGACTATAATTTATGGCATACAATGTATGTTATTCGTGTATATATTCATAGTAAAATGTAAAAATATTAACACCAATAAACACAATTAAAACCAATAGCAACTAACTATTAATTACAAAGCAAGTTAACACTAACAATAGTATTAGGAATTAATTTAGTTTTTTTCCAAATGCAACTTGTTAAGTTTTGAATTTAGTCTAAATGTGCAAGAAACTGCGGTGAATGATCACACATGTTTACTTCTTGTTCTTATTTATTTCTTACTATGTTTCATTCAGTGGTGGGACGTATTTTATTTACTGTAGTCTTAAAAATAATATAATACAGTGAGGTCTATTCATAGTTTAACTTGGAAATGTTTTGAGCATTCTGTGCTTCATATTATAAATACATAAATACTTTTAAAAATACTTTTGTTTGCCATTAATAACAGCTAATAGGAGCAATGTTGTATGCTGTATGCAGTAGACCTACAATAGCTATTATTCACTATTATTATTTATCGGGAAAGTCTCTGGTTATGTCCCTAAGCCAGATATAACATACATCCATGATCCACAACATAGCCATAATGTCATGGATAATATGTATATATATATATAATATTATATATGCAGTCTACCAGGCAACATTTGCAATGCAACTTGTCAACCAACTGTCCACTGCCAGTGTGTGCCTTCACTTCAATCTGGGACTCAAATGTAAACCTCTTGCACAATTGCATTGTGAAATAAAAACTTTGAAAACCACTTTCACGAACAAGAGTTTGATCTATGCTTCTAAAAAACCTTAATTCACCTATTTGCTCAAGAAAGGAGCACTCCTGGTCCCTTTTTCTACAAATTTTCTTGTGTCAGTTTCAAAATCGATTGTTCTAGCAATATTATACTCAAAGGCTTCAAAGGTCAACCTGACCAAATCCACAAGATGTTAATTAGATATTGAAGATCTTCAAACATTTAAATCTATTATTTTGTGTTTGCTAAATGATCTCTTTGCAGAAGCTACCGCTGATGGAATTGTCAACAGTAAGCCCATGCGTTACCTGACACACATTTGGAAATAACTTTGAAGGATTTTTTTATATTATGTTAAAAGTTCAACAGGTTCAATGGGCACATCAAAAAATTGCCTGTTATAGGCCTACCGATGGTAGGCTAAATGTTCAATTTATTTTCCAAATCCTGACCATTATGGAATGCAGGATAAAGCTAGAGCTTTTCCTGCTAAATTACATGTAGGCTTAGGCTTATACATGATTATTTAACTCTGGGTAAAGGGTTTAATTCTTGTGCAAATATCTAAATAAAATATGCAAAAAAATAGAAAAAATTTGATTGCAAGCTTCTCCTAGCCCCTGAAAATGTACGGCCAATTTTTAAATCTGTGGGTTCTTGGGAGGGGGGCCTTAGCCCCTAGCCCTGATAAACTCCGTGCATGCCTATAAGAGTGCATTCCTTGTATTATAGGCTACATGTATACTGCATATACTGAATTGTTTTTAGCAATCTGATACAATCCTCTGTTAAAATGAGTGTTACTTACTCTTAATATTTGCACAAATACTATTTTTGTTCAACCGAATAGCTTCTCTCCAGCGCTATCTTTCAAATTTTAAACTCAAATTTCAAAATGTTTTGGTTCTGTTATTTGAACACCTGGTAAAACAACATCGTTACTACATGACTTTCAGATTTTGACCCCCCAAATTTATTAGTTCTTGGCTGGTTTGTGTACCATTTGTTATTATTTAACTGCAAAGTGTGTTCTGGTAATTCAGGACCATCTTAGAAAACAGGGATAAGCTGATACTTGTGCTGAAAAGTCAGCTTATGTAATATAATTATACTCATGTCTGACGTTATTCACTATAATACGGTAACCCAGCAACAGCAAAACTGAGCCGCTGAACTCGATACATAATATAGATATTATTAATATTGTAATTATATATATTTTTTATTAGTACTGAACAAATTGAGTAATTCTGTTCAAATGACATCTCACAAGAGCACTGCTGCAGTGTGGAAATTTAAAAAAAAAACTATTTTTAAAGTATAGTCTATATTTATTGAGATTTTGTGGCACTCTTATAAGCACTGAAAATACAGCTATTTTGCTAAGAAAACAGCTTAAAATGCTACAATTGCATGTGAAAATTCAAAAAGTTTCTGGTGGGGAGGGGATATCCCCCTCCCCATACCCCTCCCTCACCACTCTCACCCCCAGAGGGGGGGGGCTAAATTAAACTCTGGTTTCGGCCAAACGACAAAAAATTCCGACCCAGGCCCAAAATTTTTTGGCCCCCCCTTTCGAAAATTCCTGTATCCGCCCCTGCTGGACACAGCCTTTTATGTTCGGACTACAGTTAAACAACAAGACTAAGGTTCTCTTGCCAAATCAAAACAGTTTAAAGCAGTGGCTCCCAACCTTTTTTGACTTTACAGTCACTTTTTTTCTAAGCTGGAGGACACGAGGGCCACTTTTTCTTAGTTGTAGGACATTAGTGGCCACAAGGCTAAAATGTAATTAACTAAAAGTATGGTATATATAATTGTTATAGGCCTAATTGATTCAAAATAGAATGTTTGCTGTTATTTATAAATGTTATAACAAAATAATTTGTCATAGAAAATAATTATGTGTTCTATCCTGTCCAAATTGTCAATTTTTCATATATTTTTGTTAATTCTTTGATAGATAAGGGCCAGGTTTTTAGGCCTGGCGGGCCACTTTTGGCCCACAGGTTAAAATATTTAGGCCTATTTAGTCGCTTAATTGCTTCTTCAATTTGACGCTGCATCTGAAATGGTTAGGCCTAGTACTCTAGGCTATTAGGCTTAGACAATAGACATCCACCATAGCAACTCATCTTCAAGGTCTACTCTAAATTGAGATGTTACCCGCTTTTCTATATTCTTCAGTGTCATAATCATGTTTGATCGTCAACAGTAGGCTACTTAGGGAAGTCGGTCATGATTCCTCTAACATGCGTTGACAAGGGGTTAAAACATGTATACATACGAGTTCGTGGCACTTACCAGAACACAACCCTGCTTGAAGTGATTTTGAAAACGAAAAAGATTAGGCGTAGACTGTTTTAATTATTTAACGCACAGCACTTCATTCGCGAATTTTGTTTAACATTATTTGTAGGCCTAATCCTCTTTTGGCCTATGGCCTAGTCGAATATGCGGTATAATGTGGTCTCGAGATGAACTGATATGAGGTCTATTTCTTCTTACAAATCTGAGAACCCACACTCCCAATAGGATTGCCCTCTGTACTATACACATGTTATGTAATCATTAATGCCTTATGTTGTATTGTATATGAGGATAGGAAATAAGAAAGACTTATAGCAGCCGAATTAAGTGCTCGAAGCCGTCACCCCCTATATGCCCCCCGAATGAGATCTTACTAAGGATGAGGGAAGGCCGAGAGGTCATTACTTAGAAGCGCATAGAAGGGTCCACAATGAAAGAGGCTGGGTGTTATGCCTGGTATATAGTCCTTGCCCGAGGGACTAGAAGATCAAGTCGATCAGCAGACCGGAGCGGAAGAGACTGCGGAGAAGGGTTGGTGCATTAAGCCACAAAGGTAGCCTATTTCACTGCCTGTCCATTTTGAGCTTATAATTATATATGTATGCTATATATGTATATATTTCACATCACCTCATAAATTTCTCCCGCTTTGTATTAATGAAGAAGAGATTTTATCGTTCAATTTATACATTTACACCTCTTAATTCTTCTTCTGGTTCTCTGCCCCCATCAGGCCCCATGCAGGTTCGGCTGTCCATTGTCCTATGTCGCCACTCTTCCCTCCGCTGGGCCTTCTCCTTTAATACCTCTTAATTGAAGCTTTGTATAAGAACTTACAGCTTTTAATTACACAGAGCAGGCTTTCAAGTATCCACGGTTCGGATCCGTGCAATGTGCAGTCGCCAAGAGCTTGACGACTCTAACGTTGTGAGACATCTGAGAAGCAAATGTGGGGTGGGAATTCCTTCACGTTCCCTCCCCTTTCCAAAAGGTGGGAGGGGAAATACCTCCTTGCCCTCCCCGTGATTTACGGCCCTGCTCAGACTCGTTGGGACACTGAAGGTATGTTATAACATCTGGTGTTATTTTCCCGAAGGACGGTGCGCCTGCTTACTCGCACGGAAAGTTGATTATGATGAAGCTACCTTATTGCCATCAACTGCAGTACATTTATTGGCAAATAATGCCAAATATGAATAACCAACAAACTCGCCAGACCTTAACCCTCTTGATTATCACGTCTGGAGAAGTTGGCTAGAACACTGCAACACATTTCATTCCAAGTTGGAGAACATTGGCTAGCTGAAGGAAGTCTTGCTGTTAATGTGCATGGGATCAGTCGCCGCAGGACTCGATACACAAGCCCATACTGAACTTCACAAAAAGTATTCGAGGTCGTATTAAAGCAGGGAGTGGACACTCCCAACATACTCTAGGATAAATTGCAAAACAGAATTCTGAGGTCGTAGTGAAAAGTGATATCATTTGACATGGATGTCTACAAATGACGTTCATTTTTCCGCGGATATTTGAAAAAGCGGAATTGAAAGTTTAAACGGCTGTAACTTTTGCAAACATGAAACGTTTTACGTGAAACTTTCAGGGATTGTTGGAAGTTCCTTCCCCTTTAAATTGGGAAATTTTCGCAAAAGAATATCAATCAGTTTCGAAGATATTGCATTTTATCGGGTGGGACATTTTTTATTGAGCCTGCGAGTAAGCAGGCGCACCGTCCTTCGGGAAAATAAAGTAGGTCTAATAAAACACGAAAAATAGTCAATAATTATAGTGGTTGAACGAATCATAGAACTCTAGAGATCAATTCCAACGTTCTTTCCGTCAGTGCGAGATAAGCCTACCGAAGTGAATAGGTATAGATTAATCAGCTTTGTGGCCACTTTGCCATTCACCATGAACATCAGCCCAAACTCGCATCCACGTGTAAGATAACATTAATTAGAAAAATAGGCACAATAGCCTATCAATAGGCCAGATCTCTGATCAGTCTTGAGACGTAACGTCACGAGGCCGGGACAATCAAGTTTGACCAAAGCTGGACATCAGGGCTTAAAAACACTTGCAATGAGGTGGGAACAATAGGCTATCGGCCTACCTCTAGACATTAAATGAAAACAAATTTTCATTTAGGACCCATGAGTCTTGACAGGACGCGAATTTTGCAACAAGTTGTTCTGTAGTAGAGGAAGTTATTTGAAACCTTTTAAACTGAATTGAAGTGTTTAATGTTTATAACAGATCTTAAATATCTTCTTAATCACTTGAATAGAGTGCTTTGTAATGCGACGATAACAACGGTAAAAAAAAAATTCTGGGTTCTAGATAAATGCTGTCAATGTGTTACAGAGAAAAAATCAGTTTAATATTGTGAAGATATTCTAACTTTAGATAGATGGACATGAATTTCCTGCATTAAGACAAAATAATAGGCAAAATTGACCAACAAACAGACCCCTCTAAAATACAACTCAGTGTTTATCTGACTGAGATGCCCAATTCAGGCGTAAAATAAAATAACTGGTTCGTTTCGCAAACAAAAGTTATCGGAAAATTGTTTAACACAGTTGATTAACAATAGAACAGGTGGGTCATCTGAGATACTGTAGGCTATACGATTAGTTCAGATTTAATCATACGGAGCATCTTCATCATTCTGAACATCTTCGTCAATCTAAACATCTTCATCAATCTAAACATCTTAATCATTCTGAGCATCCTCATCATTCTAAGCATCTTCGTCATTCGGAGCATCTTCATTATTCTGAACATCTTCATCATTTGGAGCATCATCTTCATTTGGAGCATCCTCATCATTCTAAACATCTTCATCAATCTAAGCATCCTCATCGTTCTCAGACTCATCCTCATTCTCAGAATCTTCTTCGTCGGAAGGAGCCTGTATTTTACGAATAAATTCTTCATCTTCTTCAGCCACTCCCTGATCCTGAATCACTTCTATAATTTCACTCGGATCACGGAAACGAATGATACACTGTTCATTCCACGGAATATGATCCTCTGAAATGATTACCTCTGTTACGTCGAAGAACCTCAACGACTGGTGAGGACGACGCGCTTCGGCAATTTTGGTATCACAGCATTCAAACCGTATAAACTGCTTTCTCTGCCTGGTGTATAGCAGTCGGTAGAGAAGCTCCCAACGCCGAATACACCCATACTTACTCAGTTTGACTTCCGCCTGGTTGAAATCGGAATCCAGAAGCTTGACAGAGCCGTTAACATCAACTATCAAAGTGTTGTCGTTCATGTCAACTGCACAACAAATTTTTCCACGAAATCCTCCATCTTCCTGCATGTCGTAATCAAATAGGACGTCTCCGTCTCTGTTGATCTCTGTGAGACTACTTGATACAATGATAACGTTCCCGTTGGACTTTGACAAGATATCTCGAACAAAAGACAGAGGCTTCGTCAACTCAATCTGGCGCTGTACCAATCCATCCGCATTATATGTTGTTATGGTTGACGGGGCTGGACCTTGGTAAACGACCAAGCTACCATCTGCAGATACGCACATTCGCGATACCAACTGAGGTGAGCATTTAATGAATGATAAAACTCGACACTGTTGACCTTCCTTAGAAAATACGCGCAAGATTTCAACGCTGTCCGATGCTTTGTGCAAAAGGTAGAGACAGCTCGACACGCTGCAAGCAATCAAATTCCAGGGAACAGTCACTGAGGGCAACTGGATGAGTCTTATCGCTTTTCCTAGATCGTGGCCTTTACAGATTCTAATCGCAGTGTGTTTATTAGGTAGCTGGCACAGTAGAAAGTATTCATCATCGAGAGCATCAGCAGCGATGCACCATGTTGTGAACGAAAATGAATCCTGAAAATCCAACCTCAACTCCACTGACGCTGGAAAAACAGTGAGAGTCATATGTTATGCAAATCTAATTCGCTGCATTGAGTATTTGTAGTCACAATTTATGTAGCGTCACTTGAAGAGAAACTTCAATTAGGATCTCAGACTTATACAGCCAATCGAATAAAAGAGTTGTCATGCGCTTGAGAAAAAACAATCAAAAACGAATAA
Organism: Lumbricus rubellus; assembly: GCA_945859605.1. Lineage (NCBI taxonomy): Eukaryota > Metazoa > Annelida > Clitellata > Crassiclitellata > Lumbricidae > Lumbricus > Lumbricus rubellus. Next base: position 4,353,737 of record OX243816.1, read on the forward strand.
GAAGAAAATGCTGCAAATAGTTAGATGTTAGTAGGCTGATTCCAAACAGTTGAGACGACAATAGCAACGTTTTTATGCGACTCTGATGTAGTTCTGAGCAGCTGCACAAAAAACATTCTTGTATGGAACTTAAAGACGATAATTATACCGGGGTATAGGCCTAGTAAATGGATAAAGGACTAATTAAATGCACTACCACTGGCTTTAGACACTATCACATTATATATTGTCTTTCAAGTTTCAACATTCAGGATGGTGCATGAAGTTTGTATTACAAAAATTTCTGGGCGTCGTCTGCGACCCATTCCGTTAAAAAAACTATTATGACAAATAGTGGGATAATTCTCTGCAGTTCACAAGTCTTAATAATACAATCATAATTGTACAACAGCATCATTCCCCCCAGGCGCAAACTGCACTCAAACAGCATCGTGATTTATCATGTGGTTGACCCCTTGAAATGAGAGAAAGAACTTCATTAGCAATTAAAGTACAGCTGCTTTGCCACAAAGAAACTCATTTAGTGTCAGTTTTACCAACTCACGGAAGGTGTCGATAATTGAATGAAGTCTGCTTCGAAACCAGTTTGTTGTCAACACCGAATCCCATTGTGGACAGACAGTTCTCAGTCGGTTGGCCAACCGATCAGCTGAATCCTTCCATCCGCATCTCACCAGATTCCGATCTCTGATATCAGATACAATTGCTTCCAAGAGGATGTACTCATGCAACTCCAGCGGAAGATCCAGCAACTGGAAATAGAAACAGTTGATCTTTTCAGAATAAGAGAGGTTTAGGCCTATTATAGTAACACCGTTTAACACGTATACGCGCATCCACATTTTCTGTTAACGCGCACATGTGATAAATTTGTTGGGAGAAAATGTCTGGAGGTTTAGCACTTTAGCAGAAGGCAATGCAACTTGTTCGTAGCCAGTGTAATCACGATCCAATAATGGATCCAATAATGGAAAGCACAAGTTCAATTCTAAATCAATCATATTCACAGAAACTAGAAAGTTTCAACTAAGTGTTAAGTTGCCGATAAAATTTATCACAATCAACAAACAGCTTTCCTAAAGGCATTACAAATTGCCAGATAACATTCTCTACAAATGCCAGATAAAAGAAATAATTTCCCTTAGTGTTTAAAACAGTTTACATTTTGAAGCATCTACACTACATAATCTGGACGTCAACGTGTAATCGTGAATGAACTTACAGTTGTGGGTGTTGATGATGTCAGCATTGCATACGTCTGGTCCTCGTTTTGCATTGCAGCTAAAACGGAAGTGCAAAAAGTCATCGATCCAATAAGTCGTAGGCCCATGAGGCGCTAATGCATGAAAATACGCATTAATTTTTTTTATCAATGCTCTTCTACGGTTCTGTAAGATCGGTAATAGTTACTTACATTACATTTTACAAGTGCGCCATCGATAGAGACAGAGACACTCCATTACCACTGAAACCCATCTTTCTAAACAATCAAATAGGACTGTCATTGAAAAATTTCCTAAACTCGTGTACAGCAACATTCTCTTCGCTCTCGTCTCAGATACAGCGCTATATACCTCACATCATCATCATCATCGTCGTCGTCGTCGTCATCATCATCATCATCAGTCTTACAAGGGCACTAGACTATTGATAGTAACTAATTATTATTATTAATCAGTTTACTATATATCCGAAGACACTGCATTCCACTTTCCACGAATCCGGAGAATTGCCACTCTCACTTTCCAGTTGATATTTAGACTTCAGTAGACTTTTCAAATTCAGTGAGTGTCGCGACTCGCGAATGAAACTGAGGAGTCAGTCACCACCACTTTTAAAAGGGGTAGTGAGTATAGTGACCGATGACGGGCACTACACTGTTAGAGAACAAATTAACGTCCAGATGGTGACAGCCAGGGCCAGAATTGTCGGGGGGGTTGGGGTTTCAACCCCCCAGTCTTTCTTAGAGACCCATGTTAAAGTCTGTTTTTCACACCCCGATTCCAAGTGGATAATGGTACAACCCCCCTCCCCAGTTACTTTTCCACAATTCTTACACTGGTGACAGCAGAATAAATCTGATGTGGTCTGGTTAGATTAGCTTGCCAAAAAGTGGTTGTCACCAGACGCCACCGTCACAATGTACAGTAACTGTTATGTTATATGCCATTGCCAAAAGTAGTATAGGGTCGAAATTCTTACAGTCCTCGTTTCTCTTCTGTTGCTCGCCATCTTCGTCTGAGTGTTTCGTCGACATAGTTGTTGTCTCAGCAGAGATGTACTGCAGTAGAACCTGTTGAAACACACATTATATTGTCATTATCTTTATTATTAACAGGCCCATTATAATTTTGCACCGAGGTAAACATGATCTAGGGCTATCGAGGACTTCAAAAATATAATTATTATTATTATTGTTATTATTATTATTATCATTATTATTATGATCATCATCATCATCATCATCATCGTCGTCGTCGTCATCCTCCTCCTCCTCCTCCTCCTCCTCCTCCTCATCATCATCATCATCATTACAGACACATGGTTACATAAAGTAAGAACTTACACAATTACCTAAATAACAGTAGGCCTAATGCCTTCCTCAGTTCAAGAAGGCAAATAAAGTAAACCATATAATATACAAAAAGCTATGTAATAAAAAAAATGACGACAAATTAATGCCACCGCAATTCTCACCCTGTTTGAAACCAATGCATAGGATCTGTTTGCATTTATGTCTATGTACAAAAAATTGATATGCCAAAAACGAACGAGGTATAACCGTATGATAATAGAAAACATTTTGTCAACCATTGGCATAATTATGCCATTACATTTTGTCAACCATTGGCATAATTATGCCATTACATTCTGCATTCAGTCTTTATCTTGGTCCTCAAATCCAAGCTGGGTTTACTCCGATAGACCTAAGTCCGATTCTCCGAAATATCTCAGATAATTATCTCATTCCTCCTCATTTGACGGCCTCTCGCTGAACTCTCCGCTATTCGGATCGACATGATCTCCTTAAAATTGTCCTGCGAGTCCGCGAACAAGGACCACTGCTTGGCATCACTTAGCCTGCCTGTGGAATGCATTTTTACGTGTTTCCAATCTTTCCGGACCTGTCTCTGCATCTCTGTCTCTTACACATAAATTATTGGATTAGGCTAACTAAAAGAATTAATGGTAATTTTAGAAGTCGGATTGGTGAAAATAATTTTTACTTAAATAGAAGTTGGATCGATGATAAGAGATTTTTCTGAAATTGGAGCCAGTGTTTAATCTAGTCCCCGTCCTCTGGGGGGGGAGTTCAGGTTTCTGGGGGGGGAGACAATTGAGCGTCCGAAGGACGCTCGTGAGGTGCGTAGCGCCGAGACCGGGAGGGGGAGGGGTATGGGGAGGGGGATTGCCCCTCCCCATCAGAAATTTTTGGAATTTCCACATTGCAATGGCAGCATTTTATGGTGTCTTCTTAACAAAAACCTGTACTTTTTGAGAGCCTCACCAGAAACTTTTGGAATCTCCACATTGCAATGGCAGCATTTTATGGTGTCTTCTTAACAAAAACCTGTACTTTTTGAGAGCCTCACCAGAAACTTTTGGAATTTCCACATTGCAATGGAAGCATTTTAAGGTGTCATCTTAACAAAAGCTGTACCTGTTCAAAGCCTCGTGAGAAATTTTTTGAATTTCCACATTGCAATGGCAGCATTTTATGGTGTCTTCTTAACAAAAACCTGTACTTTTTGAGAGCCTCACCAGAAACTTTTGGAATTTCCACATTGCAATGGAAGCATTTTAAGGTGTCATCTTAACAAAGCGGTACTTTTTGAGAGCCTCACCAGAAACATTTGGAATTTCCACATTGCAATGGAAGCATTTTAAGGTGTCATCTTAACAAAAGCTGTACTTGTTCAAAGCCTCATGAGAAATTTTTGGAATTTTCACATTGCAATGGCAGCATTTTAAGGTGTCATCTTAACACTCATTTTAGCAGGATTGTGTCACATAATATAATAGTAAATATTTACTATAACCATATAATAGTAAATAATATTACGGTATATTATGTTATAACAGTTAATGTAATGCGATGATGTAAGCAGCAGCTAAAACTATTATCATTTTGCCAAATGTTTCTGGAGGGATGTCATCTCTGTTTTTAGTTAGACAAAAAATAGTGTTTATACAAACATATACAGTAAGTTATACTCATTGCAACATGATAGTATCATATATTATGTTAGTAAAATTAATAATGTCATTATTTATAATCATAATTGTAATAGTAAATAATATCACCGTATATTATAACACTTTATGTAAAACAATGAAGAAAACAGTAAAAAAACAATATCATTTTGTCAAATTTTTCTGGGGGGGGAAATGTCAATCCTGGGGGGGGGGAACTTTCCCCCCCAGAGACGTCTAGATTAAACACTGATTGGAGCTGGATTCATGAACTATGATTCTTATTCAAAATAAAAGCTGAATTGATCAAAAATGGCAATTGCTCAAATATAAGCTGGACTGATTCAGCGAATTCTTGTCTAAATGGAAGTCGGATCATTTAGAACCCTAAAGCGACAAACTACGATTATATTATGCCGGCTAATAAGCCAAACTGGTCACTGCTGTGATCGGCGCAATATAAGTAACAAATGACATTACATTTACATTAGGCTACATACCTATAATTATAATTATATAAACGAGTAAAATATCAAATGCTATCAAATTAAATTCACTTACGGTATTACTAAATTATAAATCAAATCTTTAAAAGAAATCAAGCTGAACAGATTAAGCGTTCTTTAAAAACAGCAGCTCTACATTCCTTGAATCTGCAAATTCGACGTCAGAGATGAGCATATTATTAATTATTTGGGTGCATTGCCATCTGTGGAATAAGCTTATAAATCGTTGTATTCTATTGTAACTTTGTAAGCTATTCAGAGATTTATCAAGTGTCTCTAACAGTGCTTTAATTAAAAACAAAAGAGATCTCCGCGCTGTGTTTAAGCCCCTTATTGTTGAATCTTTATTGAAGGAGATTAAAGACAGATGGGACAAAATGTCTTGGTGTGCAGCCAACTTAGGCCTAGATAGCTCTGTTTTGGCTATAACCTTGGGCATGTCCTCCCTTATTGATTACCTGGGCATGTCCTCTGTCGTGTTGCCGACCCTCCACCCGCTGCATTCCCGAGGCTTCTATGGCGCCATTTGTATAGCGCCATAAATAGACCGCTGTGTGTGAGGCGGATCGTCGCGAATCACGTTTGGGAAGGGCTCCACCGTGACATCCTCCATGATTGATTACCTGCTGTTCTGCTGTTCATTGATCACAATACTCTTTGCGTCCACGTTCACACAACCTTGTAATTCCACGTTCTGACTTTCTCACAAGAAAGGTTTTTATTACGAGAATGCTTTACACTCTAAAACGTTTGTTTACATTACTTTTCATGCATATCACGCCTACTATACTTTATTATTACTTCTATGTGTTATAACATTGCATTAGCCTATTGTCGATGTCCTATTGTGCGTTTGCAAATAGAATAATAAAGGCTACACTTACTTACTTACTTAATTCTCGGATCGAGCCTGGAGGATCAATGGGGACAGTGACTGGATGGTAATGGACGGTGCTCACACACTTACTTTCAAGTCTGAGCGCCTCCGGCCATTTATTAAATAATAATAAGCCAGCACAGCCTGGAAAAGTATAGGCCTACGAGGTGTCCCATGCAGGGACCTCTTTTTTGATCTTTAAGCAATGTTCGTTTAAGCAATACTCCATTATTTTTGTCACCGAAGTGGTTCCACTATCTGCATGGGTAGGCTATGCTGTAACTGTGTAGAATGACATTCTTGAGATCCACTCAGCGCCTCTGATTGGTGTGCACTGTGAGAGGCGCTTTATAAATTTATAGATACAATAGTAACAATACAATGTTACTTTGTGTTGTACATACTCCTAAGCAATGTCGTTTGGTTTGGTGAATGGCAATTTCTTAACCATAGCTTCTCATTCAGATGGTTCAAGAACAGCTAGTGTAGTGGCCTACTCATTTCAGTATGAGAATTTTAGAAAAACATCTTGTGGAGACAAGGCGCTGATTCGTTTGGAATTGGGGTGTGCAATAGACTCTGCTGTGGGTTATAGGGCTGGGGATGAACCCCAACACCGTGGCAATTCTCATCCTAACTCATTGTTATTGTCCTCTAAAATATCATGAAATGCATGTTCAGATTAAAAAGCCGCTTGAATTCATAACTAGACCTTTACTCGCACAAGCTTGCCTTACCCTACTTACAACTACCATGCATCAAGAGTTCCATAGCTGAGCTCCTACAGTCACACTCAATGAGAATTTGGAACACCAAAGATTTCAACCAGTTTTCAAACTTAATTTATTTTCCGAGTTCAGCAATAACCATGTATATCAAACTGAATCATACAGAACTAAAATTTCGGTTATGATTGTTTCACTTTCTAAAAAAAATGGCGGTTACAGACAATCAATCGTTTGATGTTAAGCTTTCTGGTGCGTCAATGTTAGTGCGGAGTCTTGCGGTGTTTCCTTCTATCTAGACTTCCTCCTTGATGACGAAGCCTTCGACACGACCTTCTTGATGAGGTGAACGACGCTGATGATGGAGAAAAGGATGAGGATCGAGTGAGACATGGAGATGAGATTGTTGAGCACCTCCGAGGTCGTCGTCACCATCGGCTTGTCGTCAAGAGCGAAATGCATCACGGTAAACATCAGCGAGAACTCGAAGACGTCCTTAAAAGAATCGCCGTCGTAGAACGTTCTGTAAAAAATTACAGATGCATGTATGCTGTAGGTGTTTGCAACTATAGAGTATAATGGTCATTAATTAAACAAGAATGGAACCTTACTCTGAAACTGTGAATAAAAAAGATCTGCTGCAAGGTCATTCTGATAATGCACAGAAAGTTGTAAAGTATGGGCAAATTTAGTTATAAGCAGAGCCATGTCATTATTGGGGATTTGGGGCGATCACTTAAACTCATATTCATAAATACGTACAGATGCTTCTGACATACTATAAAATTTATATTCGTTTTATAAACAATCCAGTTGTAAAACTGCAGCTGATTACAATCGTGAGAAACCTGCACATACATGCATCGCACACATCATAATTTTATATAAATAATCAAGGCACTACATGTATAGGCTATACATCAATAATGGGCTAGGAAAGCAGTTCTACACACAGGGAAAACACTAAATAATTATGAGTGGAGTTTAACATGATCAAACTGCAGAAACTTAGAAAAATCTGAAGTAAACTAACTCGTAGATGACGAAGCTGGCGATTGCCAGAATGACGTCCTTGACAACGGTCAGGACGAGGTCGCGCTCAAGGGCCGGTTGAAAGGCCAGCAGGCCCGAATACCAGACGAAGTCGATCACCTGGGCTACGACAACGGCCGACGCCAGACCGAGGATGTTATGCCGAACGCTAAAAGCACAGAAATTATTCGACATCTTAAAATATCACTTAAGGTTTACGCTCATCTAGGTTTCGCAGATTTTAAAAAGCAGCTTCTATGGTTTTGTACTGAAAAACTGGGACTTCGAATTTAAAATGCGGCGGCCACTCGGCCATCTTGTCTCATGTATTCGACGATTTCGATTAACGTTGGCTTATTTACGAATAAAATTGCGAATGGAATACGGTATACCCAACAAGATGCTGAAATACAGCGAGGAATATAAGATTTATAACAAAAGAAGACGAAGAAATTAACATGACAGTGCCATTAAGGCATTAGATCACGTGACCTGGGCAAAAACCGTTACTCTGAAGAACGTTCGACACAACTTTGCTTATAACACAATTATTACAAAATATTTCCAGACAATTTTGCTACTTACCCTTTCATCTTGTCGAGCGTCAGTTGTTTCGATGATGGGAAGAATTTATTACTTATTACCGGCTTGAAAAGCGAACAAAATCGAACAAAAATACTTATTTAGGTTTAACAATTTTGGATGTTTCAACTTTCAGGACGACTGATTGATGACGTCATCATAATCACAAAGACACTATATTTATTAGATCTCGAAAAATAACATGGACTAATAATCAAAATCATCAGCAGCAACAACAAAAAACAACAACAATGATAATAATAGCTTAATAATAATAACAGAAACAGTAGAATTTTGTGGGGCATGGTGGTCTAGTGGTGGCGTCGTTGCCTTGGAGCCGGAAGGTCCGAGGTTCGAATCCACCTCCCCGAGTAAGGACCTTGGGCAAGTCCTTCACTTACAATTGCTCAGCGCTTCGGCGTGAAACTCCGATGCAGTGTCCGCTCTGCATCGGGAGCGCCTCTGAGTAGAGAGAGAGAGCTTGAAGGGGCGCTATAACAAGTGCACATGCATAGTTGCATACATACATACATACATACATACATACATACATACATACATACATACATACATACATACATAGAAATTGAACTTCTCTACCGCCACTGCTATTATGCTGATAGTCGTTAAGCCTAGGCCTATATGCAATTATTGTGTGCATGCCAATGAAATATATATGCTGCGTCTTCCAAAATGTCCGCTTTGGCGTAATTTCTTTAACCCATTAAATTAGGCCTAATTCTTGAAGAGTTACAGAAAGTAGGAATTTGATAAAGGGCTATTGCGGACAAGGTTGAGAGGTTGAAAATTGGTTAATTCTGCTTTTTCAGAGCATACAAAAGCCAACGACATGATTTGCTTGATGGTTTTACACATCAGTGAGTCGGACATCATAGACCAAATCCCAGCGCATAGGAAAGACCTGACCTCCATGAGTTTGCTTAGCCACCAGTTTCTTCATCCACCGACTTTGGTGGTTAATTTCACCTCTCCTTCACTTGCCTTCCCCTCTGCAGCTTTCCACTCACATTTTACATGAGTCTTTTTTAACCTAGGCATCAATCGCAAGGCAGATGGGAGGAACATAAAAGTATCCTTACCAAGGAAAAACTAAGAGTGCACAGATGCAAGATCGCATCCCGATAGGCTACCACCCCAAAAAGTCGGCTCAACCTTCAATTCGGCAGTTAGCATCGGTTAAACTGAGTAGTACTTAGGATGTGATCCACGCCTTGCATGACTGCCAACAGTTTAATTCAACTCCTATAATAACTTGTTATCAAACCGTTCATTACTGATTGTAATCATATTGCGTTGTGTCAGTTAGAAAAACAAAACAAAGATTATTATTATCCTGATTCTACTCCTGTACCACCACACGACCTTCTTTCACATCGCCATCTTGTCTCCTCAACTTGACCTGGCAAGATGGCTGAGTCTGACCTGGCACTCACACAGACCAAATAAACTAGGCCATAGCAGACTTGATTTGGTAGTCTATAGCCACTGATGAATAGCCAACCCGATCCCCAAAACATGGCTTTTGTGCTGCATTGAGAAATTCACATTATATTACATTATTTACATTTGCACAACTTAAATTCCTTTAACAATAAAACTCACAACTTAGATCTAAATAGTTTTTTTCTACCCAACTGAGCTGCAACATCTTTTGAACAAGTACAGAACAGGAAATCAGGTGTTTTCAGCTGTTATTTTTTCCCCAACAAATTCTCAACATTCAATTGCCAGTAAGTACACTGGGGGAGAAAGTGGCAACAAAACCTACTTTCAACTCTACAACTTCAACTCAAGACCGCACCTGCTCCAGTGAATAAAAACAAAAGTCTACAAATCTGCTTTTAAATCATATTTCAGTGTCACCGAATTCTAAACATTCAATTGCAGGTACGCAACGTATTGAAACAACGGCTTTAACATTTATATAAAAAGTCTCGTCACATCCCTCGACGAAATTTCCCCCGGAAAAAATCTCTCTACAAAGCATTTACGACCGAGGCCTAATCTGCTCAAGACGCGTCCTGTCTCAGGCAGAGATGCTGTTGTTCAGCAAAAAACCAGTCCTTTAGTTCATTAGAAACAACAATGAGTTTGAACGTCACGCATTGCAGAAGGTAAATCCCCGATAAGAAACATTCCGAGATATTTCGTTCATGCGCGGCAACAGACCCAGGTGAATGGTGGATGAGACGATGATGACAAGACGGAGATATTCGTAGCACAACGGGCAGCACACCTAATAAAATGAACAACAAACATGCAACACAACCGTAGAAAAATGATGCAACAATGCAACAGTTGCAATTACACACAAAACAAACATGCAACCGATACAACAGTTGCAACACGCATATGAAACAACTCTCATGTATAAATATAAACAATACAAAAGTTGCAACACGCATATGAAACAACTCTCATGTATAAATATAAACAATACAAAAGTTGCAACACGCATATGAAACAACTCTCTTGTATAAATATAAACAATGCAACATTTGCAACACGCGTATGAATATAAACAATACAAAAGTTGCTACACGCATATGAAACAACTCTCTTGTATAAATATAAACAATACAAAAGTTGCTACACGCATATGAAACAACTCTTGTATAAATATAAACAATACAAAAGTTGCAACACGCGTATGAAACAACTCTCATGTATAAATATAAACAATGCAACATTTGCAACACGCGTATGAATATAAACAATACAAAAGTTGCTACACGCATATGAAACAACTCTTGTATAAATATAAACAATACAACAGTTGCAACACGCATATGAAACAACTCTCGTATAAATATAAACAATACAACGTTGCTACACTCAAACAAACAACACAACCACATCTGAAGCAACAGCCATTCAGAATCTGAAACTTGTTTACAAGTTTGTCAATAAAATTGCTCTGCAAGCTTTATGTGTTGTAAATGTACGCATCTAATGAAATCGCATTTAATCTAATCTAATAATTTCTATATACCATTGTCCCAAGACACCAGGTGATGGTTGCTTAGGTTGAAAATGTAGGTAAATGTATATATGAAAGCATGTGAATTTCACTACAACAATAACTACTAGAAGGGGCAAATGCTAGTTCCACGACTCTCTTACCTACCTGACAACACCGAGCTTTCTCGATTGTAAGGTCATCCATCTGGAATGACCTCCCTTCAAAGCTGTATTTATTACATCTGACCAATCAAACTTTGTTTCATAAATCTCATCTTTATCTTTCGCCGTGGCTGGGCTGGGAGCGCTCATGAGTAGACATCTTGAAGGGGTGCTATACAAGTCCACAGAACGAATGAACTACTACTACAACTACTACTTCTACAACTATCACCACAACCACCACGATTATTTAAGCAAGGACATCAGCTGTAATTAAATAACAAACCCTAGCTCAGTTCGAATCCCGAACCGGACTCGATGGCGTAAAGTAGTTTCTGGCGCAGTGTCTCTTCGCTCTGAAATTCCGGCAACTTGAGAAGGTTCATACACGTGCTGGCTGTTGGCAAGCGGTCCGGCTCGCTGCCCGCATAGTGAATACAGAATGCCGGATACAACTCCTAAACAAGAACAACAACAATTCACCATTGTCATGTTTATTATATATGAATGAATTACAAATGCAATTAACTTATTCTTCTCGTTGATATAATTCTCATCAATATTGTGCCTTAAATTTTCAGTTTTAATAAATGAAATATATATTCTCGCTAGCAATATCCTTATGCCTTTGTTTAAGTCTTAATTGAATGGAAATTTTAGCCTCCAACTGAGAATTATAACAGCGGTTTATAAGGAATGTAGTTGTTAATAGAGTTTCTTAACCAAAATGCTAAAATCCAGAGGATGTTGAAAAGTAGGGAATGGTAAAACTCTGCAATATCATCATCATCATCATCGTCATTGTCCTAAGGACACGCAAACTACAGTGACATTGTAGTTGTTATTGTTGTAACAAAACAAAAAGACCCTTACCTTGAAGCCGAGGAGTGGTGGTCGTGAGCAGCTCGTCGCAAACTTGAGCAGCTGACGTTTCTGTTTGTCGGTGAAGTTTTCGACGACTCGCCAGAACTTAACAATCACCGGATGTTCAGGTCCATAGCCACCTACGACAACATCAATACAACATCAGTACAACATCAGTACAACATCAGTACAACAACAGTACAACATCAGTACAACATCAGTACAACATCAGTACTTATTAGAAACATCTGAGCTTTGTCAGGAGGGCATTATCAAATTACAGTTGTATTCATTCATTCATTCATTTCAGACATTTATATAGCGCCTCTTCAAGAGTATCTACTCAGAAGCGCTCCCGACCCAACCATGACTAAAGAGAACAGTCTTAAGAGCAGAGTAGAACGCAGTCTCAAATGCTCTAGGCATCAGACGTAGTTCCACAGGAAGCCCATTCCAGGTTGCACGGCCAACGACAGAAAAGGCACGGTGCTGCGCAATAGAAGTGCGTGACCGGGGGACAAGAAGCTCAGCTGTATTGTATATATATATATATTGTATGTATATAGCACATAAATAATACAGAAACAACATAGAGAGAACATAGCTCAATAGAAATCAAACATTATTTATGCCAACATATAGACGAAATACAAATTGAATCAACAAACCCGAGTAGTTGGTGTTTTGCTTGAGGTCATTGAGATCGATGGGAATCTGTGCGCCAGAAATGACGAGTTGCAGTTCGTTATGATCAAACATTCGCAACCAATCGATGTTTACGACGTCCGCAAGACCAGAACGAAACGCACTGCAGTGCTGACGCATCTAAACAATCGACACACAACAGGAATTTATATAGCACTACCATTCCAAAGAAAACGGCACAATGATAGTCACCCTATGTATAAGGGCATAATCTATTCCTATGGTAAGTAGTCTAAAATACTCAGTTACATTAACTCGACTCTCGTCTTCATGCTGTCCAGCTGAACTTGGATTGGCAAATGAATTTAAAGCATTAGAATAAAATCGTGTGCAGACGAAATGTAATAATAAATCTTCGAGAATTCTCAGTGCCCACAAAAGCTGGCACTATATCACATCACTGTAATACCAAATGACCTGGTCTACCAACATTTGCAATCATTCAGACACATCTTATAAAATAAATATTCTTAATACCAATATAGCTACAACTGCCATTCAATGACTATTCTCTTAATCTTTATACTTCTGTAGAAATATAATTCCAATATTATTTAGAATTCTTGCATTACATTGGCAAATACCACCAATTCACCATTATTTTATGCATACTAGTGATATCAATAAAAATCTTCACTTACAAGCAAGGTCTGTATAATAACTAATATACCTGTTTGTTGAGTCGATAGTCGGCCATGAGATGGATATACTCGATGTGGTTTTGATTTGTAACCAGAACATCCTTTCCACCAGGCTTTAGCTCTTCCACCTGTTGACAGAAAGTGAGTTAGAACCACAACTCCAGTTATATGTGACCAACGGCTACACTGCATATTATGTTTGTTTGTCTCTGCCTTCATCTTCGTTATTTTATGTCCAATTGTCCATGAAGTGAATAAACTATTAAATAAATCATTATACAATCTTTACAATTGTTTATGTCCATGTTGAATAAACCATTGTACTATCTTTACAATTGTTTATATACCTCCAGAGTTATTCCGAGCACTTTTATAAGCGCCCCCTTACACTAACTTCCAAAACCAGTTTTAGTTGAACTGAGAACCGACCTGAGCCTCTCCCAATTCATTGTTTACGACGGTAAAATCCAGACCGAGGTCTGATATATCGCCCTCGTAGTCTTTCAGTGATAACAGATGCCTAGAACACACACAAACAAGATTTCAATTAGAATGTTTTCAGGGTACAACAGTACACAGCCACATCACTCTGCCTGAAAGAGCATACACATATTTGACCAGTGCGTCATCACTATCTGTGTGCAGCAGCGACTATTTGGTAGAATTCTTTCAAAGCATAACAAAGCGGTGCTATATAAATTAGCAATTACATAGGAGGTAAACATGAAAAATTGCAATGAATGGGAGACCATCAAGCAATTTGAGCGCTGCATTGTTACACAAACAAATACAAAAGGACTTCTTTATTAAGAAATCTTTACAACTGCACAACACCTCTTTAACTTCCCATGGTAAATATCTATGGTACATTACTTCCAGTACAATGACAATGACCTTTTTTTAAATTATTATTAAATAGTGAGTGCAGGAGATGTATTGCCCAATGTGTAGACCTACACGCGAAAGATTAAGTACAAGATTAAGAGCGCTACTGAATGGCCACGACTGTGAGCAAGGCTATAGAAATTACAAATCATATAACAGTATATAATATTAATAATAATTCAAATGCCAACGATTTAGTGACATCAGCGCAGAAACAAAGTTCAGTCTTCCTTACTTGTACATCTCTGGATCAAGAGAAGCCAAGTGATGTATGTCGACGTCGCCTCGATGTCGGCTCAGAAGTTTCGAGAGGAAAAAGCTCGCAAATGGCATCTCGGTCAGCATGCTTTCGTAAATCACCTACAAGAATAAAAATCTTCGTCTATATTCAAACTGACACAACAATCAGTAATGAATGGATGATCACAAGTTATTATTAACAGGAGTCGAATTTAATTGTTGACAGCCATGCAAGGAGTCATCACGTCCTACAACTCAATTTACCAACACCATCTACTGAATGGAAGGTTGAGTGGTCCTTCTGGGAGGGTAGCGGGAAGCGATCCCGCATCCATGTGCTCTTCGTGCCATAGTAGTTACCATTATCCCAAACCCCTTTCCCCTCCTACAAGACGTTTTACACACGCTACCTAAGTCTTCCACAAAATGGCGTCCTTTGATAATCAACTCAGTCCAAAAAAGCGACAAAGACAATTCTATTCCAATCTTGAGAAAGCCACATTGATAAACACAGCGTTAGTAATATTTTATTATTACCATTAAATTTATAAATTAGAATCCTGCAGCGCCATGCCAAGTACACTGCCACACACCTTTCCAAGTATGCCACCACATACATTGTCAATTATGCTGCTGCGCACCCTGCCAAGTACACTGCAAAAACAACTTGTCATGTATGCCGTCGCATACTTTTCCAAGTATGCTGCTGCTCACCTTGCCAAGTATCCTGCCGAGGAAGTAGTAATGACTCGTGAAGTTGTCAACGAGTAGTTTCGCCTGTGGATTCGGATAGAGCAGTTTGTCTGATGTGCATCTGAAGAAGCCACGATTTGGATCAAACGCCGTCTTTATCAACTCCGACATGAACTCACGAAAGATGCCGCCTCCGTCAATGCCAACCTCATCGAGACCGGCAAAGTTGACGAGCTGCACCTGCATCCGCTTCTTAAGGTTTGGCTCTGCAGAAAACAAACATAGAACTACATAAGTACACGCGTATACTGTACAGTATGTTATGGCTCAGTCCCGATCCTTTACATCAATTGGCCCCTCTCTTTGGAATACTCTGTCTCCATCTACTCGGTCTCAACGTCTAACTGGTAATCCCTCCTCCTCATTTTCTTTCCTCAAAACTTATTTCTTCTCTCGTGGCCTTGCGCAAAGGGAGCGCCTCTGAACGGTTCACCCTAGTAGAGGCGCTTTATAAATGTTCTAATACAATATATATATATATATATATTACATATCCTCGGTCTAGAACTGCTATGGCTCAGTCTCGATCATTTGTCTCAATTGGTTCTTCTCTTTGGAATGCCTTCTGTTTGCTCAACACTTCCTGGTAGTCTCTCCTCTGCTTTGTCTCTTCAGTCTCTCCTCTGCTTTGTCTCTTCAGACTCTCCTCTGCTTTGTCTCTTCTCAAAAGCTGTTTCTTCTCGCTGGGCCTTGCGCACTGGGAGCGCCTCTGAACGGTTCACCCTACTAGAGGCGCTTCATAAATGTTTAAATACAATACAATATATATTTATCTGTATAAGCATAAGATCACAAAGATACCATACTTTGAAGCAAGATTCGAAATTTGAGACTTAAGAACCAAAACCAGAACTTTGAGCTGTATACAAAAGAGAGAGAGGGAGCCAGTGAAGTAGTACGAAATAAATATCAGCACTGACCATTTTCTGACGACAGCTTCTCGAAGGCGTCTTCGTAGAGATGGCTTCTGCGGATCATGATCGAGATCGAATGTCCCAATCCAAAGACGTGACTCGTTCCTTGGTTATCCTGCTTGTCCTGCATCACCAGCCTGTGGAAGACCTGACCAGACAAAGACATTGTCTTGTATTGTAATGTATCTATAAATTTACCTATACAGTATACATACATGTATATGCATTATGCACACATAGTAAAATGCTAGTAAATACAATTCATGCAGATGCACAAGCACACACATGTAGTTAACAATCATACATGAAAACATACATGTAATTACATATCAAACATACAAACATATACATACATGCACAATGGTTTCACATTGCACGTCGGCCTATACAATTCAGAGTTCTTGTTTTGGTCCTCAAGTCTCAATTGGGTTTTGTTCCAAAGTATCTCTGTCATCTCATACTTCTTTCACTCTCTGCCATTTCGTTGCGTCCACTTACGTCCTCTGATCGCCTTCACCTCTTTGTTTCTCGCATCAGTATTGTCATGGCTCAATCCAGATGCTTTGCCTGCGTAGGTCTCTCTCTATGTGGGTCCACAATAAAGTTCGCTCCATCTTTCTCTCATGTAGTCTATCCTCGTCTTTCTCTTGTCTCAAATCCTGCCTTTTCTCTCGGGGTCGATCACACTTGGGGGCATTTCTGAAAGGCTTTTGCTGAAAGAAGCACTTAATAAATGGTAATATATACAATACAATACACAAAAAGTGACACACAGTCACATGCAAAATTACATTGCAAATACATCCATCCAAACCTACACTAGCTAGACACATGAAACGTACAAAGCACATGTTTGTATTGTTATTCAATGTTCACCTTGACTCGATCTTCAAACGGAACAACAAACGGCATTTCGGAGAGGACGATGTTCCTTCGAACGTCCGTATTTGACAGAAGTGGAGTGTCATCGTCAACTGGAAAAACAATGACATCGTAAAGTGACGCTCAGGGATCAATTATTTATTAAAGAAACCCATCAATAAAATTATCAGCATCCACATTAGTCACTTAAACTGTTCATGGTCGTCACTATCCACGTTGTCATATTGGTCCCTTTTGCCCAGAGTCACTCCCGGCCCAGAACTACTTTTAATGAAGTCAACATTCCTGTCACATGAGTCTGGCACACCACGAAGAGTACCAGACACTTCGCTAAGTGGCAACACAAACGTTTCACACTATGCATGACATTGCACATGTCCATGTTTTCATTTTACATGTCTGTCATCTTTGTTTTGAAGTCATCATCAGCGATATTGGGACACAATCAATGCGTGAAACAATCTTCACTCGACATATTACAAAAGTTCATCGTCACTAAAGCAGTTCATAGATATGAGATTGAAACGTTTAGCTAGGATCGACTGATAAGAGCCAAAATGCATATATTGCATCATATTGCAATTATTGCATCATATTGCATACATTGCATATATTGCATATATTGCAATTATTGCATATATTGCAATTATTTCATATGTTGCATATATTGCAATTATTGCATGTATTGCATCATATTGCATATACTGCATACGTGTTCTTCGTGGGTTCAGGATGCTCTGCGTTCCAAATGGTCTTCGGACGAAAACGTTGCCATTCGGAATGTATAACTGAAAACATAAACATGAGAGAAACACAAACTGAATTTCAAAATCCTCAATTAAAAGTCAATGGCAACTTTCTAATGATCTGTGTGAGCCACGAACATAATGTCAAAACAGTAAACGTATCATAGTTTAGTTTAAATTTTTTGCTATTTAACGACACTGTGTCATAATTAAAATGATTAGGTTGTCCTCCTTTTGTCCACACTTTGGACTGGAACTACCACAGGTAGAACAGGGAAAAGTTTTACATGCGTGAGCCCACAAGTGGTACTTTTTTCGAGACCTTTGCATACACCAGAAATTATTAGATAACCATTAATTTAATGAATAAATAAATTTTATTAAGAAATACTATCGAATTCACCCCATATCAAATTCACATTTCTGTGTGCTCTTGTGACTGTTAAAAACGTTTGTAGTAGTCGTAATAATAATAATAATAGTTGACAAGTAGACAATATAAAACTTCCAGATCATTAGTTGATTAGAATTTGCAGCAACCAACCCTTTCAAGCTGGATGGAGACACGAGATGAGAGCCAGTGACCCTCCGGACAGAACCGCCTTCGACAATCTCTGTCGTACAACTGCTTCACGAGTTTCACGATAACCTAACAATAGACAGAGGAGCAAATTAAAACCCTGAGAGGCTGAGACACAAGACATCAGAACATAGTGCAGAACAGACATAAATAGTGGGCCCTTATTAGTGGGGTTCCTAAACAGACTAAATTTTTTTTAAACAGGTTGGAAAAAATCACCAGATATCTTCCATGTTCCCTGCATTTTTAATTTTTTTGGGTCTAATTCACATGATCAAGACAATGAATAAAGCAGGCTTGTTTAGCGTGCAGCTCTTGACAAAATGTGCGGTTCTAAATGGATTTGAGCAGACTTTGTAAAAGCACTTCTGTGCAGCTAAAACTAGTGAAAAGGTCATTGTCATACCAATAGGTCATTGTCATCCGTAATATTACTGTAATTAGATCGCCTATGCGTAGTGAGCTTATAACAAGTGCAAAAATAAATAAAAATGAAAAAATATACACATGTATGCTTATAACTGTGGGCCTTCAAAACTGCATACATGGGTGTTTCAGCAAACCATAGCACTTTAAATAACATTAACATTGCACCTAAACATTGTACCTGCACATTGTACACTGAAACATCGATATTGTACCTTAAAGACGGTCATAAGCATTTCCTGTTGGCGGATGAGATCGTCAGCGGAGACGACGTTATGATGAAGTCCAATGACCGGCTTTGTGTCTGGGTGCGTCAGTTCAATGATGCCGAGACATGCTTCGCACAGCGTCTGCGCGACGTGTGGCAGCTCGTCCAACTTAAAAGGCATCGAATTCTTCGCATCTAAAACAACGGATCAAAAAACAACTAGTAGCCAGCCATAGCAAATGAAAAATGGTATTTAACATCACGAGACAAGTTCACACATATTGTCGTTTTAATTTTTTTAATGCTTTTCCTTCTTTTTTTGCTGCTTTCCTTACTTTTCTCTTTCCCATGCTTTTGTTTTGTTTAAGCATACTATAAATGACAGCCTAATAATTATTCTAAACAATAGTAATATTCATTGATAGAGTTTTGCCGGAGGTTGACGATCGAATGCGAGGAATGTTTTTCTTATTCGAATGAGAGATATGTATTCTGATTATTCTTGTCTCTGAATGTACATACTTTATGTGTAATGTCATACATGTAACTCAGACTGAGGTCTTCAACTGAGAATTAACAACAACAACAACATGGCAATATTATAGCGGATCTAAAGAAGACAGATAAGACTAGAGAGACAATTCTGATAAAATGACACTTACCACTGTTCGTTCAGCCAACTCAGTCAAGGCCTTCAATTCTCGACTCAAGACATATCTCTTTTCTACGGCATACCTCTGACTGATCGCATTCTCGTGTTTGTACAGGCGCCCATGTAAGAGCATGTGCTGTGTTACGGCACCATAGAAATTGCTGTCATTACCCTGCCTAACCTTACCCTCTCTATCATCCCTTACCTCACCTCACATGCCTTTCAACAACTCAAACTGAAAATGAAGACACCAAAGACAGAGGAAAGTGGAAGAGGAGGATCCGAGTGGCTGACCCCTCTGTAGAGTGGAATTAATTCAAGCCTGAAGGAACACACATGCCTTTCAATACCGAAGACAACTCACTTGACGAGTCGCCGTGAAACTCGGAGTCGTGTAGTGACATCATGAAATGACTGAAGTGCGAGCAGAAGATGGAGAGCATCGGTATGATGCGATTCAGATCAAACGTACTCATTGCTAATCCACGAGATATCATCTGCAGCAACGTCGACTGAAAACTAAACACACATCAACACAATTTAACGTTCATCGTCCGTCGTACAAACTTCAAAATTATTATCAATATGTTCTGAAGGAGGAGTAAAGTATGTCCAAACGACAAAGAAACAACATAAACTCACTTTATAAACTTATAAAGGTATAATAATATAAATAATAATAATAATAACGACAATTTACGTGGTGTGTTAACGCTGCCATACCACTACAAAGGCACCTAAAAACAGCTAACTGTGGGATAAGCCTTAGCAAACAAAATTATACGATTTAACACTTAATTTGAAAGAGTCCACTGAGGTGGCAAATCTGTTGTGTTCGGTGGAAGACTGTTCCAACATCTGGGACCAGCAATTATGTAAATGTTCAAAATACCCATAATACACGTCTCTATGAAACCAGCAGCAAAAAGGAATGATTAGATTAGATTAGCAATGCCAGCGTAATCTTCACGAAAATAGTCCGCTTACCCGTTGTTAGACTGTGTTGAAATACTGAGACACGCAAACCACAGATTACGAAGGAACTGCGAATTAAACGCTAGAGAGTAGAGCAGCCTAAAATGCAAACGTAACAAACAGAACAAATCAATAACAAACAGCAAAAGAATAGGTGTAACTCTGTATTGTAATGTTGGTGTCTGGCAAAGTATGCATGATAGCCCACATCATTTTTTTACACTGTGGACATTTTGCTGATAATAACGGTGTTGTATTCGTGCATACCGGTACTTAGCAATGGAAATGCTGATAGGTTGCCTTCATGACAGCTTACTTACTTTACTGTTTTGTGTAGCATGAATTAGTGACGCCATCCACCTTGTTGGTGCTGACAGGAGGAAAGATAAAGGCAGATGGGAGAGGAAAAGGGGAATTGGTCACGTCCTAGTGGGGAGGATTAGATCGGACTGCATTACAAGAGAGATTTCTCTCTAAGACTAACGCCAACCATTTTTACCATACGGCCTTCTTGATATACAATTCAATTCTTGGCTTGAAATTGTAAATTTTATTGTCCATATGAATGTATTAAGCTTGTCATACACAGTCCTGCGCATATATTAATGCTTCTCATTAAGGACTACACTTACTTACTTAGCTGTGGATTGCACAAGCAGGCAAAACACACAGAGATTTGATTAGTCATGATCATAATCAATGTAAGATTAGATTACATACACACGAAGTTACGTTGGCTGCGAACCTTGTTTTGTGTATTTCCATGCAGTCCTCTTCCATCAGAGTATGACACAAGGTACAAAGAGCCGTTAAGGTGCGGAGGTCATTGTGCTGACTCAGCAACAGCAGACAACTTGCGATCGGCTGTGACTCGAGAATCTTCAGACATTCCTGGCAGACTTCCAACGAATCAGACTATTGCAAAGAAACATAATCATGCCATTGATTAAAATTATTTAAATTTATTAATCTCCTAAATTAAACAGCGATTAATTGATTATTTTCATCTAAGTTACGTAAAGTGTGAAAAGGTCAAACATAAATAATGTAGTCACCCAGTTACTTACTATTTTCTTTGCACAAAAATCAATTGAACTCTTCATTGCAATGAACAAATCAATTCTGTTGCCATCTTGGATTTTTCCATCAGCAATATACCTCAAATGGAAGATAATAGATAAAAAATTCGACATTATCATTGTTCAGAGATATTTTTGCTAATGCAAATATTACTTAGAAGAACCCTAAGTTATACAAAAATAATAACGAAAATTGTTAATTATTTTGAGAACAATCCATAGCAGCAGTAGTAGTAGTATTAATAATAATAATAATAATAATAGCAAAACAGAAATCAAGTAGAAACAAAGAATTCTGAAGACAATCAATAAGGAAGATAAGAAACAATGGATAACCTCCTGTTCAACGTCCATTGTCTCTTCGTCTGTATCGGATAATTCATCGTCAAATGCGGACTTCCTCTTCCGAACCCTCAGGTGAGGAACGAGCTTATGCAGGATGATAAGGAACACAAGCATGTCGTCGTTGGATAGTCTGTCTGCCATCGATAAAACAATACCAACCACATAACAATGGATTAGTAATAAAGATGATAATGATAAACGAAGCCTAACGGGAGTGCTTCTGAGTAGCTACTCTTGAGGAGGCGCTATATAAATGTCTGAAATGAATGAATGAACTACCTGATAACAATGAATGATAAGGAATTAAAATTAGTATTGCATCTAAATATCTATAAATTGCCTCTCGCAGCATAGACTATTCAGAGGCGCTTTCAGCACATAAGCCCCGTGGCAAAAAAAGAACCATGTTGAGAGAGCAAGAGGATGCATGGAAGAGCCGAGACATGATCTTAACTCATATAAGACATCAAAAAGCCACATACTCGTTCGTATCATCGTAACAAAAATGCGTATTTGAAACACAAGCAATTGCGATCTCTAGAGTTCAAAACTGAAACTTCAACGATGAATACCGAGTTGATTTTCGCTCAGTCGAAGAAGACTGTAGAGCAGCCAGACGGATGATTGGACGGTGATCGACCAATCAGAGCGATCCGTGTTCTCAGCATCTTTCTTTCCCGCGTTGCTCGCAGGGCCGACAGCGAACAGGAACAAGTGGAACGGAAATGGAATTTTCCCGTTGACAAGATCTGGAATAAGAAGGCGGGTGATCGCCTCCGTGTGCGGACGACAGAACATTTCGGAGCACAACGATTGAAGTAGAAACCATCTGAAGAAGGAAGAAGCGAGAAATGTCATCGACAGATCAGATTTAAAGTTTCTCAGAAAAATCATCAAACGTCTTTGAGATTTAGCAAAGATCAATGTAAACATTATAACTGAAAAATCTGTCAGTGTAGCTAAAGTCAACGTAATGCACAACTGATGTAACAACCCCAGTAACAATTCTACTGATCCAGGATACTGCTAATGCACAACTGTGCTTTGAGGTAAGCCAAATGCAAAAATAATCAAATTTAAAGGCTCCAAAACTTGTCTTAGAACTCTTTCTACAAACTACTAAAGACTTCACTCTTTGGCAGTCATTGCCTGGGTCATGAGTGCCTCCGAATAGTTTATCTTTAAGGGGCGCTATATAAATTCATCAGACAGATAGATAGATACTATGATACTGAATCGAGAGCATCTCACTTGAATGGGTCTTCAAATTCTGCGTTTGTCAGGAGGTTGATAGGTCGTCGGATGAGTTCGAGTAGCGTGCCAGCGATGGACGTCTGCGATGACATCAGAGACTCTGGACGTTCGATACTCGAAGGAACTTTGCTATCCATCAACGCACGCATCGAGTTATAATAGCCTAGAAAAAAACAGGATTGAAGGAATGCGGCTGTTATATGCTGTAATTACAAATTAAACAATTTTATTGAAAGTTTACTACACTTGAACTCATTTAAAATCATTAAACATCAAAAAAGCAATCATTAAGTACAAACGGAGCCCTGCAAAAGCAACGGCTTAAACAGAGTTGGGTCCCAATTTCCAGTATGCCACTGCAGGCATCTCAATCTTAATTTTCTGTAGGAGTGGCCATTAAATGCATCAACTTAAAGAGGAAAATGTGTCTGTTTTACACCACCAATGGTAGCAAAAAATTGGTTATTACTTGCAATGTTAACTTCCAATATTATATACAGCAGACATGATTATTCACAGATGTTAAAGACTTTCAAGCTACGAGCATGTATTATAAATTCAATAAAAATTAAACAAACAAATTA
This sequence comes from Lumbricus rubellus, assembly GCA_945859605.1. Lineage (NCBI taxonomy): Eukaryota > Metazoa > Annelida > Clitellata > Crassiclitellata > Lumbricidae > Lumbricus > Lumbricus rubellus. The sequence continues at coordinate 4,377,530 of OX243816.1, forward strand.
AAATCCTGCGTTGAACATGGCTCACCATTGCAAATGAGATGTTCTGTAATCGTCTGAATTGCATTCATTGTAAACAAAGCCCCAGCATACTTTCGGTAGACATCAGGATCCGTAAATATCTCCAGCATCCGTAGCGGGATCGCAACAGACCCGCCCAACGCAGCATCTTTTCCTAGTAACCTACACGGACAAAAAAAGCCATAAGTTTACAAAACGAAGCATGCGATGACTGGCCTTAAGGTCAAGAGCAAAGGTCAACGCCTCAAAATGATCTACACTGTAGAAGTTAAAAGCTATATTGTGAGATTCTTAAAATGTGACCCATCTGACCAAAACCAGGAGTATATTGCAACACATGCTTCTGAGATAATGACCAAAATGTGAACAAAACACAATTTTTAGTTTCTGACAGAAAATGGTAAATAAATATGTTTTAAACACATAAAAACACACTTTAAATTAAATATTATACATTATTTTAAAGTGGTTATCATTTAATAATTCAATAAATCTTCCAGAAAATTTCCACTTTTCCCGCCATTAATGGTCATATTCGACATAATAAGGTCAGCATAACAAATGAGGCATGAGTAAAAAGTCCAGACTTCCTTCTAGCCTATTACGCAATCTGCTTGTTTATTACAAATGAAATGAAATTCTCAACATGGTTGCCAAAGAATCTTGTAATCCAAAGTTACAGGAAACTTTAAATGCATTTTCTCAGAATTGTAATTTACGAACGGCGGTGGAAGCCATAATTTTACCAATAAATTTATATAACACCGCTCAAAGCATACCAGAATTCAGATTCCAATAATTGCGTTACCTGCAGCAGATCTGTAGAAGTCGTTTCATCTGGAAAACCGCCGTCTTTTCGTTGACGGCGACCGTCCGGACAACGTTGACCTGTAGCCTCACGATCAGCTGACATAATCCCGTCTGCAGCAATACCAAACACTAACTCATTCATTCATTCATTCAATACAAGAATTCATACAGTGCCTCTTCAAGAGACTATTGTCAATGAAATTATAGTGTCAATGCATTTACTGCCAATGTAATTATTGTCAATGTAACTAGTGTCAATGCAACTAGTGTCAATGTAACTATTGACAAGAAAATGCAATTACTATTAATGTAACTATTGTCAACGCACTCATTAATGTAATCACTGTCAATGTAACTATTGTCAGCATACTTATTGTCAACGTAATTATTGTGGTGTACGTACCAATCGATCGTTATCTACTCTTGGGTTGTAGAAGAAGAGGAACTGTCGGTTGAGTGTGGCTAAGTCAGCCATGTCAGTCAACATCTGCTGATCGCTGGCGTCAGTTTTTGCCGTCTTCTGGAACTGCTGGTAGAAGACGTCGAACAGCGCCCGCTCCTGTTGTTTCTTCAAAATTTAACACAATGCAAATTAAAAAATGCCAAAGTAGAACCAACACAACAGGCATAACATTAGATCATAGTATGTAAACTGCTGCTGCTGATGATACCCTATTGTCCATGCTTTTGTCACCAGCCGCTTGGACCACTGCTGCTCTATTCTGGTTCGTCTGCTTCTAGTATTAATAGCCTGATACTCATTGCTCTTCTAACCATTCAATCCTAAGAAGGCAGCTGTAAAAGGATTGGGTGCCTAGCATGCTGCCATAAAAAAAATGTTCAATAAGATCGTGAACTTTGTAAGTACTGTCAAGAGCTATTCAAATGCTGTAACTGCGGCTTGTCACCGAGCTTGCCAATAAACACTAATAATAATATTCGAGTGGAATTGCCTTTTACTGGTGCATCCCTCAGGGGAGTCATCTGAGCTAACCTTTGACCTACAGCCTGACCTTAATTAGCATGACTTTTCTGAGTAGTAAGTTACGCAAATGAAGTTGAAAAACTCACAATTTCATGTCGAATTAGAGATGATCTGAAACACGACTGGATCTTTATGCTACTGCTCTGCTGCTTCTTCAGTAGCTGCAACGAACAACAGAAATTTATGTAACATGAATCCAAAAAAAAATTTATTTGCAATACTTTTCATCGTGCATTAAAATGGTGTGGATGATGCATAAGAGAAAGAGTTGATGAGGACATGAAGAAATGAAGGAAAGGCACAAACCAGAGATGAATTACATCGTCTGATTCTTGGAGCTGTTGAATGACAAAATACTACAGAAGAAGACAGCAATCACTGGATTAGATCAGATCTAGAATAGGGTGATCGGGCCTTTCGGGTCGCTGACCCGCACGCCTAGAACAGTCTTCCAGCATCAATTCACGAAATAAAAACTCAATCTGCTTTTAAGAAAACAGTTAAAGCTGCACCTGCTCTCGAGCTGTTTGCAATTATGCTGACGTTTGACAATTGTATTATGTGTGTAAAGCATCCTAGAAGTAGCTTGCTACCGACGATGCTATATAAATTGTCTTGATTACAATTACATGTTGTTACTATCGGATTTTTTGGCAAACTGGTGTATGGCTGTATCCGATTTTAAACCAGTTTCTGAATTAGCCCTACAGATATCACACAAATTTCCAGCTTGTAGCGTAAACAAAGATGGCGGTCACTCAGATTCGTCGACGTTTTCGACGTAGAAAATGTCCAAGGTTCTGCAATTCACTCATCTCGTTCGCTGGTTTTAATTTTCACCATCACAGAAATTAAAATTTGATTAAATGTGTGATGATGTTGAACTTGAAGAGCAACGCATTGATGTCTATCCTACAGTGAATAAACGACCTCATATATATGATGGGAGTGGGTAACGCAGCATTGCAGAGACCATTTATTTCTTGCAACTAGTTTTTTCCCATGACAACCTTCAAACTAATTTAGTCAATACAAATGCATAAATCATCGCTCATAAATTTCATATCATTTTTACTGGATAAAACCAATTTTAGTTTTTAGAACCAAAAACAGGATTTTCTGTTTTCGTCTAACATCCCTAATCTAGAAAAATCATTGATTTCAAATCGACCAACCTCTCTCTTGCGTCTCTCTTCCTGCGTGCGCTGTAGCAAGATTTCTCTCGATTCCTACAGAGGAAACAACAAATTACAATAATCGTAAATGCCGTACATATTTTATAAGTGCTTTTCTGTTATCTCATTTTTCATTGAAGTGATGCAGTAAGATCCTTCTGCCCAATTGAAAAGCTGGCACATTATTATAATAATAATATAAATAAATAAATAACTTCAGAAATAATGAAAGTGAGCAAAATCCTAACTTCGCTCTCAGAACAATCAACTCAAAAAATAAAATCCAACTTGAATGTAATTTGAAGTTGTACGCTTATTTAGGCAAATCTTTGTATCCTTACCGAAACGAATACAATAACTGCTACACGCCTGACATAAAATTTAAGTATCGTCAAATCTATGGTCGAAAATTAAAATTGTAGAGTCATGCGCAAGAACTTATCGCTACCGAATAAGTCAGAAAACAGATTTAATTTCCTGCTTACGTTTCGACTGGAGCCACCAAGCGCTTGCACTGGCTTTCGCTTGTAATCGCCCTCAAAACTAAACATTTTTCGGTCGACCGCAGACCAACAATAAAGAAAAACAAATTTCACGGCAAACAAAACCAATCGAGAAAATTTCTTGTTTACAAGTCTCTCTGCTTATGAGCGAATTTTGTAACAAGCCTTTTTATTGGTTGGTCTCTGACAACTGGCCAATAGAATATTCTGTTACAAACATGTGTTGAACTATAAAAAAGAACGCTCATAATTTTTTTAGCGTATCAATTTGACTATGGTCACAGTATAAATAATTTGTTATCTATACTGTGCTATGGTACTAAATTTTTGCAGAAGGTGAATATCAACACCACAATAATGCCTCCTCTGTTTGTTGAGTATTAAATTTTTGCCAATGTAGACGAGCGTAGACGCATGGGACCCGGTGGCGTATTGGATAGCACACTGGCAATGACTAGGCCTAATATCTTTGACTCTATTACCTTTGCTGGCATGGGGAATCTCGAATCCCACGAGTAAAAGTTCTTTAGTTGTAATGGCTGGGTGGCATCAATGTTCTGTCATATCCGTGTGTGTGTGTGTGTGTACTTCTGAACTTTGGACGAAGGCAATACCAACTACGACTGTGTTGTATAACACAATTTTGAAGCAGCTGTGTAACTATCATATAACTCGTATTTTTTACGGTGCCCAAAAGTGTAGTCATGGGAACGAGCTTATTCACTGGTGCTCAATCAAAGCAAAGTTGATACGCCAGGATCACGATCTGAAGTAAGGCAAGGAGTTAGACAGATGGATAGGTTGGACGATGTTTAGAGATGAAACAGTGTGGCTGCGTGGGAGGTTTGGGGAAGAATCTGGATATGATCTATGAAAAGCAGTGATATATAACGAGAGATGGAGTTCCGACACTTTCTAGCAAACAATTCATCACAAACTTGGCACAAGTTGAATCTTTAACCTTACTGCATCATGTAAAATTCACACCTAACAATTTTACCTAGCAGGCCTACCAGATTGGAAAAATACGACACTAAAGTAGGCCTAAGGCGAGAACAAAACCAATGTTGAAATGCTCACAATGATTATATCATAATGCTAACATACTGGAAACAGAAACCCACCATAAACAAAAATGAATCTTGTAGCACTCAGTACAACATCTCCTTAACATAAAGCACACATGTCAGAGAGGATTAACAGCTGTTTAATAAAACCAAAAACTTGTCATCAACAGCAAACATGATGGAAGAACAATTATACTATGGTGCTAAAAACTTTAAACAGTGATAATCTATGGCCTAAAAACGTGTACACAACATTACACATAATTTTATCAGCTAGTGGTAGACTGTCATTTATCAGCTCCATCCATGCCATTTTACAATCAATTTCAGACAAAAAGCATACAATATCGGGAGGGGGTTGGACAATTATCCAAGTGGATCAAAGTCCAACCCCAAACCCCGTTATTTTTCCACAATTCTCACACTGCTATAGTTGGCATCATTGACTACAAAAAGGACAGACACATAAAGCAGGCCAAAACCAAGGAAAGTGGGCCTACTCATGATCTGGTAAGTCTTTTGTAATGTAATGTAATGAGTAATTTCTTATAGCCATTCACAGCCATGGCCATTCAGTAGCACTCCCAGCATGAGAATCCCAAGAGAAGAAATGGTTTTAAGAGAATAATAGAGAGATGTATATAACGACCAAGAGAGGAAAGTTCCAGGCACAGTGGAGGAAGGCATTTAATTTTTAAAGAAGGCCCAATGGTGGCAAAGGATTGAACTTTTGTACTCTTCACACGATGAGCAGATCCACTAATAATAATTATCTATTGTTACTCTCTTCTGACCACAAGTTTTGAATACCTCCACCACAACAAACAAGGTTTGTGCTGATATCAACTCCAGCTTCAAGTTATATGAAACACAAATATTATTTCAATTTCTACTACATGGCTAATTGTACAAGTAATTGCAAACACAACTTCATAGTAACCTAGACAGTTTGAACTCGTTTTTGACACTGGCTTGAATCTACATGCATCAGAACTAAAATAACCCTGTCTTCTTTTGTAGCCATGTTACAACATGGTAATACTATAACAAAGTACAATCAAAACAGGATGAAGTTAGAGCAATGTAGAGTTAAAACAAAGTAAAGTTATAGCAGGTCACAAGGCAAAGTTATACAGAGAATTGCTATAACAAGGTAAAATTATAGCAAGGAATTGCTAAAACAAGGTAAAGTTAATAAGGTAAAGTTATAGCAAGGAATTGCTAAAACAAGGTAAAGTTATAGCAGGGAATTGCTATAACAAGGTAAAGTTATAGTACTTATAGTAGTTATGTAAACATAAGTTAAAGTGAAACAAGAGAGTGCAATAACAAGATAGCTTGATAACATAATGGTGCTATAACAAGTGTTAGCTAGAACAGTTAGTGTTAAAACAGTGTAGTGTTAGACTACTTTATACAAGCAACTAAATTTAGCAGCCATACTCATTTTATACCAGCATTCGTATTTAATCGAGCATGTAATAAAAATGTCATAAATTATAATTATTTTAATTACTAATCAGACATTTCTAATTTATTAATTCACCTGAGAAGCACAGGTAGTCATGATCCAAGACGTCAGCCCTACACATCAACAACTAACGAATTACATTTACAGGTAATTTATATTTTGGCATTTTTATAGCTCAGTGAAGAGCCTCTGGTGAAATTACCAACAATTTTCATCTGTAATTGTAAACAGAAATTATGTAGCCCTAATAACCAATATTCAAAATGATTGAAGTCACTAAGAACAGGAATAGGTGGAACAATGCAGACAAAGCATATAAGTCAACAATGGAGCCACTCCTCGGTACGACCTCCCCGGATTTTGACCTGGCACCGGAACGAAAAGGGGCAGCTCTGGCTATTGTGGACTTGATTTGATATAGCGCCGGTGAATAAGCTCGTCTCTCTGAAGTGGCTTTTGTGGGTGCTGAGAAATTCTTGGAGATTTACATTACGTTACATTCACGCTGGCTACCTATCACGCAGGGCTGACAAGAGAAATTCCAGGCATCTGGGCAAAGCAGTTATTTTAAAAGGTATCAATCATAAACTCTGTGTATATAACTACAAACACCAGGGCCCATAAAAGTTGACACGTCTCTGGGCATTTGCCCTCTGCCTCCTCTCAGAAGACCTGCTATTACTTACACTGGTCGCCTATCCCTAAACACGTTAAATTTACGATTTTAAACCGCTTTCAAGGGGAGCTGTTTGGTGGCAATCATTTCATCTTATCTCAATTCACAATGCAGTCTCATCTGTTTCTGGTCACAGGTCAAATTGTTCATGCAGAGATGGCAGATCTCCAGTTTAGCAAATCTTATACGGAATATTCGTTAATCGGAAAACACAAAATGTGTGAAAACTATGCAAGTGGCCAATTGCAACAAAACGCAATTGGGTGACGGTCAATTCCTTTAGGGGTAGATCAGGTGACAGGTAAAAAATATGGGGGAATATCAACCAATGTGCACGTCGCAACGTTTGGCCGATCGCTCTACTTTTCAGCACAGAAGCTTTGCTTTGTCGTTTCTGTGGCCTGTAATGTTCAACCATTCTCACAAAACTCAAGCTGAGATAGTCAGCCTTCAATGTTTTGAAAATGTCTGAAGTCTATTCCACATAGACGAAAGGTCAGAAGCAATACTGAAGAGATTTAACTGACTACGCACTTTAAATCACTTCATTTAAGTTAGGTTTTGCCAAACATTATCTACGCCATAGCTGGAGTTTGTCCACATACCATCTGGAGCGACTGAAAGGTGTTTGCTTGAGCGATCATTTCATGTTTTCAGTGAAAAACTGACAGAATGTTTTTTAATAAACTAGCACTCAAAAAATGTACGACATAGATGACGATACGGTAAAACTTTGGACTGCCACCAATAATACGTTGAACTTCGATATATTGAAGCTTTACTGTATATTACAAATTAAATATGGCACAATTTCAGTATATAGCAAAATGCAAATTATTTCCCGTCTGAACCAGTCTTCATAAATCTAACTCACTTCAAAAGTTTCAGTTACTTTACAAATTTAATTAACTTCATAAATTTTAATTCACAAATTTAAAATTCACTACATAAATTCACAAGATCAATTCACTCCACAGATTGTGATTCACAACTTTAATTCACTTGACAATTTCAGTTACACAGCACATCTAAATCACCTCACAAAATTCACTCCAAAACTTTAATAAAATCCACACATTTCACTTAACAGACTTAACTCACTTCACAAATTCACTCAACAAGTTTCAGTTACAATTCACATCTAAGTCCCTCTACAAGTATCACCTTCAAAATCTAATTCAACCTACAAATTTCACTTAATTCACAAATTCAATTAACTCCAGATTCTATATACACAGCTTACAAACAGCGGAACCTGAGGTACACACGAGCAGAAGCCACTGCGATCAACCATAACCCACTGACCCGTTGTTGTTCCAGAATTCCAACCACAACCGTCTTCACCTAAAGTAGAACTAAAAAGTCCTCACCAAATCACCAAAAACAATAGAACGAAAAGTTCGAATCTTCATACAAGTTTGTCATCATTCTACAACAATTGCCTACTTAACGAAATGAAGAACCGCTTGATGATTGCGGCCGATGGTCTACCGTCGAGAGTCCTGGCCGAAAAGTGTTTGAATCTAGCGAGACACATTGAAGACAGAGGACGAGCGTATCGCTGGACAAGAAAGTCCATCGTGCATCAAGTTCCGAGACCGCCGAGAATAATTTTCACGAAGAAATGAAATCGATGCTCGTTTAGAATGGATGTTGGGGGTGTCATTGCCATAGTGATGTGCAGAGGGTACGCCCAACCATGGGCGGCTGCGCCCATGTGGCACCAGGTACGGAGGACGGTGATGACGTCAGAGAACTTGCATCGATTTTCGTCGATCCCATCATTCCAGGCGCCTAGAAAAACAACGTACAGCAAATTGATTTGCTACAAATAATTTTATCTCACGCAATGATATTAATGATAATAATTATGATAATAATTACGACATTTTATATGGTGCCATAACATGCCACTACAAGTGCATCTTACAAAGCAGCCAACCGGAGGAAAATGCTGTAGAGAACAACTGTGTCTTTAGTACTGGTGTCGTTACTTACAAAATATTAACTGATGGTTGCTTGCTTCTTCTTCTCCACGCAATAATATGAGGTCAATATCCAGAAGATCCATGGGTCGATATTATCCATCAGCCCGCAAAGCATTAATACACTATGGTGGATAAGCAGATTGATAAAGAAAAGTTTCCAGTTGGGAATGAAATGACACATGCAACTCAAGCAGAGCGAATGGACACTGGCAGAAATTTTCAGCAACTCAACAAGAACAGTTGTTAGATTTAAGCATCACCAGACAAAGACAATCTCAATAAATAATGACAAAACTGGAAGAAATAACTGATTTAAATTTAAGGTCCAGATAATTGCAATTACATAAATTAATTAATTAATTAATTAATTCGTTCTATGGACTTAAATAGCACGCCTTCAAGAAACCTAGAATAGCAATAGATACAATCGCAATTCAACTGACAAGAGATGGATGCTAAGCAGTCAAAAATTACCAAGATTTTACTTATAGACATGAATGACATCCAATACCAGCAGTGCAGGTAGAATCAGACAGAGAACTCGCCTACATGCTTAAATATGACCAGCTCCATCACAATCTAAATCCTCATACACATGGACTACAGAGCACGGACCTAATCCTCGTTTATCTCTGCAACAGGACTTTATTCCAATACACCCTTGTAATTTAATGTGATACGTGAGACAATTGTGATGTACTTCCAAAGTTGGCAAAAATTGCAAAAACATGATAAACAGTAAATGCAGAACTTCCAACCTGGTTAGCAGCTGGACCGTGACCAACTCCGGATGACCTGCCAACAACGCCACTCGACTGAAATACCCCGAACAATGTAGGTGCTTGCTGTGGAGGACAGTACAACCCACCTGACAATCAAACATAAAGAGGACAGTATAACCCACCTGTGGTACTATAACAGAGTTGATTGTGGGGGCTATATAAATGTAATGGCCGAATTAAGAGTGAAGCATATTGAGCTGGGAAGATGGCAGTGATGATGATAGAGAAGATGAGGATAAGGAGGAAATGGTTGCTGCAGCAAGCACACAAAGGAAATAGCTGCGAGTGAGTCAACGAGAGAATTGATCGGCCACAGTGAGTCAGCGAGGGATCTGACCAGCCGACAGGCAGATTTGAGCAGTAAGACCATATTTGGAGTGGAGATTGAGGATTTGGAGGAAGAGGAAGCCGGACAGTACCAGTGGTCGAGCAGACGAGGATCGAGAAAGCGCCCGCTGGCCGGACTGGGCTGGGAACAAGAGGAGCGAGCAGATATAAATTAGGATTCCGGGGAACAAAGGACAGTCAGTCGGAGGAAGCCAGTCGAGGAAGACAGACGGGAAGAAGGAGCGAGGAGAAGACGTGGGAACTGGAAGGCCAGAAACATCGGCAATGAGGAATGGGAACGAGGAATAAGAAACAGAAATTAAAGGAAAGTGTTTAACATTATTATAATTATTTAGTTCACTGACTGACACCTTCATTATTGGTAGGAATTAATATTGATTGTTTTATTGATGCGAGTGCTCTCCTGTCGTGTCTAGTTCGCCCGATTATAATTTGTGCAATCGCTTACAATTGATGTATTATAATAAATGTTGAAATATCTTTTATATTTATCTAAGTAACAAAATAGCGATATGATGGCGAACCGGGTCTCCCTGTAACGTACTTCTCGCTTGCCTTGCAGTAATTCATTTATTTTGTTAATTAACATAGGAACTAACATGTAGGCCTACTGTAGCCGCTCTACAAATGTGTCTAGAATCTAACATCTCGACTTCACGCAGCAGCTGCTAATCTCAACCCACAGCCTTCGCCTGCATCGTGTAGACGCTGACTCATCGGCTATAGTCTGACTGCCTGCATGTTATATCTATTCCAGTCTGTTACTTGTGCGCCTAGGTTCGAATTCGACGATATTAACAACGTCGGCCTTTGCTTTATATATTTGGTTCATGTCTGCACGATAGCTACGTTGATATAGCACTTGCATGAATTAATACTAAACGCACGCATTGTTTTATCACATCCATACTCACTATCGTACATAATTATTAAGCGCCACACTTTTCATCCCTAGTATTGTCATTCAGCACAGTCATTCAGCGCTATATATTTTCACCATTGATGTTGGCAAGTTGATATAGACAGGCTGCAATCCGCCTATAATTATAAATTAACATTTAACTGTGCTAGCCGAATCATTATTAGTTCTTGGATCATGTATTAATTCGACGCAGTCAGTATTTTAATTAGTTTGTCACGGAACAGATATTCTACAGTTTCCTTAAGTGGTTCGAAGATTATCTACGTTCTTATTTCTAAGCAGTTGTTGTTAGAGTCTTCGAGAGTATTGTGTGACCTTATAAACGTTCACGCAGTGAATATGAGCAACGCAGCCATTGGCTAGAAATATTATGCACAAGGGAGTTCAACGATTTACCTAAGAGGCTTCTTAATATATACCAGAACCACAGCGCCACCACGCGTGGAGTGTGAGAATTTGCAAAGTAACGAGTCATGCGATAATGAGTGTACCAGTACCGTTTTGATCGCTAGAGGGAGGTTACTGCGCAGTGTGCTATTGATGCTTATGACGTATGAGAGGACTCTTTTGAGAAATAATAACTCCTGGCATTATTTTCGTCGGACATGCAAGCATCGCCATTTGCAATGAATCAAAACGACCACATTTGTGTAGATTGTATATTAATTTGAAGTGTTTAAAAGTCTAATTTAGGCCCACCTCAGCGCAGAGTTCATCCGTCATCCGCTCCACCAGAGACGGGTAAGAAGACGGAGAAGTTCGACGAAACGACGGAGGAAAAGACGGCAACGGAGTGGGTCGCTGTTTGACAGGAGCCCACGAGAACGAACAACACAAGGGTCGCCCAGGACTCAGTGTCAGTGTTGCATCAACTTCGTGTAAGATATTCAGATTAATATTCTTTATTATAGGCCTACTTTTAACGGCAGAAATGAATGATAAGTATCAATTGATGGAACGCGTTTAAGCCTATAGCGCTTAGGACTAAATTACGAACAGGAATTTGTTTTTAAAATTGTACAGATATAACGCAATGATAGTGGATGTTGTTAACATAAATGCAGAGTAGGCATAGACCTTATTCTATAAATTTGAGAGAAGGAATCAACCCAGATTCTTAGCAGCAGTATATGTGTTTTTAGCAGCAGAGTATACAGCGAAGGCATTGTTGACTGCCATATTACAGACAGATCACAGAGTTTTAAAGCATTAGTTAATAAATTTTAATGCATATATATTACACAGATTGATTCATGACTGCATTAATTCGAAACAGAACGAATTGTTATTAGTGTGAAGTGTTCAGCAATTTGATTTGTAAATTTGATCGGTGAGTGTCCAGTGGGACTCGATTGAGTATGTGCAGTACACAGGAATTGTTGACAGTAGGCCACAATGCTCTGTTTTTACCACCTTCTTTTTCAGGTCTTCCAACAGATAATGCAAGAGACTTTATCCATTTATTTGAATTGTGGCGTAAGTTTCATGAGTTGTCAAATGAAAAGGCTAAATCAGCATTTGAATTATTAATGCAGGGACATGCAAAAATTTGGCTGCAAGCATTAGAGTCAAATAGTATTGATAATATCAATCAGTTGATTGAGCTGTTTTTACAACGCTATACTAGTCATGAACGCATCTGGGAATTATCAGCAGATCTATTTAAACGCAAACAAAATCGATCGCAAAATGCACAGGAATTTATTTCTGAAATCTTAGTGAAAGCTAAACCTTTGCGTCTGAACGACAAAACTATTTTTGGCATTGTAATGAATGGTTTGCTTCCCGAAATACGCAGTCATGTTATTCAGGCAGAAGCTAAAAATTTAACAGAATTAAGCGAACAGGCTTTATGCTTTGAAAGAGCTCGTGACCCAGATGAAGTTAAAAACTCTGAACTATGTCGGAAATTGCTTGAAGACTGTCAAAATCAATTGCGAAACTTAACATCTGGTATTCACAATGCAGTCGACCATGATGATGTCAAATTTTTTCAACCCATGCAGAGATTTTCACCCGAAATTGAAGCGGAACCAAATACGTTTGTAAATGAATGGCAAAATGATTACAGCAATTACGAGTTTAATGTTTGTGAACCACGTCAAGGCACATTATATGCCAATGTCATACAAAAGGAACAATGGTCAGGACCAAAAATGCGGGCAAAACGCAGACCGAAATTTAAAAAGCACGATTATTTTCCAGTTTCAAAAGTCAACTCAAAGTCGTTTGCTCACAAATTTGACCAACCAAATCAATATAATTTCGCAAAATATTCAAAGGGGCCAAATTGTAAAATGAATATTCCTTCTCGATGCAACAGATGCGCTCGTTTTCACGACGCACACGATTTCTGTCCAGCAATTGGTGCTACTTGCACGAGATGCAAGAAAAGAAATCACTTTGAACGTGTGTGTAGAACTTGCAAAATTATAAACCAGGAGGGACCTAGGTTTACTTCACAGGTCATCCGTGATAGGAGGCGAGGTCACCACAGTCAGAAGGAACGAGGCATGGCGTCTCACAGAAGCCATGGCAAGTTTACTCATGTGGATAGGCAAGTGTTAAATCGCCATCAAGGTGCAAATTCACCTGGCACAAAACTGGTTATGAATAGTGTTGGTGCCATTTCCGTTTTTGTGTTTAATAAGCATTCTTATGCCGAAATAGCCAGCACCGAAGAGTTTTCCGCCATCTCGGCTAGGTTTTTGAACGAGTTACCTTCCCATACGAGATTTGATACGAGTGTGAAGCAGAGTTTGGTTAATGCAAATGGAGACAGAATGGATGTGTTAGGAAAAGTCAATATTCCAATTAATTTAAATGGTCTCAAAGTGAATTTTAAATGTTTGGTCATTTCTAACTTGAAGCACAACATAGTGTTGGCAAATGATTTCCTGTCATTTTCTAATGCTGTGGTGAATTATGCAAATCATACGGTGTCTTTTTATGACGAGTTGGTTACTTTAAACTTTGTATCTCGAGGTGATCAGATCCAGGATTCTGTTTTGCGTTTACCAGCCCGTGTCACAGTTCCTGCGCGTTCTGTTTTGTTGAGTCCCATTACGATACCACATACATATGTCAACACGGACGCAATTATTCAGCCATTGCTACCTAGTCCAAAACAAGAATATCTGATAGCGAGCATTCTGGTCCACCCAAATACAAAGTCATCAGTTGTGCATATTCTGAATCCTACTTTTTCTGAGATAGAGATTCCGGAAAACACTCCGATCGCATCCATAGCTGAGGCTGAGTCATCTTCAATACCGACAACTACATCATCCGAGAGGAAGGTCGACACACCACCTCTGGATCCTGCCGCACGCGAGGCCATGTTGAAAGACTTGGGCATACAGATAGACGAAGAACATCTTACGAAAGAACAAGTGGAACAACTCTCCATCCTCATCTGCCGTAACAGGACAGTGTTTGCAAAAGATCTATCTGAGCTACCAGGTACTGATTTAATATCGCATACTATTCCTACGTTTGGAATTCCCAAACGACAACGTGCTTTCAGACACAGTCCAGAAGCAAGAGCCGAAATCTCGCGTCAAGTGAAACAAATGCTCCTGGATGGGATAATAGAGGAAAGTTTCTCATTATGGGCCTCACCGGTGTTACTCGTCTCCAAAAAGGGTGGAGATAAGAGAATGGTTTGCGATTATCGCCTTTTAAATGCGCAGACTATTCCGTTGAATTTTCCTCTACCTACATTGAACCATGTTCTCGATACCATGTCAGACCTTCATCCGGGTTGGTTCTCAGCCCTCGATATGAAATGTGGGTACTATCAAATCAAACTGGATCCTGCGACCAAGGAATGCACTACTTTCATCACGCATGAGGGAACCTACTGCTTTAATCGTCTACCTTTTGGTTGCAGAAACGCAAGTCAGACTTATCAACACTTAATGCAGTCAGTTTTTAAGGGTGAATTGTACAGATTTTGCTTGGTGTACATTGACGACATTCTGGTGTTTTCACATTCCTTTGACGAGCACCTCGAGCACTTACAGATCGTGTTTGACAGACTATTAGAGGCAAAACTAAGACTTCATCCAGGCAAGAGTTATTTCTGTAAAAGTCAGGTAACTTTCCTCGGGCACAAACTATCATCTCAAGGTTTATCAGTATGCGAATCTAAGGTGGAGAAGATAAAAAATTTTCCTAAGCCGCAGAATGTCACGCAGTTAAAACAGTTTCTCGGTCTCTGCAATTATTATCGTCGTTTTATAAAAGGGTACTCTAAGATAGCAGCGCCTCTAAATGAATTGTTGAGAAAAGACGTCAAGTATCTGTTTACCGATTCTTGTGAAGCTGCGTTCGAGACTCTCAAAGCCGCGCTGATGAAAACACCCATACTAGCATTTCCAGACATGAATCGACCATTCATTTTGACAACAGACGCTTCGAATTCAGCAATAGGTTTTGTTTTAAGTCAGTTAAATTCAGAAGGCATAGAAATACCGTTAGAATTTAGTGGGAGAGCCTTACGACCAGCAGAAAGAAACTACACAGTCTGCGAATTAGAAGCATTGGCTGTGGTGGAAGCTGTTAGATTGTGGCATACGTACTTGGTGTCTAGGCGATTTGACATTTACACCGATCATCTGAGTTTACAATGGCTGGAGAAAATAAAATCTAGTTCTATAAATAGATTGGCCAGGTGGTCGATTCTGTTGCAAA
Organism: Lumbricus rubellus; assembly: GCA_945859605.1. Lineage (NCBI taxonomy): Eukaryota > Metazoa > Annelida > Clitellata > Crassiclitellata > Lumbricidae > Lumbricus > Lumbricus rubellus. The sequence continues at coordinate 4,392,970 of OX243816.1, forward strand.
ATTATTCGTTTACTGTACACTACAAACCAGGCAAAGTCAACCAAGCCGCGGACGCTCTTTCCAGGATGCAACACCCTGCACCTCCACCACCTGATCCTAACGACGAATTTCTCAACGACGACATCTTCATAGCTTCAATACATGACGACGACAAATCCGGAACAATAGAGGTGGCATTTGAATATTTTGAGCCTAGTCAGTCAATTACTTCTATCGTACAGGGAGAGGACAATGTTGACACTGTCAAAATTAATTCAATGGTAACAGACTCTTCCATTTTTGAAGGGATAAACCTCGGTGAAGCTCAAAGGCTGTGCAGGGAATCAAAGCCTATGATCGAGTATCTAGAATCAGAAACCTTACCTGACGACACTATCGAAGCTCGAAAGATCATCCTACAGTCAGAACAGTTCAACCTAACGGGAGGTCTGCTCTACCATCAGTACCAACCGAGATGTAAAAACATGGCCAAAGTGAAACCTCTGATTAGTCAACTAGTCATACCTAGTTCTTTGCGTCAACAGGTATTAAAGTCATGTCACGAGGACTTGGCGCATCCAGGCCATGAGAGATGTTATTTATTTATGAGACAAAGGTTCTTTTGGAAAAATATATATAATGATTGTCTATCTTATATTGCTTCGTGCACGATTTGTCAAAAATCGAAAAGACCGATTCACCCCACGAAGGCACCTCTTCATCCTCTTCCAATTGAAGACCTGTTTGGACGTTGGAGCATGGACTTCGCGTGTGACTTGCCTGTGACGTCAGCAGGGAATCGGCACATACTTCTTTTGGTGGAGACGACTACAAAATGGCCGGAGCTTTTTGCACTACCAAATCAGAAAGCAGAGACAGTCGCTGATGTACTATATAATCACATTTTCTCTCGTTTTGGCGCGCCGGTCTCGTTGCTTTCGGACCGCGGCCAGAACTTCATGTCAACTCTCGTATCTGAAGTCTGCCAGAGATTCAACGTCAAACATACTTTTACTTCCAGTTATCATTCGCAGACCAATAGCCAAGCAGAACGTTACTTTTCAACTCTGTGGCAATCGTTACGAGCCTACTGCACGAGTCAAATCGAATGGGAAAAGTATCTGCCTTCAATTCTGTATGCACATAGAGCTACACCGTCTGCATCCAGCACTCAATTCAGTCCCGCCCTAATGTTATACGGCAGGGAAATGTCAATTCCGTTAGAGAAAGCACTGCAACCTGCAAAAACTGGTAAAGTGTCAGCCGATGCTTACATAAGAGAATTACTGCCGAAGCTAGAAATCACCAGAGAGATCGCCAAATCAAACGTCGAAGCAGCTCAACAAAGGTACAAAAAGCAGTACGACAAAAACCAGAGACCTACAACGTATGAACCAGGTACTTATGTGTGGCTGCACAATCCGCATAATCGAACAGGAGAATCTCCGAAACTACGGCGAAAATTCACAGGTCCATTCTACATTGTCCAGAAAGTAGGTCTTGACACGTATATACTCAGAGATGCTAAAACCAATAAGAAGCACCCGAGTCCTGTACATGTAAACAGACTACGACTGCACGTCAACGATCGTGACATTTTATTTGCCAGGTATGAAGATTTAGGACTCCCCACAGCAGAGCCAGAGACTGATCCTACAGAGGACACTACAGATCTACAAGAGTTGCCATTCAATGATGACACAGATGACCATTCAGTGGATAACCATAATCCAGACGCAGTGAATGATGGAAGTCAAGGTCAGGCAAACACGAGTTCTTCAGATCCAGATGCACAAACAAATCAGACGAACAATGCACAAGATGACAATTCGATGCAAGGGGATGACACAATTCCCATGACAATGCATGATAAGCAAGGTCAAGTTGGCACTAGTTCTCAGTTGCCAGATGCAGACGATGAATGGTATGAAGTAACAGGTCTGTTAGCTTCAAAAGTTATAAAAGGCAAAAGGTTCTTTAAAGTAAAATGGGCTGATAAGCAAGCCAAGCCAACTTGGGAACCTGAAGAAAATGTATCTGATGCATTAAAACAAGAGTTTTTTATAACCCATACACGGGCCGGTAAGAAACGTAAATATAGATCGTAAAACAGTTATTCAAACGAGCAGATTAATTATGCTAATTTGAAGGCACACTTTGCTGCAGATTGAAATGTTATTTATTCCCAGATTGTCAAAACAAAGAATTTTATCAACAGGAAGCGCTTCCAAATAAATTTTGTAGGAGCAGATATATGCATTAGAGAAATTCATGAACATGGGCCCAAAATTGTTCTTGAAAATCGTCATCTATTCTCTTTGTATGTTTTTGTCCTTAAAAATTTATATGATATTATTCTTTTATTCTGAAGAAATTTTCTAAGTACAGCTGGTCTGTACGGATCATATTCTTAGAAGGGGGACAAGGATTGAATAACCTAGATCTGGTCAAATCTATGTTAGCATGATTTACAGCACTTCTATGTTTTACACATTGCGTATAATTTAATTAACTTCATTTTTTTACAGTTTTGTTGTGTGCAGAGATTATTTGATAGAAATGCAATAGATGACATATATACCGAAAAGACAGTGAGTAAGACAGTAAGAATGAGAAGGGACTAGAACTACCTACGTTCAAAGTTGTCCATGGAAATGTTTTACAAGTCTGCATTCTAATTGCATTAATTATATAACGAATATGATGTGAAGACTTATATACAGAAGATGATATGTTTTAAGCAGATACAGGAAGTAAGTGAGTAAGAAGAAACGAGGACCACTCATGTCCATTTGTGTATGAAAATGTTTTGCGTGATCACTAAAGGAATTTTATTATATTACAGGAACTGATTATTGTTTACATGAGATTAGCATATGTGTACTCACATACAGAGTAAGAGAGTAAGTGATGAGGACTACCAAAGCCCAGCCTAATGAAGTAAAGATAGAGAGAAATCAATGTTAAGGACTACCAAGTGTCCATGGCAATGAAATAAGGAGAGAAAAGAGATTACGAGTCAGGATTACCATATCCATACAGTTACACGGAGTTGACCTAATTTTGAGAAGCATGATGATTACCGTAACTGTTACAGAATATATATGTGTTGTTGTTTACGTGACTTAGTTACGAAAGATAAAGATTATAGAAGATGTTTTATTACAGTTTACGTTACGAGTTGAGAGGTTTACAACCAAGTAAACAAGAGCAGAATATTAATTGTAAAAATATTAGGATTGTCCATTGTATGATTAATTAATTGTTTGTTTATGCTTATATATAGAAGTCAATGAGTAGATATGGCAAGAACGTGAGATAAGGTTTACTACCACGTCAATGAAGATTAAAGCGATCTAGTTTTTAAAGAGTGACCACACAGAAGTTTGTCACAGAATTTTGCTTTGTTTACATTCATCAGGATGACTTACTTAAATTTATTATGTGTGTTTTCAAGAGTTTCTACATTTACTCAGTTTTTAAATAGATTATGGTCATCAGAAATTTTCATTGTTTACATTTCGAGCGTGACCTACTTAAGTTAATTGTGTATATATTATCATGTGTCAAATTTAAATGAGTGTTATCATCAATTCACTTTAGATTTATGAAAGTCAGTTTGATTTTGCAGTGACAAATTATTTGTTTACTTGTGTGTCTTATAGACATAGCAGTGGATTACAGTATTGTTTACAATCTATTTTTAACAGAACATATAGAGTGTATTCTAATGACAGAGTGTGTTTACATTAATTGGAATGCATAGTCTTATTGTGTTTTCTGCAGTGAAAAGTTAATTCTTACATGTGTTTGTTTACAGAAGTTTACAGTGTGTTTATGTTACGTTATGTTATTTGTGTCCTATTTACTAACAATACTAACAGTTGAATTTTTTAGATGTCACTGGAGGGAGATTTTATCAGGCATACAGAGTTCGGATCCATGCAAGGGAGTGCATACATTTTTATCGTAGCTGATTGTATGATTATTTGGATTTTTTTAGAACCACGCAATCCAAGCACAATTGTAGATGGTGCATCCACATACATTACTCATCAGTCGCAATTATATTATGGTTATAAATTCACTAATGCTTATGTTGTGTTTCTGTTTACATGTGAATGGAGAAATGACTTCTCAACAACAGCGCTGATCCTCAGACGAGATGGAAATCGAATCAAATGGACGAACAAAAATTCAAGCCGCTGTGTCACACACAAAACAGCGTCACTCGTCGCTATCAAATTCTGATCTCGATTTCATTCGTCGTCTAACTTTGGAGTACATGTCATACACGATACATGAACGATGAATCACTCCAAACCATTCCAAAGGAACAGCGTTTTCCCAAAGTCATTCTTCCAGAAATTAGTCCCTTCATTTTTGTTTTTGGTTATTTTTGTGTCCCTTGAAATCTTTAGGACCTGTTTTCAACATTATCGTACGTTTCACGCAAATTATGTCAGTTCTGAAAACTGAAGTCAAATTTTTCTCGTGGTACTGAATTATGACATTGATTTTAAACATTCTATCTTATGGACATTTTAAAAACTTATCATTATTGACATTAGGCTTAGACATGTATGTTTTTATTTGAATTGTTGATGCATAATTTATATAGCGTCAAGACTTTTTAAGAACGGGAGTTCTTATATAGAGAGTGGAGGGGTATAACAGAGTTGATTGTGGGGGCTATATAAATGTAATGGCCGAATTAAGAGTGAAGCATATTGAGCTGGGAAGATGGCAGTGATGATGATAGAGAAGATGAGGATAAGGAGGAAATGGTTGCTGCAGCAAGCACACAAAGGAAATAGCTGCGAGTGAGTCAACGAGAGAATTGATCGGCCACAGTGAGTCAGCGAGGGATCTGACCAGCCGACAGGCAGATTTGAGCAGTAAGACCATATTTGGAGTGGAGATTGAGGATTTGGAGGAAGAGGAAGCCGGACAGTACCAGTGGTCGAGCAGACGAGGATCGAGAAAGCGCCCGCTGGCCGGACTGGGCTGGGAACAAGAGGAGCGAGCAGATATAAATTAGGATTCCGGGGAACAAAGGACAGTCAGTCGGAGGAAGCCAGTCGAGGAAGACAGACGGGAAGAAGGAGCGAGGAGAAGACGTGGGAACTGGAAGGCCAGAAACATCGGCAATGAGGAATGGGAACGAGGAATAAGAAACAGAAATTAAAGGAAAGTGTTTAACATTATTATAATTATTTAGTTCACTGACTGACACCTTCATTATTGGTAGGAATTAATATTGATTGTTTTATTGATGCGAGTGCTCTCCTGTCGTGTCTAGTTCGCCCGATTATAATTTGTGCAATCGCTTACAATTGATGTATTATAATAAATGTTGAAATATCTTTTATATTTATCTAAGTAACAAAATAGCGATAGTACAAACAGGGGACAGTATAACCCACCTGGCAATCAAACATAAAGAGGACGGTATAACCCACCTGTGGTACAAACAGGGGACAGTATAACCCACCTGTGGTACAAACAGGGGACAGTATAACCCACCTGCCAATAAAACATGAAGAGGACAGTATAACCCACCTGTGGTACAAACAGGGGACAGTATAACCCATCTGTCAATCAAACACGAGGAGGACAGTATACCCCACCTGTCAAAAAACATTTCACACCCACGATAATAAAGAGACAAAAATTACACAACCACCTGCAGGGTTCTGTACTGGAAGGATATGTACATGGACGACAATAACCCAATGAGTGGTGGCAACAACAGCACTATGAACACCAGCACGTCCGTGATAACACCAATTTCAACAAGAGAACAAGTACTAATACTTGCCTTGAATACTGTAATTCCCATTCCGAATAGTAATTATGCAGTATGCGAATTGTGCGCATACCATAAAGTACCAAGGACGTAAATTAGAATAATTTCTCAGAAAGTAGCAATTATTCCGCAGGTAAAAACCGTCGTCTGACACCACAAACTCCTCCTCACCTGACGAAAGCATAGTTACTCACCTGGCACACCTGCGAGGACGGCATTGTTCGACGGTCTGTAAAGCGCCAAGATGGCATTGTTAGCCAACCGCGGTGGACCTGGCGCCGACGAAACAGGATCCAGGAGGTCAAGGGTCGCCACATCTGTCGCCAGACCGTCTCCCAGCGCAAAGGGGACCGCGAGACCATTGGCTGCGAGACCGTCGGCTGAGAGACCATCATTGAGGCAAAGGATGTCCTGGAATGCTGATTCTGTCTGGACCGGTTTCTCCGGTACATCTGTTCCAAACAAAACAACAACAGCGGCTCATCTTCACGTCACACATGACCCTTCCACTCCATCCAACATTAATCCAACATTACTCCACTGTTACAATCTTAAATCATCGTATGATTGCATGCTGCTATCTGCAGTTAATCTAATCTCAAATCTCATATAGAATCACAATAAACGCAGAAAATGACAAATCAATTTAAATAGCAGAGTCGATAATAGTAATAAAACTGCACCTCACAAACTAATAACTTGCAAAAAACTGCATAACTATTATTACTAAATAAATAATTTTAAGACACTTAAAGTTACACTGAAATGTGAAACTGAGTCACGGATAGTCAGTCGCCAGGAGAAGATGCAGTTAGAGATTCGTGTATTTGAAAGCTTTTGAAAGATGAAATTAATTTAAAGTTCTACAAAGCAAGAGTGCAGTTATTTCCATTCTCATAGGCAAGGAAAGCATGCAAGTCCATAACTGTTTTGCATTGGGGTTCAGCTAAAAGACATGTACTTGATGATCACAGGCAAAAAGAGGGGGATGTAAGGAGTTAGTAGTGACTGAAGGTAAACTAACGACTTCTGTAGTAATGCTAATTTTACAGCATGAAGGAAGACAGACTGCAGTCAAAGACAGAGGAAGTTCCAGCTCACCAAGGGTGAGGAGTTCAACCGCTCTGGTGTCTATATCCGCTGGCTGCTTCTTGTTCTTTCGTTCAACAACTGGACTTGTATCTGGCGACTCTGACTTGGCCTGACGCAACAACAACAAAAACACAGTCACAAAAATGTAGATAATGTTTCTGGCAAATAACAAATTCGTTCATTAAATGAATTTGCACATAGCGCCTCTTCAACGTGACTACCGTACTAAGAGACGCTCCCAACTGCTGCGCGTTGAAATAAAACTGTCCTAAGACAAAAGAGGAATGCCTGAGGAGTTCTAAAAGGGAATGGAGTGTCAAGAAGAAATAGACGATGTATTTATTCTGCCATGGAGTACAGAATTTAAGCAATGGTGAGATGTGGCTATGGTCTCTGCAGATTCAATTCAATTACTGATCCCAAGTATGAAGAATGTTACAGTTTACAGTGGTTGAGAAATTTGTATATTAAAGTATAATCTCTGTAATCTGTATTGTATTGCTGCTATCATAAGATTAAGGGAGCAAAAGCCTCATTCCAACGGGAATAATTCCGCTAAGTGGGGATCTAAACACAAAGATCATATTGATAATACTCAAGCATTAACAGATAAGATACCATGAGAATAGCTTGGGAGTCCAGCAAATAACCGTGTTCGTTTACCTTTCCCTTATTACATCCCACCTAGCACGTGGTACAGCTTACGATGATGACAAGATTATTCAAATTTTGAATGTTGGAATAATAATAATAATAATTAATAATAATAATAATCTACCGTTGTAGGAGGTTTCCTTGAAGGCAATGATCGGTTCCGATGTTTCTTCTCTTTTTTCACGATGATGGCCGCTGACTGCAACAAAAACAGAGCAAAGAACGATTTGAATGCGCAGTCTGCAATGCCAAGATGCAACATGGTGCATGTCTGCAATGCCAAGATGCAACATGGTGCATGTCTGCAATGCCAAGATGCAACATGGTGCATGTCTGCAATGCCAAGATGCAACATGGTGCATGTCTGCAATGCCAAGATGCAACATGGTGCATGTCTGCAATGCCAAGATGCAACATGGTGCATGTCTGCAATGCCAAGATGCAACATGGTGCATGTCTGCAATGCCAAGATGCAACATGGTGCATGTCTGCAATGCCAAGATGCAACATGGTGCATGTCTGCAATGCCAAGATGCAACATGGTGCATGTCTGCAATGCCAAGATGCAACATGGTGCATGTCTGCAATGCCAAGATGCAACATGGTGCATGTCTGCAATGCCAAGATGCAACATGGTGCATGTCTGCAATGCCAAGATGCAACATGGTGCATGTCTGCAATGCCAAGATGCAACATGGTGCATGTCTGCAATGCCAAGATGCAACATGGTGCATGTCTGCAATGCCAAGATGCAACATGGTGCATGTCTGCAATGCCAAGATGCAACATGGTGCATGTCTGCAATGCCAAGATGCAACATGGTGCATGTCTGCAATGCCAAGATGCAACATGGTGCATGTCTGCAATGCCAAGATGCAACATGGTGCATGTCTGCAATGCCAAGATGCAACATGGTGCATGTCTGCAATGCCAAGATGCAACATGGTGCATGTCTGCAATGCCAAGATGCAACATGGTGCATGTCTGCAATGCCAAGATGCAACATGGTGCATGTCTGCAATGCCAAGATGCAACATGGTGCATGTCTGCAATGCCAAGATGCAACATGGTGCATGTCTGCAATGCCAAGATGCAACATGGTGCATGTCTGCAATGCCAAGATGCAACATGGTGCATGTCTGCAATGCCAAGATGCAACATGGTGCATGTCTGCAATGCCAAGATGCAACATGGTGCATGTCTGCAATGCCAAGATGCAACATGGTGCATGTCTGCAATGCCAAGATGCAACATGGTGCATGTCTGCAATGCCAAGATGCAACATGGTGCATGTCTGCAATGCCAAGATGCAACATGGTGCATGTCTGCAATGCCAAGATGCAACATGGTGCATGTCTGCAATGCCAAGATGCAACATGGTGCATGTCTGCAATGCCAAGATGCAACATGGTGCATGTCTGCAATGCCAAGATGCAACATGGTGCATGTCTGCAATGCCAAGATGCAACATGGTGCATGTCTGCAATGCCAAGATGCAACATGGTGCATGTCTGCAATGCCAAGATGCAACATGGTGCATGTCTGCAATGCCAAGATGCAACATGGTGCATGTCTGCAATGCCAAGATGCAACATGGTGCATGTCTGCAATGCCAAGATGCAACATGGTGCATGTCTGCAATGCCAAGATGCAACATGGTGCATGTCTGCAATGCCAAGATGCAACATGGTGCATGTCTGCAATGCCAAGATGCAACATGGTGCATGTCTGCAATGCCAAGATGCAACATGGTGCATGTCTGCAATGCCAAGATGCAACATGGTGCATGTCTGAACGATTTGAATGCGCAGTCTGCAATGCCAAGATGCAACATGGTGCATGTCTGAACGATTTGAATGCGCAGTCTGCAATGCCAAGATGCAACATGGTGCATGTCTGCAATGCCAAGATGCAACATGGTGCATGTCTGAACGATTTGAATGCGCAGTCTGCAATGCCAAGATGCAACATGGTGCATGTCTGCAATGCCAAGATGCAACATGGTGCATGTCTGCAATGCCAAGATGCAACATGGTGCATGTCTGCAATGCCAAGATGCAACATGGTGCATGTCTGCAATGCCAAGATGCAACATGGTGCATGTCTGCAATGCCAAGATGCAACATGGTGCATGTCTGCAATGCCAAGATGCAACATGGTGCATGTCTGCAATGCCAAGATGCAACATGGTGCATGTCTGCAATGCCAAGATGCAACATGGTGCATGTCTGCAATGCCAAGATGCAACATGGTGCATGTCTGCAATGCCAAGATGCAACATGGTGCATGTCTGCAATGCCAAGATGCAACATGGTGCATGTCTGCAATGCCAAGATGCAACATGGTGCATGTCTGAACGATTTGAATGCGCAGTCTGCAATGCCAAGATGCAACATGGTGCATGTCTGAACGATTTGAATGCGCAGTCTGCAATGCCAAGATGCAACATGGTGCATGTCTGCAATGCCAAGATGCAACATGGTGCATGTCTGAACGATTTGAATGCGCAGTCTGCAATGCCAAGATGCAACATGGTGCATGTCTGAACGATTTGAATGCGCAGTCTGCAATGCCAAGATGCAACATGGTGCATGTCTGCAATGCCAAGATGCAACATGGTGCATGTCTGCAATGCCAAGATGCAACATGGTGCATGTCTGCAATGCCAAGATGCAACATGGTGCATGTCTGCAATGCCAAGATGCAACATGGTGCATGTCTGCAATGCCAAGATGCAACATGGTGCATGTCTGCAATGCCAAGATGCAACATGGTGCATGTCTGCAATGCCAAGATGCAACATGGTGCATGTCTGCAATGCCAAGATGCAACATGGTGCATGTCTGCAATGCCAAGATGCAACATGGTGCATGTCTGCAATGCCAAGATGCAACATGGTGCATGTCTGCAATGCCAAGATGCAACATGGTGCATGTCTGCAATGCCAAGATGCAACATGGTGCATGTCTGCAATGCCAAGATGCAACATGGTGCATGTCTGAACGATTTGAATGCGCAGTCTGCAATGCCAAGATGCAACATGGTGCATGTCTGAACGATTTGAATGCGCAGTCTGCAATGCCAAGATGCAACATGGTGCATGTCTGCAATGCCAAGATGCAACATGGTGCATGTCTGAACGATTTGAATGCGCAGTCTGCAATGCCAAGATGCAACATGGTGCATGTCTGCAATGCCAAGATGCAACATGGTGCATGTCTGCAATGCCAAGATGCAACATGGTGCATGTCTGCAATGCCAAGATGCAACATGGTGCATGTCTGCAATGCCAAGATGCAACATGGTGCATGTCTGCAATGCCAAGATGCAACATGGTGCATGTCTGCAATGCCAAGATGCAACATGGTGCATGTCTGCAATGCCAAGATGCAACATGGTGCATGTCTGAACGATTTGAATGCGCAGTCTGCAATGCCAAGATGCAACATGGTGCATGTCTGAACGATTTGAATGCGCAGTCTGCAATGCCAAGATGCAACATGGTGCATGTCTGCAATGCCAAGATGCAACATGGTGCATGTCTGAACGATTTGAATGCGCAGTCTGCAATGCCAAGATGCAACATGGTGCATGTCTGAACGATTTGAATGCGCAGTCTGCAATGCCAAGATGCAACATGGTGCATGTCTGCAATGCCAAGATGCAACATGGTGCATGTCTGCAATGCCAAGATGCAACATGGTGCATGTCTGCAATGCCAAGATGCAACATGGTGCATGTCTGCAATGCCAAGATGCAACATGGTGCATGTCTGCAATGCCAAGATGCAACATGGTGCATGTCTGCAATGCCAAGATGCAACATGGTGCATGTCTGCAATGCCAAGATGCAACATGGTGCATGTCTGCAATGCCAAGATGCAACATGGTGCATGTCTGCAATGCCAAGATGCAACATGGTGCATGTCTGCAATGCCAAGATGCAACATGGTGCATGTCTGAACGATTTGAATGCGCAGTCTGCAATGCCAAGATGCAACATGGTGCATGTCTGAACGATTTGAATGCGCAGTCTGCAATGCCAAGATGCAACATGGTGCATGTCTGCAATGCCAAGATGCAACATGGTGCATGTCTGCAATGCCAAGATGCAACATGGTGCATGTCTGCAATGCCAAGATGCAACATGGTGCATGTCTGCAATGCCAAGATGCAACATGGTGCATGTCTGCAATGCCAAGATGCAACATGGTGCATGTCTGCAATGCCAAGATGCAACATGGTGCATGTCTGCAATGCCAAGATGCAACATGGTGCATGTCTGCAATGCCAAGATGCAACATGGTGCATGTCTGCAATGCCAAGATGCAACATGGTGCATGTCTGCAATGCCAAGATGCAACATGGTGCATGTCTGCAATGCCAAGATGCAACATGGTGCATGTCTGCAATGCCAAGATGCAACATGGTGCATGTCTGAACGATTTGAATGCGCAGTCTGCAATGCCAAGATGCAACATGGTGCATGTCTGAACGATTTGAATGCGCAGTCTGCAATGCCAAGATGCAACATGGTGCATGTCTGCAATGCCAAGATGCAACATGGTGCATGTCTGAACGATTTGAATGCGCAGTCTGCAATGCCAAGATGCAACATGGTGCATGTCTGAACGATTTGAATGCGCAGTCTGCAATGCCAAGATGCAACATGGTGCATGTCTGCAATGCCAAGATGCAACATGGTGCATGTCTGAACGATTTGAATGCGCAGTCTGCAATGCCAAGATGCAACATGGTGCATGTCTGCAATGCCAAGATGCAACATGGTGCATGTCTGAACGATTTGAATGCGCAGTCTGCAATGCCAAGATGCAACATGGTGCATGTCTGCAATGCCAAGATGCAACATGGTGCATGTCTGAACGATTTGAATGCGCAGTCTGCAATGCCAAGATGCAACATGGTGCATGTCTGCAATGCCAAGATGCAACATGGTGCATGTCTGAACGATTTGAATGCGCAGTCTGCAATGCCAAGATGCAACATGGTGCATGTCTGCAATGCCAAGATGCAACATGGTGCATGTCTGAACGATTTGAATGCGCAGTCTGCAATGCCAAGATGCAACATGGTGCATGTCTGCAGAACCATGACAGATTGAAACTATCTGCTGGTAGAGGCGCTTACTCTCTTGCTCATTAACAACCTTTTGTTTAACTTTCCATAGCATTAACTAATCTGCTATAGCGTTTATTGTGTTTTAACTCTGCTTTGCTATTCAACTTCATCTTATTCTGATTGTACTTTGTTTTAAAGCACTACCATGCCATAACATGGTCACTAGGGTGGTTGCATCTCTAATAGAAAATTTTCAACTTAATATCTCATATTTCTCCAACCCGGCCTTCCGTGCCACTTGGTCTAAAACCTATGTAGCCCAAAAATTATCAGAATTGAAAAATATTTAGGACTTGCGCAACGTCGTTGAAGTTTAGTATTTTACAAATAATTGTCGTAATTTTGAGCATAAGTATTATTTACTTCAAAGTCTTAGAATTATAGTTTTCTGACAGAAATACTTTATGATTTTTACTTAGGCACAGCTTAAAGGTATATTCTACAATGTTTTTGTCATCAGTGATTGCTAATTATCTATTTTTATGAACATTTTAGCGGTAATTGACAAGTGAGGGAATTCCTGCGAAAAAGATATATTCTGTCCAATGTTATGATCTTTTATTAGTTACATTCCAAGTCATCAATGCACTACCGTACACAATACACATAGTCTTACATACATTAGGCATATTATTATATTTTAGGCTGTATAGTATCTCATGCATTGCAGAATTTATCATGTATTAGGCCCTATAAGCTTACAGTGTTATGATGAAAAGGTTCTATGTAATTGTTTGTGTTCCAAACAACGATATCCTTGCTCTCCCTTCCTGTTCGACCTGTTGTAAAGGCTTACAGACATGTTTTTATCTTCACCACTTGAACATGCTTTGCTTGTTCATTGCTGAACTTGTTTCCAACAACGCCATGCATAATTATTATTAACATATACAGCATTATAGGGGCATTATTTAAATGTCTGCATCTAATAGTGAGAAGGCGATGCCGATTACAATAGCGTTAGCGGTAATGTCGCATGCTAGAGGACAGAGGAGAGCTTCAAAGGTTCCAAGCTCCCATCTTGAAGAGACGTTCTAGCAGAGAACTGCTCAAAGTACTGCTCCATCATCATAAGCGTGAAAAACTTGGCATCAGGGACAGTATCACTCAGACTACTAAGCAGCTTCTTTGACAAAGTTCCAACTCAGGAGACTGAGCATATCTGGAAGCTGGAGACTGGCAAGGTTTAAAGAAGCTAGCATCGGCTGCAAACCCCTCAATAACAGTAGCCTAAATGGACGACGAGAGCAATTTACTGCTTGAGGATGTTGCTATTTCAAGACAAGTATCCTCTAGGCTACAGCAACGATTATAGTCAAAGAATCGGCTCATCTTATGACGAATATGTTTGGGAGCATCCGGAAATAATTAATTAAGCTTATTAGTTTATTTGGGACATGCCGCCATTAGTTTCAAACCCCACCAGCATTCAGCAACCACTGAACCTAGGAACGATCTAGTACTGCTGTTTTAACTCTCTTTATATCCACGGAAGGTCATTGCTGATGCCGATGTGACACCCTTTGGCCGAAATCTCTGGTATTTATCCAAGCTGTTGGCAAGCTTAGGTTTCTTTCACAATGACATGTCATTGGGAGAGAAGAAATTGATCTTATCAGTTCTAGTAGACAAAGAAGGTTCTGAGATCCACAAACGTATACAACTCTTCTCCCAACCATTCGCAAAAAAGGCCAGATCGACATCATTTCGTGATAAATTCAACCCATGACCTGTTCTGCATCTTGAATTAAACTACTAGATGCACTTCTGGAACGCGATCCAGTTAAGCGGTCGTATAAAGCATGAAGACTGCATGGAGAGCTCGACAAGCTGGAGATCCATAAAGGTTATCAGTGATCTAGCTTAGGTGTCACCCTTATTCAGCATTTCAATGCCTCAAGTACAAGGAATGAACAACAAAAACAATTTATATCAGAAGTTGTAGAAGAACATCGCAACTCGTTCTCAGCACAAACAAAAGAGAGTGTCTTCAAGGTCACATTGACATTGATTAAATACCTAAGCAGCAATAATAATAATTGCAATCTTGATCACCAAACAGTGTAATCATTGGTAATCATGTATGCAATAATATAGTCACATTGTATTGAATTCTTATTTGAGGATGCATGGTTTATTATGCTTGCAATTCAAGTTTTCGCTTCTTTGGTACATGGTGAAACTTTGATGGTGTTGCGCAAGTCCTAAATATTAATATTTTCTCTCACAACTTTTTGTGTGATGTTTCTGGATGGAATGGCACCAAATGCAAACTTGGAGAACAGTAGATTCCAACTTTCATTTCTAACGACCACCCTAATGGTCACCAAAGAGGGCTGTAATAGTTTTGCATGTAGCTAATGTCAAACGAGTTAAAAATGTCTAGCTTACTATAAAGTTGGGTTTGCAATGACTAAATGTGTGTAAATGCATGTGTTTAAATATATTAGCGACTGTACAAGTGTACATGGCCGTGACCCTGTTCGTGTTTCAATTAAGTGGTTGGGTGAAATATTTTTGCTTGAACGGGCGCCACGCCATTTATGGCCCTTCCCCTCCTCATGTACATGGACCAAGCATGATCCTATAATAAGGTCAAGTTGTTTATATCCTGTTATTAAACACCTTGGATACTGCTTTTTATCAACTATGGTACACTTTTCTATTGTATTGTATTATATTGTATTGTTTATGACCACTTACAAAGCACTTCTCACAGCAGAAGCATTCAGAGTGTGATCGACCTCGAGAGATGATTTGAATGAGAGAAAGATGAGGAAAGACTACAAGAGCAAAAAAGGTGGAAACCTTATTATAACGAGGTTCCACGCAAATATCTGCCATGTTTGACGGTCTCACCTGAACTTTGGGTAGAGATGGTGTCCAGTCTTTGTCAATGTATTTCTTATGTTCGTATTTGGCTCGAATTAGCGCCTCAAGGGCTCTTTATTTTGGAAGGATCATTAAGGAAGAAAACAAATGGCACTCACAATCTGCTACCCTACCGCTGTAACTCATGTTTGAACAATACAATTGAATATGCAAACCAAAGGCTTCTTCAAAATTCTTTCGATATATCAAGTTGATCAGAAAAAGATACGAATCTGTTTGAGGAATGGGGAAGTTGGCTGGCAAGTTTGCCTCGTAAATAGCCTTTGCGTTGGAATTTCCCATTTGCTGCATCACCTACACAAACCAGAATTCATATTCCATGCACAAACCAGAATACATATTCCATTCACAAACCAGAATTCATATTCCGTGCACAATACTTATGTGCATCACATCATACTAACTACAGGTAGTTCTGTACCGAATGCAAATACGAATAGCGTACAAGATAGGTCTACTAACAACATTTAGTCACTGTGCCCAAAGAATGATACCAGCATTCAGGAAGTAAACAAGGCCTAGCAGCAACCATGTTAATGAGAGTTACTTCAGTACACTCACTACAGATGCCGCATATACAGAAACAGATGTCACTCTTCGTCTAAGTCCAACTGCTACTATCTGGCCTGCTATTCGGCCACGAAGGCCGAAGCAAATACGAAGCAAATGTAGAGCTCTAATATTTACTAACACTTCACGTCTGAAACATGACTCGTATAGAAAACGGATTACAGCTTCTGCAAATGTTCATTGTGAGCATGGCGCTTGTTTACATAAAAAAGGGCTATTAGGAGAAATATTTCGTATTTACTTGAGCAGAAGAGCTGTTGAGCACTGCTGGATGCATACTTTTTCCCTTACTTACGTAAAACTGCTGACCAGTATTTTTTCTGGAAGAATATTCTGCACTTTTACTTAAGTAACGACAATGATGATGAGTACTTCTGAAAGAATACTTTTACTTTTACTTAAGTAAAGCTACTAAATATTTAGTACATCTGGGATGACAAGTTTCACCCTTGCCCGAGTAAAACCACAAATTTATGAGTACTTTGTAATTTTGTCATGAGAACAAACTTGTCTATGCCAAAAACCACGCTTATTCATAGATGCTCACACATCAAGAAGTAGAAACTCACTGCGATCTGCTCTGGAGTCCATGAGTCTAAGTTGACAGACTTCACTCTCGATATGTGAACTCCAAGATTGCGATGTATTCCGGCACAGCGAATACAAAGGAAAACTCCAAGATTCCATGATGACCAACGCGGGCCTAACAGAACACATAAGTATGCACAACATACAGAGTATGGGAAAAAAGTTAGACAGCTAAGTAACTTAGAAAACATTTCAATGCGAGATTACACGCATGTGTAACCTAGCGAATATTGGCAGAAAAAAAACGTTGAAAATTTAAATGGAATTAAACAAAGCACGACTGTGTGTTCAATGCTTAACATAATTCTTTATTCACGGAAAGAATTCCCAAAACCCGAATACCGACAACACAGAAAATACGCAAAGCAAAATTTTACAAAAATTATAACAGAAAGCTGTCAAACGCCCGAAAACTATACAGAGTTGAATACGTGTCATATTGGACCTATTAATTGTTGCTGAAACAACAGCTCAGTATCTGAAAATCATTAGGTGATCCGGTCGAAATTCTATTAAGGGATTTGAGCATACGGGCCACACCCGATGCCTTTCTTGCCACAATAACTAGTGCCTTGAGCTATTATGGCCTTTGAACTCATGACAGAAGGCACATAAAGCGAACTTAAATACAAAATGAAATTGTTTATAAACTGAACACACGCTACACGAGATTTCAGATTAGGGAATTTCATAATCAAATTTTTCACGCATCGTTGCTTGTCTAAATTCTGCTTCGATCCATGACATTTCAATTTATTCGAAAGTTCCTGTAACAAAGTTACAATTTTCTGCCCTTCGAATTTTCATGGTTTTCCCCGTAATGATCAACTAAATCACGAAGCCCTACACTACTACAACACAGAGAATGTTTGTACCTTTGCAGTTGCAATCGATACAATATCTGTTACATTTCTCTTTCAATAAGTCGTTAAGAATGGCCTGATGTTTTTCTTGGAGAACCTTCTGCTTATCTTTGTCCGATTTTCCGGCCATTTTGACAAAAGTTATAAATAATTAGATGCTCATCGCCCACCATTCGTTATCTTGGTTATCTGCATGTTTATAGACAGACACAAAATGGCCGCCTACTGCGCTGGTTCCCTGCTAATATCATCATCGTCGTCGTCATCGTCATCACTGCAAAAGTCTTCATTTATTTTTTTTAAAAACTGCCACAACGCAGTACGATTACAGTCAGTAATCAGCTGATAATTAAAAGTTATTGAAGAAACTGAATTTGACTGTTGGCAGCAGCCAGAAGGGAGGGAGGGAAGGAGGGAGGGAGGGAGGGAGGGAGGGAGGGAGGGAGGGAGGGAGGGAGGGAGGGAGGGAGGGAGGGAGGGAGGGAGGGAGGGAGGGAGGGAGGGAGGGAGGGAGGGAGGGAGGGAGGGAGGGAGGGAGGGAGGGAGGGAGGGAGGGAGGGAGGGAGGGAGGGAGGGAGGGAGGGAGGGAGGGAGGGAGGGAGGGAGGGAGGGAGGGAGGGAGGGAGGGAGGGAGGGACAGATCAGTTAACAATTTTTTTGCGATCGAGTCTAGTGGCTCAGATCTCTCAGTCTTCACGTAATTTTATGAGTTTTTTGTTGTTGTCTTTTATTGTGGCCACGTGCCATAGTTGTTGCTCTCTATCTAGTGTTGTGTAGTGTACTTCTACATTACTTATTGTCTGCAGCACTCATGGGCGTCCGCAGCGGGGCGCAAGGGGGCGCAAGTGCGCCCCTCTGGAAATTTTCGCATAGTTGCACATAAATTTAGAGTATTTGGTTGTGATTGTTACAACGCGATTTTCAATGTGATTATCGATTCGTTCTGCAAGTTGAACCTACAGCCTATTTCTTTCTTTGGACGCATAACGTATAGGTAGGCTATAGGATTCAATCGTGGTAATATGGAAATTCAAACTGTCACCCATTAAATTTAGATCATAGGCCTACATGACAATTATTTAAAAGTTTGCGCCCCCCTAGAAAAATTCCTGCGGACGCCCATGGCAGCACTATACTTGCTGCATAGTTAAATATGCCAGTTAGTTCCCTTTTGTCTCACCATAATAATTATTATCAGGTTAGTTGAAAACTGTCTAGCTGTTCTGTTAGTAGCTACATGTAAGTTGATGTTACTAAGATTGCCGCATGACTTGTAGGCCTATAGGCCTATGCCTATGCATAATCATACATGTAACCTACAACTACAACGTTTGCAGAAGTTTCATTAAAAGAAAATTATCATCGTCGTGATCATCATCATCATCATCATCATCATCATCATCATCATCATCATCATCATCATCATCATCATCATCATCATCATCATCATCATCATCATCATCATCATCATCATCATCACAAAAAGCATGTGGCTATCTTATCACTTTTTAACATGTTGACGGAATCTGTAGTCTATCCTGCGGGAGCCATTCCAATCCCGCATGAGCGCAGCGGATTACCTACATGTAGGCCTATAGAGTATATATCCTATGCATTGGTCTTGCTCTGCATGGATGGTCTGGCTTCCATGCAACTGCGGAAACTCTGCTGTCCCACCTATCGTGTCATCGATGATCTGCTTTCCGACCGACTGATCAAGCTCAGCTCTTGGTCCCTCGCTCACAATATGATGCAGCGGGGTACATTCTCAGTGGCTGACCCTGTAGAACTTGGAATAGTGTGCTCTTTGTTGCTATAGGCTAATGCTCGAGGTCACACCACTATAATAATATTATATTTTTCTTTCTCACTTAAAACTGCCTTATTTAGCCGCTGTTGGACTGGGAGCGCTTCTGAGTAGCTAATTACCTTGAAGGTGCGACATATAAAAATTCAATAAGAATAATAAGAATATTTAAGAGATTTAGGCCTAGAGATGTTTTCTCGAGCTGCATGCTGTGCAATGTTGTGAATATTGTCAATGGATGATTGTTAAAGTAAAGGTTCAATGCATGAGAAGGCACGAGTGGACCCGAGAGCGTATATACATGTACGTGCATGTACCATCAAAATAATATAATAATTATATATCAACTCATTAAACAATCGATGAACAAAACCAATTTTTTATTCCGTACTACGACAGAAACATTCAAAAACACCCTCACGAGATAACTACAAAAAACTTTTTGCTGCTGGGCCACACACCCGCGCGCACCCTTACACACATACATACAGTCTCCTACAAATGCCGCTCAATCAGTTTTTCAATCAATCAATCAGTCGGTCAGTCTACCCATGCACAGCCGTCATCCCGCCCGCCTCGTACCACTTGTGCCCCACAGCGTCCTGCTCCTTAAACACGTACCCCGCATTCCCACCGGCCTGGATCACACCCGCGGCGCACGGGGCGACGTACTTCTTCGTGAATTCGTTACGGTACTCGGTCGCGTCCTGCAGCGGGGCCACGCTGACCATCGGCAGCTCCGAGGGCTTCATGCTCGGCCTGGGCGGGGCATGGTGATCGACGTAGTCCTTGCGGTACGTGGCCAGACCCTCGAAGGGTTCTTCGATCGGATGGTAGACGTCCTTCATCGTCGCCTTCACCCTCTCCGTCTGCCAACCGCGGAAGTCCTCGCGGTAGCTCGTGTTGGCGTCGAAACGACCAGGCAGCTTCTTGCGCTCCTTCGGGCGGCACGACTCGACCTTCTGCAGCGGCTTCAGGTTGAAGTCCGTCCGGTTGGTTGTGGCCGACGCCATCTCGCCCTCCGGAGGATGGTAGGGGTCAGGGTCGCGCGGAGGAGGGCGCACGTCCGGCCACTTCTTGTAGTCCGTCCGCTGAGTTGTGTCCGTCGACAGAGGATCGGCCGATTGGAACGGACGGGTGTCTGGCTTACAACTCGGCTGCTTACCTATAGACATTGAAGAACACGTGTGAGCTTATACGAATTCATTCATTTGTTCATTTATTCGTTCATTCATTCATTCGTTCGTTCATTCGTTCGTTCGTTCGTTCGTTCGTTCGTTCGTTCGTTCATTCATTCATTCACTCATTCGTTCGTTCGTTCGTTCGTTCATTCGTTCGTTCGTTCGTTCATTCATTCGTTCGTTCGTTCGTTCGTTCGTTCATTCATTCATTCATTCGTTCGTTCGTTCGTTCGCTCATTCATTCATTCAATGAAATTGTCTAGTGTGGACTACTCAGAGGCACTCTCAACCACAGCGCAGCCTAATAAAAATGTCTTAGAAGATAGCAGACGAATGCCTGAGAATGAGTTCAAGAAAGAGAGCAGAGCGTCAAGGGGAGGACATTCTACATGTAGGTGTACCGCATTTTTCTTATCTAAAGTTTTTAATGTCCTTTCTTTCTACTACTACTACTGCTGCTGCTTCTCCTACTACTAGCCTATACTACATTTTTCTTATGTAAGGTTTTTATGTTCTTTCTTACTACTACTACTACTTCTGCTGCTGCTGTAGTTGCTGCCGCTACTATTACTACTGCTACTGCTACTACTGCTACTGTTGCTACTGCTACTGTTGCTGCTGCACCTGCAGCTCCTACTGCTACTACTGCTACTGCTACTGCTGCCGCTGCTCCTACTGCTATTGCTACTGCTCCTGCTGCAGTTGTTGTTACTGCTGCTGCTGCTGCTGCTGCTGCTGCTGCTATACTATACTGCTACTACTTCTATATCCGTCCTTCGAGTGGCCTTAATTTATATCTATAAGAGAGGATGTTTATAATTATATTTATTTATTTATTTATTTATTTATTTATTTATATGTATGTATGTATATTTGTCCAGAATGCACGCCCTCAGTTTCGCAGCTATTGATCTCAAATTTTGCACCTAGACAGGGGTCCATCAAACTTAGCAAGTGCAGGGGTTGGCAAATTTCTAACACCATGGGGGCCAGGATGGGGGGAATTTTTGGGGGGTGGAAAAAATTTTTTTGGCACGTATTGATTCCAAATTTTGCATTTAGACAGAGGACCGTCAGGTCCTCCCAAAAAAGAGTTGGCGAATCTCTACCACCAGGGAGAAAATGGGAGGGACCCCAAAACTCCATTTTCCCTATTTTTACACCATCGCCATAGTTTCACAGCTATTCACCTGAAACGTTGCAGCTAGATAGGATGCCACCGGGACCACCTTGCCACCCATCAACACACACCTCGCTCGCCCCGCAGGGGCCGGGCAGGGCAGGGCGTTGTTTAGGGGGGGCGAAATTTTTAGGGGGGAAAATTTTTTTCAGCTATTGATGTCAAATTTTGCATTTAGACAGAGGACCGTCAGGTCCTCCCAAAAAACGAGTTGGCGAATCTC
Organism: Lumbricus rubellus; assembly: GCA_945859605.1. Taxonomy (NCBI): domain Eukaryota; kingdom Metazoa; phylum Annelida; class Clitellata; order Crassiclitellata; family Lumbricidae; genus Lumbricus; species Lumbricus rubellus. Next base: position 4,414,946 of record OX243816.1, read on the forward strand.
TACCACCAAGGGGAAATGGGGGGGGGCCACAAAACTCCATTTTCCCTATTTTTACACCATCGCCATAGTTTCACAGCTATTCACCTGAAACGTTGCAGCTAGATAGGATGCCACCGGGACCACCTTGACCCCCAACAACACACACCTCGCTCGCCCCGCAGGGGCCGGGCGGGGCAGGGCGTTATTTCGGGGGGCTAAATTTTTAGGGGGGCAAAAATTTTCAACTACTGATGTCAAATTTTGCATTTAGACAGAGGGCCGTAAGGTCCTCCCAAAAAACCAGTTGGCAAATCTCTACCACCAGGGGGAAAATGGGGGGACCACAAAACTCCATTTCCCTATTTTTACACCATCGCCATAGTTTCGCAGCTATTCACCTGAAACGTTGCAGCTAGATAGGATGCCACCGGGATCACCTTGCCCCTCCAACAACACACACCTCGCTCGCCCCGGAGGGGCCGGGCGGGGCAGGGCGTTGTTTAGGGGGCAAAATGTTTTGGGGAGCGAAACTTTTTCAGCTATTGATGTTAAATTTTGCATTTAAACAGAGGACCGTCAGGTCCTCCCAGAAAACGAGTTGGCGAATCTCTGCCACCAGAGGAAGAATGGGGGGGGCCCCAAAACTCCATTTTGCACATTGTTTTTACCATCGCCATAGTTTCACAGCTATTCACCTGAAAAGTTGCAGCTAAATAGGGTGTCACTGGGACCACCACGCCACCAACCAACACACCTCGCCCCGCAGGGGCCGGGTGGCATAGGCGCAACCACCCTATGGGACCCACGGGACGCGTCCCCCCCCAACTTTTGAGTGGTCCCCTAACTCTATTAGTATGGTCCCCCCCAACTTTTAGGACGTGATTCATTATGGTCCCTTCCAACTTTTAGGACGTGATTGCGCCTATGCCGGGTGGAGCAGGGCGTTGTTTAGGAAGGGGGCGAATTTTTGGGGGGAGGGTGGGGCATTGTTTTTTTGTAGTTTTGCAGTTATTGATATGAAACTTTGCATGTATACAGAGGACCGTCCAGCCAGTGGAGGGGGCCATGGTGGGGCGTGAAACCCCAAACTGCTGCTATTTCCATTCCGTCAACACAGCTTCACGGCCATTTACATAAAATTCCCGGGCATCGCCGGGTATCCCAGCTAGTATAATTATAATCTACCTTGATCCTTGCGTGTGTAGTCCTTGCGATAGTTGGACAGGTCATCGAGAGGGTTCGGATTCGGCATCCACGGCTGGATCTCTTTGACGTTCCGCGGAGGAATCTGGTGTCTGGTGTAGTTGTCCCTGTAGTCCGTTCTTTCGTCTAGGGGGTGGACTGACTGGAGGGCAGGGTCCGGGGGCTTCATGCTCTTTCGCGGTGGTTCCCTGTGAAAGACGTACGCCGTCTGGTAGCTGCTGTTGCCGTCGAAAGGGTCAGCAGGGGGACAGTAGACGTCCGGCTTGTGAGGCTCCGGGGGCTTCACTGGCCACCGCCTGTAGTCCGCTGTACATTGCAAGATCATACAACAGGTTAGAAATGGTATAATAAAATTATGGTATAGCCTAATGGAAAAGTACAAAAGACGGATGAAGGTATGGTAAGTGAAGACAATGTAATGTAAATGAAGAGAATGTAATGTAAGTGAAGATAAGGTAAGAGAAACGAAGAGAAGGTAAGGTAAGTAAAGAGAAGGTAACTGAAGAGAAGGTAATGTAAGCGAAGAGAAGGTTTGTTCACGTGAGAAAGATAATAAACGCATGGTATGGTAAGCATAAGGTAAGGAAGGTTAAAGCCTAAGGCCGTGGAAATGCTTGGCAGAGGGGGGGGGCTTACTTCGATAGGTTGGGATTCCTTCGAAGGCGCCTGGAACTCGTCTGATTTTCGGTAGCATTGGCTTTGGCGGATTTAGAGGCTTCTCTGTACATCAAAACAAAAATAATATAAATTATTAATACCATCATGCGACATAATAATTTATGACACAAGGCAAGAAAGTATAGACACCATAATATGTTTCCTAAACAAAACAATAATTAATTGGTCCAGTTGACTAGCTGCCTCTGTTAATGCGCACAACCCATTCGCATTTTTGCGTTAGGTTGCCTGTTTGTATTCCTGCGGCATTAGTTAACTGTTATAGTATTCGATTCTCGTGTAATAGCACAGCAGTTCGCACGCTGCATGAAACGATAATTACTGCAAGGATCTTAGCATAATTTTTCATGAACAGGGTCAACGTCACACGATCGCTCGAGATAGGCCTAATTAAGTGCCTAAAGACGTGTAAAATTATTATTTACACTCACGTATAATATTATCAACGACTGTCATGAAGCAAGACAGTTACACTATTATCGTATCGTATCGTATAAAGGGCTTTTTTAACGTGCAGTTGTAGGCCTACACAAAATGTTCAGTTCTAAATGGATTTGTGTAGTACTGTTGTAGAAGCACTTCTGTAGGCCTACATTTAAAACTGGCAAAAAAGGAGGTCATTGTCCTCCGATTGAAAGTAATTTAACATGGATGATGGGAAAGGAAAGAAGGAGTTGTGCAGTTCAAAAAATTTATTAAAAACAACCCTGGTATCGTATCGCATGTGAAAAAAATTATAGAGCGCCGCTTGCAGCATAGACTATTCAGAGGTGCTCTCAGCACAGAAAGACGCCCCGTGGCAAAAGAAAGTTGAGAGAGTAAGTGGCTACGGGAAAGATTAACCCAGACATGAGCTAAACCCGTAGAAGAGGGGGAAGGCCATTCCAATGGATGTGGATGGAGCTATCAGCAAATGCCCGGCTCTGAGTCAATAAAGGCACACGTACAGAACACAAGGAACAAGAGGTCATTGTGGTCAGTAGAGCGCAATGGGCGAACAATGACGCAGAAAGAGACTTATAGGCATTATTATTATTATAGCACAGAATCTTAAGCAACTATTATTATGAGCCTATACTCACTGTTGTACTCTTTTGTGTAGCTCGTCATCGTATCCATTGCACCCTCTGGTGCTTTGTAGGGGTCCCTCGGGTGGACGTATGGCTTTTCGACAGGGTGGCGTACATAGTCAACTCTGTAGTCAGAACATTATATATAATATAAACAATACAATGTACAATCTATGCAATTCAATTTGTTAATTTAACACATTAAAAAAACAATATGGCAACAATAAAAAACAGTAATTGAACAAATATAAAAAAAGAAATCATTGAATATGGCCTACCAGAATTTACAGGACAGTTTATGTGGAAACAAAGTCCACGTACACGGCTTTCAGTGGATGCATTGAATAATTTGAATAACAAAAAGCTTGCTCAAAGTTATCTGCATAAGTTTTGGCAGGAATCTTATTCAAAGATGCGTAGTAGTTGGTTAGCACCTAGCACAAAATTTCTCCTAATTAATACAATTTAAGATAAAAAAACTTTAATAGACCAATAACATTGCTATCCCCCCCATTTATAGGTGTGCAGACATAGGCTAATATACTATAAACGTAGGCCTAGGCCTACATCATTTGTAGAGCCAATCACAAGTAAAAAATTTAAAATAGCACACAAAATTCTAAATGCAACTATTATAATTAGGGCCTACTGACTGCTTGTAGCTCGGCTATTAACAACTATGACCTGCATAACTTGTGACACAATAGCAACAATGGTGGCATATAATTATACTGTATACTGTATACTACTATACTGTATACTGTATACTGTATATACTGTATTTTGTATAGGCCTACTGTACAGTACTGTATACTATACCTGTTCGTAGTTTTTTCGCCGATGGGATCCTCGGACATCATAGGCGCCGTCTCTGGCTTGCAGCTCTTTGTATTCGCCGGTGGATGTTCCGTGTATCGGTTCCTGTATTCTGTCGACCGACACGGGTCAGTGGGGTCACCGAACGGAAGGCCATTCGGATTGTGAGGACACTTGTGACGTCTTTTTTAGTATAATCACACACACACACACAAAACGCATCTTAATTCTATACTTCAATTTCATAGTCGTAATCATATAGTCACAATCACAGTCGTCATCATCATCATCGTCGTCGTCGTCGTCGTCGTCGTTGTCGTAGTGGTCGTCGTCGTGATCGTGATCGTGATCATCATCATCATCATCATCGTCGTCGTCGTCGTCGTCGTCATCATCATCATCATCATCACATGCATGCAAAGATACGCAAACATGCAAGGTTTGCATGCATGCACGCGTATATACATGTACATAAACTTAAACGCAATATGCACGGTTTTAGGCATATTTACTTGTCAACATATTATAAAAGTAAGTAAGTATGTAGGCCTACTTTACTGAAACGCCTGCAAATATGTTATTGCTGGACTTCCGGCTTGTCGGGAGAGTCCCTAAATATGGTCCTGCGCACTGCATGCTGCCAGCCTCATCATTATAGGCCGCGCAGTAAGAAGTTTGGCCGAGTCTCAGAGTACATGCGGGATGTACTCCACTGACTCCTAAATTAGTTCTTACCCACAGCGCATTACTTACCGAATTTCTGTCTTGGTCCGGCGATGTTTTGAGGTTTTGGCTCTTTTATAGGCTACTTGCAGGAGCTCTGCTGCTCAACCACGCATGTTCAACGCCACTGCTCTCTCCGCTCAGCTGCACAAGCGGAACTTATTGTTCCACGCTCACGGACTGCAATTAAGCAGCGCTGTGCATTCTCTGTGGCTGGTCCTGCGACCTGGAATGAGCTCCCTGCTATCCTTCGTTAAATGCCTATTGGTCTTTCTGTTACATTTCTCACTGTTCTTAAGACTGTCTTATTCGACAGTGGTTGGACTGGGAACGCTCCAGCGTATTTGAAACCTTGAAGGGGGCGCTATAGTAACTAACTGATGTAATAATATTTGTTCTTTATGACACTTAACATCAAGTATGGCCAGCACAAAGAGCGCTTCTGAGTAGGATTCTAGAGGAAGCGCTATATAAATGTTCCGAATCAAGCCTATTAATTAATTTAATACTCAGACATTCACTTTCTCACATATCCCATAAAGGGCCATTAAACTTTCAAATTAAGCGTATTTCTCCGAAATATAAATTCGTTCTCTTACCCGCACGTACAGATCTGACAAATGCAAAGTTTAGTCATCTCTTTAGTTTTCCATAAAGTTTCTTTTCTTCCAGTTTTTCTCCAAAGCTTACTTTCACGTTCCACCAAAAGGAAAAGCAAGTCGTTAAACGATGGTCTCAGTCATTCCCCAGGTGGCGCTATTCAAACCGGAATGACGTTGCCTAGCAACGACCCGCGCTTATTGTGACGTCATCGCCAAGAAATCTCGCTGAAGGAATTCAAGTTCGAATTGAGGCGGAAATTAGTTATTGGATCTGACAGATAGACAGAGAAACTCAAGGACAGAGAAGTGAACAGAGACAGACAGACAGACAGACAGACAGACAGACAGACAGACAGACAGACAGACAGACAGACAGACAGACAGACAGACAGACAGACAGACAGACAGACAGACAGACAGACAGACAGACAGACAGACAGACAGACAGACAGTGACAGAGAGAGATAATATCTCTCTCTGTTGATAGACGCACGCGCATACAGAGACAGAGACAAACAGATCGATACAAAAAGATACCGAGATAGTCATTCAGGCAGACATAATTCTCTTATAATTATTATTAAGCAGAAGACACATTCAGGCAAAGACCAGATATATTAATATTGCTACTCGTTCAACGCTCAGTTATTCATCATGCATGCATCTGTCCATCTATCTGTCCATCTACCCATCCATCTATCCATGCATATATCCATCTCTCCATTCCATCCATCCATTCCATCCATTCCATCCATCTATCCATTCCATCCATCCCTCCTTCCATTCCATCAATCAACTCGTCCGCCATTCTATCCATTCAACCATCCATATCTTCCTTCATCCATCTCTCCCTCCCTTTATCCATCCATTCCATCCATCCATCCTCTCATGGTCTGGTGTTGATGTGGAATGGCACCCATTGCACCTGGATCGCTTAAAGCCCATCACCATCTCCATCCATCTGCTGCTGATGCTGCTGCTGCTGCTGCCGCTGATGATGATGATGATGATGATGATGCTGCTGCGGCTTTTGATGCCTCAGGCGAAGTCACTCCAATCCGCAGATGCTGGCCAGATCATCGCCCTCTCCGTAATTTACTTCCGACTTTCATTCTCCTCTTCCCTCCACTTCTTCCTTTTCGTCCTCATCCTTTCCTCGTTCATCATCAATTTCCGCATTGCTATGCTTCGTATGGCTCTACAACATCTTTTACTTCTCTTCCATCCTTCTGAGCTGCCTCCTCTTCCTCCTCCTCAACGTACTCGTCATCCCTTTCCTCGTTCCACTCCATTCCTCCTCCTCTCCTCCTCTCCTCCTCTCCTCCTCTCCTCCACTCTCATCCTCTCATTCGTCATCCACTTCCGCATTTCGAAGCTTCTCCCTCATCTTCTACTCCATCCACTTTTACTCCTCGTCCTCCTCCTCCTCCGCCACACTCCTTTAACTTCTCTACATGTCCTCTCTCCAAGCACCATCATCATCGTAAATAAATTCAGAACATCATCATCATCATCCTACAATCAATTCAATTCAACAACCCTCTATTTCTTCTTCTTCTTCTTCTTCTTCCTCCTCCTCCTTCTCCGCCACACTCCTTTAACTTCTCTCTCCTCTCACCAAGCACCCTCATCCTACATCAATTCCGAACATCATCATCCTACATTCAATTCCGAACATCATCATCATCCTACATCAATTCAATTCAACAACCCTCTATTTCTTCTTCTTCCTCCTCCTCCTCCTCCTCCTCCTCCTCGTCCTCCTCCTCCTCTTACTTTTCTTCTACCTCCTCCTGTTTTATTCTCCGCCACCTTCTCCTCTTCCTTTTCTTTCTATTCTTCCTTTTTCTCTTCTTCCTACCAGGGTACCCTTTCTTATTCTCAACCGTCTCCTCCCCTTCCTCCTTCTTTCACCCTCCTCTTCCTCTTCTTCCTCTTCCTATTTTATTCTCACCTCTTCCTCCTCCTTTTTTCTACTTCCTCTTGTTTTATGCTCCTTCTCTTCTTCCTCCTGTTCTTCCTTCCCTACCTTATTCTCCACCTCTTCCTCCTCGTGTTTCATTCTGCTCCTCCTCCATACATAATCCTTCTCCAACTCCAATCTCATTCCTCCTCCACACATAATCCTCCTCCTCCTATTCTAATCTCATTCCTCCTCCACACATAATCCTCCTCCTACTCCAATCCCATTCCTTCTCCACACATAATCCTCCTCCTACTCCAATCCCATTCCTCCTCCCCTCATGCACCGGATTCCTTTTCAGACCCGGCGCCGCTAAATTTTCCTGACAGACCAAGAATTTCTGTCCTTCTCTTCATCTCTCTCTCTCTCTCTCTCTCTCTCTCTCTCTCTCTCTCTCTCTCTCCACCTCTCTGTGTCTCGCTGGCTATCTTTCTCTCTGTGTCCGGCTGCACATTGCGCACACCATGGCACTTATCAGCAGAAAATATTCCAGATTCACGTTACATTAAAGTTCAGTCTTGTGTATTATAGTAAGAATCTTGCCGAGTTCATCGTTTATTTAGCCCTTGAATTATTTCTCTCAGCAGCCAGTCTAGCACAATCCAAATCCTGGCAAACAAGATAAGGAATCTGCTGTAGGCAATCAGGCTTAAAATATGCAGTACTGTTACAGTGCTGGGCTTTTGCGGCTTTGAAAGTCCAGGCCCCGCTCTGGTCGTGCTATTTGGTCTTTGTTATCTTTCAGGTTTGAAGACTGGCATTGTTTCAATTCACTTATTTTCACTGTAGCCAGTCCTGTTTCAATTCACTTATTCACTGTTGCAAGTCTTGTTTCAATTCACTTAGGCCTATATTCACTGTGGCCCTGCAGTCCTGTTTTAATTCATTTATTCACTGTAGCCAATCCTGATCAATTTTATGTCATTTTGAGGCGTCCATTGTTTGAGGCCGTATGCATTGTGACACCGACTCTGTATAAAATTATTGGACAATATTCAATTTGATTAGATTTGATGTTCGATCAAACTGGATTTAGTTTTCTAAACCACATGTATACTTAAATTTCTAACAGTCCTTTTACCACTTTTCTCCTTGCCTGCATTTTTGTTCAATGTCCAATTAAACACAATATTTCTTCCTCAAATTGGATTAAACTCGACAAGATTAGTTGACATGGCAACCGGACTTCTCCTTGGTAACCGAACTCTGGCAACCAGACTCGGCAATAATTAACATGACCATCTCTGGACAGTTAACCTCTTTCACTAAATACAGCGCTCGTGAATAAGATGGTGCCCTGCAGTGCGGCGCTGTCGAGCAATGCCTAGAAATTTGATGTTTACGTTTGCGATTACAATATCAACTGTTTACACTTTACCGTCCATTGTTTACGTTTAAGAGCTGTTATACTTTCGACGCTGGTGTTTAATACGAACTATAGTTTGTAGCGCTACAGAATTCCTACAATTACGAAATCTGCAGACATAAAATTCATCGGCGTTCAGTTTAGACTTTAGAATGTCGTCCATGCGTTGTAAACAGATAGACAGCAGCTGCAGCTTTTCAATACATGTATGTGCGTGGGATTAGTTCCCAGCGTGGGCAAAGAATTTTGGCCACCCAGTTGATGCATCGGACAATCATACACGTCCATTCCAGGCTACAAGTACGTCGATTTACAGACAGACAGGCAGACAGACAGACAGACAGACAGACAGACAGACAGGCAGACAGGCAGACAGGCAGGCAGACGGACAGACAGAGGCACAGACAAGCAGGCAGACAGGCAGACAGGCAGGCAGACATAGGCCTACAGACAGATAGACAGACAGACAGACATGCAGAAAGAAAAACAGACAAACAGGCAGGCAGACATATACAGACAGGCAGACAAACAAATAGACTGACTAACAGACAAACAGGCAGACAGACAGGCAGACTGGAAATCAGATGGACATAAGACAAACACAGACAGACAGACATAGACAGACACAGGCAAACACAGACAGAGGAAGACAGACAGACGGACGGACGGACGGACATGGACATAATGGGTTAAGTGGCATTGCTGCACGGTGATGCATGCGACGGGTGAAATCTAAATTTAGCTCATCGCACATGCATGCGCACACACATGTACGCATGCATGCATGCATGCGCGTCAAAAATGTTACCCCACCCCTTAATTCCAGTCTCCTTCTCCTCCCTCCCTCCCTTCTTCCTCCTCCCTCCCTCCCTCCTCCTCCCTCCCTCCCTCCTCCTCCGCATCTGAGATTCACGCTGCTTCAGAGACAAGCCATCACTCGGCCATTTCGCTTCCAACGGACGGCACCGCTCCATCACTGCAGCTGAGAAGACGCTGTGCGGTTCCAGGTCTTGGAGAGCTGCTGCTGCTGAGTCTGAGTCGCAGAACCACCTCTTCATTCCTTCGGTGCCAAGTCTTCGAGGAATTGTCTAAATAGGAGCGTCGCAGGTCCCACTAATATTCCTTCAACATCAAACCCTTTATAGGCAACGATCCGATCAGCCGAAGTTCCATAGTATTGGAGAGGAATTTGAGACAATCGAATAGCCTACCACTCTCAAGGAACTCGCAGACAACGTTGGCATCTCGCTGATTTCTATTCTTCTCATCTTTAAGAGAACAATAAGAGGAGGAAGAAGATGGCGTTGGCTGCTTTCAACACGATGAGTGCAATCAAGAAGAAGATGCATTACATGAAACAAGAAAAAGAAAATGCATTCGACAACACCGATCAACTCGAACAGAAACTCGTCGAACAAAAGACGCTCAGCGAAAAGGTAAACAACAAACAAATTAATCTCAATCGTATTTTTCCCACACCCATTGCGCGCTACTCCAAAGCAAGGGCATTAGCTTCTTCACAAGCGCTATAACGTGCGAGATGGTTCAAAGGTGTGGAATCAGTGCGAGAATCGAGGACAAATGGCTATGGGGTCAGACGTTGATTTGTTATGAAGATGGGGTTGTAATGAAGACTCTATATAGTGTTGGATCTTATAGACTCATAGCAGAGACTATAAGCTTATAAGCGGCTGACGTCTATAGGACAATCATAATTATGGAGATTGAAAGCAGGACGAGTTTGGATAGCAATCCTTGAAGTAATGAGACTTGAGTTAGTTGCTGAAAGTAGTCTGAAGGGTGATATATGCATGGAGAATGGGGGGGGGGTTGGCTTTGTTCTGAACCCGCTCCTGCATGAATCCTCCATCCTTCTTCAAGTGAACTCTCCTATTCATTGCGTTCCAGACCGCACGACCACTGGCGAACAACTTAATAAGGAAAAGGCTTTTATCAATAATGCCTTAATAAATATATAGCGCTTATTTTCATTTCGTGTAAACCACAATAAGTGAGCTTATGCAGTGGGGGTAAATAATAATATACACTTACTTACTTACTTCTCTGCTTGGTTTTCGTTAAGTGGCTGATAATTCAGTGTCAGTATTGTCAGGCGCGGATTCAGAGGGGGGCGGAGCCGGCGTACGCCCCCCCTAAACCTGCAGCAAATGTTCTCAAACTAAACTGACCTAAATCTAATATAATTGCAATTTGGGAATAGGATGTTTGAAGTAGCTGGACCAGGGCCGTCTTATGGTCATCGTAGGCCTTAGGCACTTTTGCATATTAATCTATTCGTAGGCCTCTAGGGCCTATCCAACTCAACTCTGCATTAATTCAAATTGCTACACATTTACATTATTTCTCAAAATTATGCTAAACCATATTTTGTGAACGTATTTCAGTTTTGATTTTAAATCTCAATCTACTTTATCAACTGAAGAAATAGTGATTACACTGATTAGAGCAAAAGCTATATGAGATATTTCAATGTGATCTAGAAGATGCATTTATTGACTAATTTCTTTGTTTTCTCGAATGTTTGCAGATAGTAAATCTGTAGCTGAAATTATTAGGTCACAAATAGCTGACAAGCTGGTCTCCAGTTTTCCAAATGTCAATATTGCTTATCGAATTTATCTTTCTATCTTTGGAACAAGTTGTGAAGGTGAACGTTCTTTTTCGAAACTGAAAATTATCAAAAATTACCTTCGGTCAACGATGGGACAGTCACGATTATCCTCCTTTGTATTACTTTCAATTGAAAACGACTTAATGCGAGAAATGACATTTGAAGACGTTATAAGCGATTTCGCGAATGCAAAGAGCCGCAAAGTTAACATTATAGCTTAGCTAATGTTACTGTTTCATTGGCTAACTCTAGCCTTGAAAAAGTTAGCAAGTTTTCGTTTTCTGTTTGTTTTTTCCGGTCATTGACCAATCACTGCATTTATATTTTAATATTTTTTCTCAGGATTTCGTAGGCCCCTAAAAAGTTCGTAGGCCCTAGGCACAGTGCCTACTGTGCCTACTGGATAAGATGGCCCTGAGCTGGACCGGCAGAATGGAGCTCTCTTACCGTATTATGTATCCAAATACTACCACAATAATAATTCACATTTTGCTGCTCACTTCTGTCACGGCTTGCAGTGTTGAACGAGCAAATTCTAGTCTGCGATTTGTGAAGTCGTGTTTCCGAAGTACAATGAACGAGAACAGATTTAATGCACTCATTTTATTGTTTGTCCACAAGGGCATCAAGTTAGACATTGATGACATTATCAAGGCCTACGCCAGAAAGCATCCAAGGAGAATGACACTGCTTAATCCACTGGCATGTGACACTTAATTATTTCCTTTTTGGGTCAAGGGTTGCATGATCAAAACCTATAACTGATTTATAATCGTTTCACTGTTAACCTTCAGTGGAGACCAGTGGTTTTATATGAGAAACTATATATTTTTTTAAGTTCCATAACATTTTCTATAAAAAGGATCATTATAATGTGGCGTGATCTAATTTCATAATAGGGCTTAGAGTGTACCAGGACGGTCATGGACGGCGTCCTGGCACTTATTTTCGAGGCAGGACACCGTCCTATGACTTATTTGGCCAGCACTACCAGGACGGTCGTTTATGACTGCATGGACGGCGTCCATGCAGTTACGGACGACCGGCCATGACTGCCTAAAAATGGCTCCATTTGAGGTCGACACAGCCAAAAATGCGCTGGTCGCTGGGGCTCCGCCCCCAGACTCCGCTGGGGGAGCTTACTGTAAAGACAAAACCTTTCTATTTTACAATAACATTTTGATTGTTATTGTTATCCTGGTAGATTGCGACACTGAAAAACGACTTATTCTTAAAGTTTTCGCGACTTTGTCGTTCACAAATAGCTGGCAAACAAGAGCCTAAAAATGGCTCCATTTAATGTCGAAACAGCCAAAAATGCGCTGGTCGCAGACCCCGCTGGGGGGGCTTACGACGCTCCCTCAGACCCCCTAGTCGGGATGGACTTCCCGCCTTCGGCGCCGCTACTGACAACCAATTAGGCCTACAATACAGCGTCCTGGCACTTTTTTACACTTTAAGCACGGTATATGTGTATATATATACGGGATTGGATTGGTAGTATTTACGCCCCCCCCCCTAACCAGAAATCCTGGATCCGCCCCTGATTGTGTATACACCCTCGTAAGATCATTCATCAAGGCCGGGTTCTCCGTCTCTGTCTCTCTCTGTCTACCTGTCTGCCTGTTTGTCTGTCTGTCTCTGTGTGTGTCTACGTCTCTCTTGTGTCTCTCTGTGCATGTGTTTTTCTCTCTGTGTCTGTGTCTATGTCTGCCTCATACACACACCCGCACATACACACAAACACACACGTACTCTCTCTCTCTCTCTCTCTCTCTCTCTCTCTCTTTCTCTCTCTCTCATATTAATTTATAGCTTTGTCTTATTTAGACGCACTTGAAATAAATGTTTAGATCCGGATTGCTTGTTATTTGGTTTAAATGTTTAAATTAACTTAGAGTTCTTGATGTATAGGTTACATGAGTTAATTCTTCCGATGCTCCATATGTTAATTGGACCTGAATTTTGTCATTATAATCTCTACTATTCAAGTTCCTGACTTCCTGAGCACAAGACACTGCAGTGTTACCGGTAGGCCTATAGCATTTTATATTATCCCCCAAAAGCCTGAATCGTGGACAGGACAGGAAGGGCAAGTTTTAGAGCCTTTACGATGGAAAAATCCAAGAACTCAAATAAACAAATCTGGCTCATTAGTATAGATCTTAATGAACACGATTTAAAAGCTATTTTTCAAATTATATGTAATTTAAATGGGACGTATAAAGGGGCAATAAAAGTTTCCGGGTTTTCACTGAATGATTGTTTTTTTCCTGTTCGTTGAATCAGAATGAAGAGGAGGTGATCCTGCTGCACAAAAGGATTCAACAGATTCAATCCGATCTACAACTGACGCAAACACAACTTCTCGAAGCCAACGAAAAACTAGAATCGACCAACAAACAACTCGGCTCGGTATTTTATCATTATTGTTATTTATGTAGCACCTTCAGAATTAATTAATTAGGCTAATTCGTTTATTAGTTCGCTCTGTTGCTATAGTCTTCTCCGTTCGTTCTTTTCTTCTATCTGTCCTTAGCTTTTTCATTCGTAGGCCTACATCCATGCGCAGACCTTCGTTCATTCGTTCGTGTGTTTTCTATTTCGTTCACTCATTCTTTCAGTTGGTCATTAAATTGTTCGTTCATTCTTCTGCTTCGTTTCTTCACGCATTTATTCGTTCATCGTGCATATGCTGCACAGAACCTGGAAAAAAATCTGCAGGTTTCACCACAGAATAGATAAAGCGTATATATATATACACACACACATATATATATATATAATTATATATATGTATATACACACAGATATATACAGAGTATACAGTGTATACTGTGAGAGTTCCTCTTGCTTTGATGTTGATCATTTACACAGCATTTCTTTGAGATAACATCTTCAAAGCGAATTCTTTAGAGCAGGGGTTCTCAAACTGTGGTACGCGTACCCCAAGGGGTACGCCAGGCGCCGATAAGGGGTACGCGAAAATTTCCAAAAAGATATATATTTTTTGAGTTTATGGACTTTGTGTCCATTTTTCCTTGATTATCAATGATTTTAACGTTGCTACATAGGCCTATACTTAACAGCATCGTCATTTCTTTCTTTCACAGCATATGATTAGACTCAAGCTTAAGCTTATATTATAGTGCATGCAGCATGTTTATGTTTAGGCCTGTCACTATAAATTTGAAACAAAATAATGTATAATTATTGGTTGAAAGAACGAAAGTCAGAAATTCTCAGCGCATTATAGAGCTCAATAAGGATAGCTGAATAATTGTTCTAATGATTAATTTCTGGTCGAGCATTAAAATTTGTGATTCCTTTCAGCACGTCATATAATTATATATCTGTTTGAAGCTAATTTTTGAACTGTATATTGTTGCTATCAAAAATAAATAATTATGTGCAAAATTTGAGTTTGAAATTGACAAAAAATATTAAACCAGGTAATGTTTTTAATCTGTGCCAGTCAGAACAAGCACGCAGCAATATACCGCGACAGGTTAGCTATTTCTTACAGGGATTATAGACCAATTTCTCCTTTTTTGTTGATATGATTACATCATTTGCATGATTAAAACTTTGCACATTTTCCATTTTGCTCCCTGTAAGTCGGCTATACGACTCTAATAGGCCACACCATACAATGATTTAAAGGACTTTTCAGTTGCCACTGCAATGGTGACTAGGCAATGGCATTTTGTTTCTGATATGACTTTGCTGGGGGTACGCCACCAATCAAATTTTTTACTTGGGGGTACAATAAAAATAAAGTTTGAGAACCCCTGCTTTAGAGTAAGCTTATACGGCGAGTCTTTCTGTTGAGCAACCACCGTAGGAATTAACAACATATATCAAAGTATCAATTAATAGGCTATCAATCAGACGTCGCTTCTACATTTATCTGCTTATCTCCTCTTTGTTCACGAATCGTCTTATCGTTAGACAATGCTCATTATTATTTTGTTGATTTAAAAGCGACCGCAGCGCATAGCATTTCGCCTGCAGACTCCCAAGTTATCAATCTGTCTAGTTTAGTCCTTTTTTAAGACTTAGGGGCACAAGCGTTATAAAATTCCTTAAAAGAAGCCCTGATATGTAGGCAACTGAAAGGTTTGTAAGCCGTATAAGGGCATGGTGGAGGAAGAACAGTAAATAAAGGAAAGATGGACAGAAACTCAAAATCAGTTCGCTTATAATTTTTTCCTCGTATCACCTATTATAATAGGGAAACCCGGCGTATATCTCACCGTTTGAGAACCCTGGTCGAGTCCCTGACCTAATGAGAATCCTGACCTAGTGACCCAGTGCTAGCAGTTGCCCACACACGCTTCAAACTATCTCCGTTTTACTCAAGTGGCATCTACAGTGTTGTTGAAAGTATCGGGCAAATGTACTTAAGTAAAAGTAAAAGTAAAGTGGATTTTAATTACTTAAGTAAAAGTAAAAAGTACTCATCACAAATTTTACTTAAGTAAAAGTAAAAAGTATCCCCTTCCAATAATACTTTTTAAGTAAAAAGTAAAAGTACCGAGCCTTTCTATAACTCAATTGATTATTAACCTTCGAAATACTAAATTGTCGAAATGGTTATCATTGAGTCTAGTATGCACGTTTCCGATTCATTGTTAGCACAATGCACAGCCAAAGAGCATTTCTGCTGCAGAAATGGCGGTGCATCCAGCGTGCACCACTATCGAAAATCTATTTTTAGGCATGCAAATTTGAATAATTTGTCTTAGCTTAGCGAAACGAACTGTTAATTAGCGCTTTGAAGTAACGAATATTGTAACGAGTGTCGCATAAATTGTAACGAAGTAAAAGTACTGATATATGGATAAAATTTTACTTCGTTGAAAGTAAAAGTATTTTATTTTTTCGATACTTCGTTACATGTGAAAGTACTCAAACTTTTACTTAAGTACAGTAACGCGTTACTTTTACTTCGTCACTGTACAACACTGGGCATCTATCAACCAATCCATGGCCTCGTATACAGAAAAACTTACAAACAGACGGGAGCACGTAGACATAATAGAAAAAGACACAGAGAGAGGAACAAAGACAGAAACATGCACACGGATGGACACATTCATAGACAGACACACACACACACAAGCACAGACAGACAGAACGAGAGCGCAGTACAGCATCAGTTTACGCTTTCCCTTTCCGTGACCCTGTCACTCTTCCAGTCCCTGTCCCTCTCCTTCTGCCTCTCCATTCCCATCACCCTCTCCTTAAGACACTAAACATCAAGCATGCACTCAACAGCTGGAGAGACCAATAACTAATGGTTATGGGAAGGAATGAGTCAGATTCGACTCTTGAGGGGAAAAAGAGACAGATGTAGCCTATATAATTATACAGACATATGAGAGTGTTGTTGGTTGTGAGGAATGTCCGGAGTAATAATAATTCCAAAGGCGTGCAGTTAAATGCACATGCAAAACTTCTGAACTTCCGATGGAAAAATTGAAACAGATGTGTGCTTCCTATGGGAGAAAATCTCCTTTCCTGGAAATAAGGTCTGCAGTGAACAGTCTTACTACCACGACGGATATAATTTCATATATAATTATATATATATATATGTATATATATATTATAGAATATAGACCTAGATGTAGCCTATATAATTATACGAAATAAATTCATATGATATCTTCTTCTGGTTCTCTGCCCCTAGGCAGGTTCGGCTGTCCAATGTCGCCACTCTTCCCTCCGCTGGGCCTTCTCCTTTAGTCTTTGGTAACCGATCCTCTTCATCAGCGTGTCCAGCAACATCTGTCGTGGTCTTCCTCTTGTTCGTTTCCCCTCCATTTTTCCTTCTATCACCGTTTTCACCAGACTGTCTCCTCTTAGCGTATGCCCTATCCATTTCTTATGTCTTTCTCTGATTGTTTTTATCATTGTTCTTTCCTCTCCTACCCTTTCCAGCACTTCCTCGTTTGTTCTGTGTTCCGTCCAGCTGATCTTCTCCATTCTTCTCCACGTCCACATTTCAAGCGCTTCGATTTTCTTTATGTCTTCTTTTCTCATGGTCCAGGTTTCGGAACCATACAACACCACACTCCACACTAGTGTTTTTATCATCCGTTTCTTGAGGTTTCTGTTTAGCTTTCGTCGTAGTAGCCTAGTTCTCCTCTTTTCGTAAATGCCTCCTTTCCCATTGCAATCCTCCTTCTGATTTCCTTATGACATTTAGCATCCGTCATCAAGCTTCCCAGGTAGCAAAATTCCTTCACCTGTTCTACCCCTTTGCCTTCTATTTGAATGTCGACTGTAGGCCTAGTTTCTTCTCCCTTGCTGATTTTCATTACTTTTGTCTTCTTGATGTTAATTCTCTTGCCATATTCAATTGACGTTGTGTTCAATCTATCCATCATTTCTTGCAACCCCTTCTGGCTTCTCGCTAACATTGCCTGATCGTCCGCAAACCTCAGAGCCTTAATCCATCTTCCTCGCACCTTTATTCCTTCTTCAAGATCATCTAGTGCTTCTCTGACCAGTTCTTCTATATAGATGTTGAATAAAAGAGGTGATAGAGTGCAGCCCTGTCTCACTCCTCTGCCCACCTTTCCTGGTTCTGTTTCATATGATATAAGCAATAAGCTTATCATATTATGTAGGCCTAATTATAGGCTATACAGCAAAAAATCAATTCAAAACTGTAGGCGGAGGGTGAGGTTGTGTCTCTGACGAAGCGTGTTCGATCGATCGAGGAAGACTTCGAAGGAACAGAAACGAGACTGACGCAAACGAACACGAAACTCGAAGAAGCTTCGAAGGCATTCGACGAAAGCGAAAGGTAAGATTTCCCCACCACTACCACCACCACCACCAACACCATCACCACCACCACCACCAACACCACCACCGCCACCACCACCACCAACCACCACCACTACCACTACCACCACGGTGGCACCACCACCACTGCCACTACCACCACTACCCCCACCACCACCACCACCACCCCACCACCACCACCACCACCACCACTACCACTACCACCATCACCTACCACCACCACCACCGCCACTACCACTACCACTACCACTATACCACCATCACTTACCACCACCACCACCACCACCGCCGCCACTGCCACTACCATCAATCATCACTACCACCAATATGCCACCGCAGGCCAGATACCTATACGAATCTTCACATTCACGGCAGCTCTGTGCTGTGCTGTGTCATGCAATGTCATTTTATGTCATGTCATGCTGTGGTATGTTGTCATGTTATGGCATGCATGCCACGTCAGGTCAGGTCACGTTATGTAGTGACATGCTGTGTTGTGTCACTGCATGACACGTTATGACATAGAATGCATGGTATGCCATGACATGATATGTCTTTTCTTCTCTTTTCTTTTCGTGTCATGCTATGTTTCGAAATAGAAAGGTACTAGACTTTACTGGATACACTTACATGTAGGCCTAACTCAGGTCGCACCCATTCATTCGTTCATTCATGCATTAATTAATTAATTCATAATCTTATCTTTTCACTTATATAGGCTACACCACGTTTTCTCTTTTTCTCACTGAATCCATTTTATTCCAATTCTTTTATTTACTTCCTGCTGCAGTTTCGCCTAAGATGTTCATCTCTATAGTTTCTTGTTTTCCACACATGCAGAGGAAGAAAGGTGTTGGAGTCTCGTTTGGCGACAGACGAGGATCGCATTTCTCAAGTGGAAAAGGAATTGGAAGTAACGATCATATTCGGAGAGGAAGCAGACAGGAAATACGAAGAGGTATAATGTAAAACAGTGCAGAATAACTGTGCAACTATATCAGTCAGCACGGCATGTTATGTAATGTAATGTAATGTAATGTAGTGTAATGTAATATAATGTGATGTGATGTAATGTAGTCCCTATTGTAATGTGTAGTGTAGTGGCATGTATAGCCTAAATGTGTCTTCTTTGCCTCTCATAGCGACATTATCGTCATTGTAACTTTAGGCAAATAAATGTTGACAGCAGGCTGTGAAGATTACTTCAAAAGGCACTCTAATAATTATACTTCTATGCATGACGCATACATGCATACCTACATGGATACATACATGCATAAATACAATTCAAATGCATCTGCACATTTCAAAAGTACACAATATACATGTAGTAGGACTTACTCAAAGAACACATAATAATACTTATACTGTTATACAGCAGTCGAACTCACAGCCTGCGCGTTTCAAGCAACCGCTCTTACCAACGGTTACCAACCGGCTACCGTGCTGTTGTCTTTCGTTATCTGTTTCCTTGAATGAAACGATGGAGACAATAATATTGGTTTATGTTATTACAGACTGCCCGAAAGCTGGCCATAACTGAAGTTGACCTGGAACGATCCTTGTCCAGATTGGAAGCAGCGGAAAGGTAAGTTTCTAATGTATGTATGTATGTATGTATGTATGTATGTATGTATGTATGTATGTATGTATGTATGTATGTATGTATGTATGTATGTATGTATGTATGTATGGTTGGTATGTATGTATGTATGTATGTATGGTTGGTATGTATGTATGTATGTATGTATGTATGTATGTATGAAATTGTATGTATTTATTTATTTATTTATTCGTTCATTCATTCATTCATTCAGAAATTTATATAGCGCCCCTTTAATGAATGAATGAATGAATGAATGAATGAATGAATGAATGAATGGATGGATGGATGGATGGATGAATGAATGAATGAATGAATGAATGAATGAATGAATGAATGAATGAATGAATGAATGAATGAATGAATGAATGAATGAATGAATCATCGCCTAGTTATCTGTTCTGCCTTTAGGCCAGGGATTACGTCTGCTTCATCTTGTCTGATTTCTTTTGTATTCAAGCAAAATCATTGAATTGGAAGAGGAATTGAAAGTCGTCGGTAACAACATGAGGTCTCTTGAGATTGCCGAACAGGAGGTTGGTCTCTGCACTCTACACAAATATTATAACATATAACATTCAACATAAAACTTGTAACATTGAACATGTAATATATTATATGTTACATATTGCATATAACATGGTTCATGCAACATGTCACGTGCAACATAATTATAGGATACAACCTACATATCATCTGATTGTGGCCTTTTCTATATTTTCATGCAGCATATCACATGCAACCTACATGTATTACATCAACATATAACATAATACATATTACTTGTGTAACTCTCTCATTCACTCATTTCCTCACACGCACCCCACAAAACACACATAGACTAATATTATGTCAGATGATTGGTAACAGATACTTTGACGATGCTTCTGATGCCGACTATCTGTTTTCCAGGCTGCGTTGAGACAAGAAAGTTACGAACTATCCATCCAGAACATTTCAACTCAACTCGAGGATGTAAGTCATATAATTATTCTACTCCCAACTCGTAAATAAAACAATACTAGCAGAATGATTGGGCTTTTCCGGTGATTGGTCCCTCGCTATGGAATGGGCTCCATCTGGCGCTGCGCTTGTTCTCCGGGGTTGCGCTCTGTCTATCTCCATTGTTTTGGCTTCAAGCTTACTGGGTTTGGGGGTGCTTATCAGCAGTCCCCTTGAAAGGCCGCTAGGTCTAGGGGCGTATCCGGAATGTTTGGAAGGGGCAAAGATTGTTAGACTTTGGTCTTTCCCCTGAAAATCTTATGACCTTCAAGGCTTTTTAAAGTATTTCTCCCTAATTATTTCTAAAACCGTGGCAACTCAGGTGATTTGAAACGCCTCTCCTGTGATCGTGGTTGTCACTTAGGCTGACGGCTGGATTGGAAGCTCTGCATTTGTAGGCTAATTAAACGGTTGTATACGACCAGAGCAACGACTACATGTATGTATACATACAGGCCTGTTACTGCAATCAATGGTTGTTGAATCCATAAATGACCATTGTTCTAAACTTGTCTACACGCAACGATTGTTTTCAGGCGGAGACGAGAGCAACTGAAGCCGCGAGAGTAGTGACGAAACTACAGAAAGAGGTCGACAGATTGGAAGGTAATGATAGCTCCCATTATACTATCATATCTAAAAATTGATAGGGAGCATTCAGCACAGAAGCCCGGAGGAAAGAAGCGTCTTTATAGAGCGAGAGGAATCAGAAGGTGTAAGGAAGAGCCGAGACATGAACTTAGCCCGTAGAAGAAGGGTCCTTTCACGTTTAGTATGGAGGACTTAACTCAACAAATACTTGGACCTAAGTCAAAGCACATCGAGCATGATGAGCAAAGAGGCCAAGGCACTTGAATTTGTTTCTAGGAAAAATAAATTGATTGATTGATCGATTGATTGATACTATTCTTTTCCAATACAGAGTATATATGCCCAAGCACTTATAACTGCATCTCGTGTCTAAAATGCATTCCATAATTTCTTGCAGACGAACTTGGAGGAGAAAGAGACAAGTTCCGATTGGTCCTTGGCGAAATGGATTCGACCTTCGCGGAATTGGCGGGTTTCTAGCGGAATCCGTTTTAGCGGTTGACAACGCACAACACAACCTCGCTTTGTGGCCGAGTCAGCCACAGCAAAAGCAATCTCAGCGGATCCAGCTTACTATTTTAACATTTTTAAATAGTGTTATTTAAAAATTCGAAAAATTAATTTGATAAATCACCAAGTTACGTTTCTATACTTGGTGCTGAGCTGAAATGTTTGCTGGTGTCGTTGTAAGAAAGTAAAGTCTGTTTAAGAGACAGGACCTTAGAGGCCCGAATAGAAACACAGCTTGAGATTAGGATGATCTATAATCTATTGTCGTAGAGCTCGTATACATAGACCTATACTTAATTTCGGTGTCAGCTTATAATATACTTTATAGGTTTATGATTTTATTATCTATATGAATTGTTGGTGAATTAAATCAAACCTACTTTTCGTCGCGGTGAGCTGGCGTCACCTACGATAAACGTTTTTCAAAGAAGAGTACTAAGATAAACAAAATGGACCGATTTAACGTATTTGTTATCAAATGAGTCGTTGTTTGTAGTCGAATGTTGTATCAGAAATTACACGTAACGTGCTTTAAGTTTTGTCTTAATTCTTCATAGGCATAATATTATGCAACTTCAGTGTTTGCTAATAGAATAATAAAGACTACACTTTACTAAATTATAGGGCTCTTCAGTTTGACCTAGGCATACTGACTCAACTGCTTACTGTGGTGTAAGGTTACGAGGATTGGACATTTGGTGGCAATAATTTGCTGGCGTTACAGAGGAGACAAGACACGCTCCAATATGAATAGAACCACATCAATATTTTTATATAATTTAAAAATTAAAATTGAAGTATAATCATTTCCATTACGCTCCAATGTGAATAGAACCACATCAATATTTTAATTTAATTTAAATTAAAATCGACGAGTGATCATTTCCGTTTTACTGGAGATCGATGTCAACACGTCCTCCGGTATTCTGGTCGTTCCTTCCTCGCAGGTGGTTGAGACCAAGGGCCTGGGTAGCGAAGGAGTCGGCATGTTCGCCGCCCGCGTTGGCCTGCCACGACCAGGCCCCGCAGTAGCCCTGGGTGTAGGCCCAGTCGAACTGCTCCTGAATGGACCGTCCGTCACCGCCACTCTGACTGAACTCTCCCAGAATGTTCGGCTTGTTGAGGCCGTAGGCGGAGTTGTGTACGTTGAGCGGGGATGAGCTGGTGTAAGCGCCCTCCCAGGAGTAGGTGTGCATCTGCTGGAGGTCGATTACACCGAGGCTGTCACCACCGGCGTCGATCAGACAGCTGTTGGACCACGCATACATTGTCATGATGGTGTGCACGCTGGTACTATATGTATAGTTCTATATAAATGCATGTATGTGTGCGTGTGTTGGTGTATGTATGTATGTATGCATTTGTGCAGATGTGTGCTTGTGCATGCTTATAGGCTATATTGACATGCAAGTGCGTATACAATTTTGTATGTATATATGTGTGCGCGTGTGTGCGTGTGTGCGTACGTGCATGCATACATGCATACATGTGTGCGTGCGTGCGTATGTATGTATGTATGTATGTATGTATGTATGTATGTATGTATGTATGTATGTATGTATGTACGTACGTACGTACGTACGTACGTACGTACGTACGTACGTACGTATGTATGTGTATGTACAAGTGTATTTATGTATGCAGATTAGATTAGAATGATAAGATTAGATTAGACTAGATCAGATCAGATTAGATTAGATCAGATAATTATGATTAGACAATAGATAAGAAGAAGAGACGTACTTATCCTTGTAGTAGTTCCTCCATCCGAGTTGATCTGTCTGTGCTCTCTCTGACCATGACCCTATAGTCACAATCGCCTTTGAATCCGCCCTCTTAATGGCCGCCGATTGTCGGTTGATGAAGCGCTGCAGAAGGTTCATAGGGATGAAGGTTCCGGCCCACCCTGCCCCAGATCCACCGAGAACCTGGGTGTCGAAGCAGGGGTTAGAATCGGATACCCCGGCACCGACAATACCCTCCGGCTGATATGCACACAGAATAACAAAACACAAGTCAGTCGGTATGTAAGTTATCGCGTCCTTATGATGTGCCCTGATTTACTGAATTCAGGAATTCAGTCGTGATGATGATGATGATGATGATGATGATGATAGCGACGACGATGATGTTGTTGCTGTTGATGATAGCGACGACGATGATATTGTTGCTGTTGATGAAAGCCAAAGGCGGATCCAGGGGGCAATCCGGCCATGCCCCTACCCCATTTAAAAATTGCTTGGGACGTGGCCACCCAGTCGGTTTCAAATTAGCAATAGGTTTAAAGGTGCCATGGCATATTGGCGCATCATTAAAAAATCGCATGGGACGCGGTCCCCCATTCGGTTTTCGGCAGGACGACAAAAAAGGTCATCAACTTTCTGGGGATAAAAAAGGTATTTTCCCTCGCCAAACAAGGAATGACTAAAAAAGGTCATCTTTTTTGGCGACCAATGACGAAATATTTCCCTGCCTGTCCCAAGACCAAAAATTTTGGCCCCCCCCTTCGAACAGTTCTGTATCCGCCACTGATAATAGCCTAATGATGATGGCGATGACAATGATGATGATAATTATCGTTATGACGATGCGAGGATAATGATAACGATTATGATTAAGATAGCGATGCAGTGGGGGGAATGCAGGGGAACGCCGTTCCTCCACTTTTTTCCCAGGGATAATGGAATAATATTAATAATACTAATAATAATATTATTATAAAGAGCGTTCCCCCACTTCATTTTTTAGGACTACACTACTGTAGCGATGATGACGATCCGAAGATTACAACGACGAAGATAGTGATGAGGGACGACGATTGCGATGATAACTTCGACAACAACAATCATATGATAATTATTGAATAGGAATTTGCTGTTGTCTTCTATTATAGCGCTAGATAAAGCAAAGCAACGAGAGGTACAGTAGGCCGTATACCTCGTTCATAATTTCCCATCCACCGAGGGCCACCTTCCCACTGAGGGCGCTGACCATTGGGGCGAGTGCCCGGTCGATGTAGGACTGGAGTTTCGACTCGTCCCAGATGAGGTCGAGGAATTGTGGGTCAGGGGTCGTCGCCCCGTTCCACAGCACGATGAAGACGAGCAGGTTGTTGTCATAGGCAACGTCGAGGAACTGGGCCAGTTCAGAGGTCATCGTGTTTTGATCGTCCGTTCCGGTCACGTAGCCACCCGAGTCGTAGGACGGGGTGTACCAACCGTCACAGTGCAACCAGATCCCTACACGGATAGATAGATAGATGGATATGGATGGATGGATGGATGGATGGATGGATGGATGGATGGGTGGATGGATAGATAGATAGATGGATATCGATGGATGGATGAGTGGATGGATGGGTGGATGGACGAACGAATGAATGGAAGAAAGAATTAATTAATTAATTAATTAATTAATTAATTAATTAATTAATTAATTAATTAATTAATTAATTAATTAACGAGTAAATGAATGGATGAACGAACGACCGAACGAACGAACGAACGAACGAATGAACGAACGAGCGAACGAACAAACGAATGAACGAATGAACGAATGAAAGAATGAATAAATGAACGAACGAACGAATGAATAAACGAACGAACGAATGAATGAACGAACGAATGAACGAACGAACGAATGAACGAACGAACGAATGTGCAGATACTGACTGAGTGAGTTTCCTCCTTCTGCTTTGATTCGTCGTACGTAGTCGTCGAGAGCTGATGAAGTGCAGCAGCTGTATTGTCCGTTTCCAAAGTCCGCTCCGTAGTTTTGCCACGCGATGTTCATCCCTGATAGGAAGACCTTCTCTCCATTCAAAACAAGCTGACCATTCTGGACGGACAGGAAGCGCTGACCTGTGGCGCCTCCCAACGCCACCAACAGTAGCACGACGATACGAAACATTATGCTGTAATGTAATGCAGACATAGTCACGCGATGTAGCCTATAATGTAACTTATGTGAGCGAGTTAATTGTATTCGCAATATATAAAATTTTAGGCCGTAGGCCTATTTTAGAGGTGAGCTCAGCTAGGTATAACCTATAGGGAGTTCGAGATCTTCGCTATCAAAAACTTATACTAGCCTATAGGCCTATTGTCTTCGCAGCATTTTCCTTCCTTCTAAAGAAATTGTCACAATTCCTGTTTCAACTCCTTTAGATTTGTTTCAGCACATTTCAAATTTCCTACCTAACACGAATCTGGCCGTTGATTTTGTCTTGACTGAGCGCCTATGAATCCTCTGGTTCCAACAACTCAGCCTTCTGTAGACACGGTAGAAACCTCTGAATGAAGATGAAAATGCTAATTTTTAAAAATTCTAGCCTAATCTAATCTAATATGAAATTATTTTGTAAAGCGCTTCTCACAGCAGAGCTATAATTCAAAAGCGCTCTCAGCGTGACAGGCCCATGAAATTGTAGAATTATTGTGGACAGTAGACCTATAGGCAGTGGTGTAGTGGGGCGGGAACGCGGGGGAACGCCGTTCCCCCACTTTTTTCCAGGGAGGTTTTGTTACATTAACTGATTCAACGCCAACTACAGAGAATGTTTAAATACTTGAATACAATACGTTACAAATAACAAAATCCTATGTATAAATTTACATAATTCCATTTATTAATTTTATTTTCATTTTTTTCCATTCAACAGTTTCAAAAAAATTTCCACGCGTTCCCTCACTGAATTTTTTAGGACAACACTACTGCCTATAGGTTTAATGCGCCGCTCGTTGAATAAAATTAATAGTTTGTCGCAGAGGTTAGACTCCAATCCAAACATAAAACTAGATTATGGTCTTCGATCTCTTGCGAAATGGAGAACTTAGAAGACTAGGCTTACCTACCTTCACGAAATAACAGCTGGAAATCAACCAAGAGTCAGTCGTAGTGAGCTTCTTATATTGACTTATTCACCGCCACACGCCTGCAGTTAATTGGGTGAAGTGGGCTTCATGCGGCTTTATCTAACCACACGACTGCGAGATAAGTAACAAAAGTTGGCTGGACTTGCGTGGGAAAGATCCACATGGTGTTGTTTTCATATTTTTTTAATGTTGAACAGACGGTGGACTGGGGCCAATGGGGTTTAAAAACTAGATACTTGATGGCAGAAGGTTATCTAGGCTATTAATTTAAAACAGAACGTGCCTTTTGCATTTTGCAGTGCCTGGCTACTAGCAAAGGTACTTCAAGTAGTTTTGCGTAGGCTTACCTGTACCAATTTACTAGTAGCCTACAGTGAATGTTGATTCATTTAAAGAAACTGATCAAGGCCTACAATAACTTGATCTATCATTATAAATTATAGGCCGAGGCTATTTGCAGGGATGTGTGTATTGTGGCGCATAATTCCTACGCGCAGTTTCGAGAAACTTGCGCATGCAGACTGATGATGATGTCAAATGTAATGTAGGCTAATGTAAATCTTCGAGAATTTCTCAGCGTCAACAACAACTACTACGATTATTGTTACCTACTGGAATAATAACTAGTGTTATTGGGTGGGGCTTAGGTAAATGGTAAGCACTCTGGTATGAACAGTGAATGGATACCGGATCGCTTCCCGCTACCCTTCAGAAGGTCCACTCAAATTTCCATTCAGCAAATTGCGTTGGTAAATTGACGTAATGGACGCCCTGTATGGCTGCCGATAGTTACTTTAGACTCCCGTAATAATTTGTGATCATCCATCATACCATGAATTGTAATCAGACTGTGCTTGACATTAAACAGAGATTATTATTATTATTATCACTTTAAATAAAACTTCACCTTCCTAAAACTTCGCAATAAAATCAGAACCAAAATCATCAACACAATTTTTCCAATTCACATTTATCAGCTCTCGTTGATTGATTCGTTAGATTCACGGATCAGCTAAAAATCTTATCTAAACGGCTGAGAAAGTCCGGGTTTTCTAACAGCGTATTTCACTGCAAATGGAAACCTGCATCAAGCGCCCTGCGAAACAACGTCAAACTGCCTATCGTTTAAATTCATCGCCCCACTCGCCGCTCGTCTCTTAGGCAACGGCTTGCTTTGCGGCCAACGACTTCAAGTCCTGGATGCACTTCGCAAGACTATCCTTCTCCTGGACAATGAAGCAACAAAAAACATAAATTATTTGACAAATCTCAACCAACAACCACACATGACAATAGGCGTAGGAGATGAGGTCAGAGTGGCTAGTGCACCCACAAATTTCAGGTACTCTTGTTTTTTGGGGCAAGTAGACATAAGAAGAAATATTGATCAGCAATTATTTCGAATGACCTACCTTCAAAGCTGCGCTTTATCGCATCTGACCACTCGAACTTTGTTTCATTAATCTCTCAAGTCTTTTTCTTTTGCTGTGGTGGGGCTGTAAGCGCTCCTGAGTAGATCCTTGAAGGGGCACTATGTAAAATTTGCCATTCTCGAAACCTGTATTTTTGGATTTCCACAGTTTCATACGTCTGCATTATTATTCGACAGCGATTTCGCTTGTTCGAGTTTTCATGAACTTTTCGTCAAAATGTAACCTCATAAATGTTTGATAAAACAGTTACAATTTTCTCCATGGATGTAACAGGCAGAGTATTCCATCCTTTTAGCACATATATCCTGCCCATTCCATGGTCTAACTGTGGAGGAAGGTTTACGGTAATGCCAAACATTCTGGCACGAAGAGCGCACGGATGCAGGATCACTTTCTGCTACCCTTCAAAAAGGTCCACTCAATCTTCCATTTGATGGATGGCATTGAATGCCTTGCATGTCTGCTGACTGTGAAATTATACAGCACTGTAATAACTTGTGATCATTGGTTCATCACTCATTGTAATCATGTACAGCATTGTGTCATGGTGTGAACAATAAAAAACGAAGATGATTATAACTCAGCATATGTATCATACGGACAATTGGAGATGTGGATATGGCAGAGTACTGACCTGCTGAGGTGAGATGCCTTTGACGACACCATCGACGATCCACTGGACCATGTGCTGCTGCTGAAGCCGACGCTGCGCTGTCTCCACATCCACCTGGTAGTCCTGCATCACACGAACACGATAACACGCAACTAAACTATATTGCATGAATGACACAACCAATTATACACAACAGCAGTTTCATTGGATGTTGCTACATTGACAAAAGATGGGTTGGTAGACACTTCATTATAACACAAGGATTATGTTGCCTTATGAAGAAAATACATCACACAAGAGGCAGAACATGGTGTGAGAGATGCAGCAGGGAGGGCGAGGTAGAAAATATTATTTCTTGCATACGCAATATATGAATGGGCCCTAATCACTCCTTTAACTTGCACCATATTTGTTGTGTGACCTAGTCTTGCCAATAAGCTTATATGAATATAAATAATCTTGCTATATAATATCATGACCTTGTCATACTGTAGAGTC
This sequence comes from Lumbricus rubellus, assembly GCA_945859605.1. NCBI lineage: Eukaryota > Metazoa > Annelida > Clitellata > Crassiclitellata > Lumbricidae > Lumbricus > Lumbricus rubellus. The sequence goes on from OX243816.1 coordinate 4,443,921, forward strand.
CTTGACGTGACCTCTACAGGCAGTGAATGTACTTACAAGTCGCTTCTTCACGCTCTGATGAACCTCCGCCAGTCGCTGACGATAGACGCTTTCCAGCTGAAGGTCAACGTTCTCCTGGAAGAAACAGACAGCGACACAAAAATCATCTCCAATTCATTCCGTATATTATATAAAAAAAGTCCATGCCACGCTAGATTCTCTGAATTAGGAACGGCTCTACAGATTTTGAGATTAATTAAGTTTCCAGCAATCCACTGTTTTATATATACATATATATATATTGAAGATTCAGTTGATTTCAATCACAGAGCAACTCTTGATTTCACATTGCAAATGTATTCAGTTTTAAAATGAGCTAAATAAGCGTCAAAATAGGACATGCACTCCATGATTTTGAAATGCTTGCACTATAACACTTTGACTTAAATCGAGAGGTAAAAAGAAACAATTCAACAGTAAAAAAATTCAAATCAACACCAAAACATGAAATTCAATTTCTAAATTTTCCGCTAGCAGCCTAAAAATACATTTTCTGTTGAAAATGTTGGTTGCCATTGGAACAACAGAGCGTTTCATGGACTAAATGTTTCTCATATCCTGGTGTTGAACGTTACTCTGACAGGCACGGGGGGCTGTTGCAATGCCATCAAATACCTTCTTTAATTCGAACAGGTATAGCAACAGCAATGGCAATGCCATCAAATACCTTCTTTGATTCTAACAGGTATTACAATTTACTATCAAATACCTTCTTTGATTCGAACAGGTATTTCTGTCCGTCCTCTCGCCAGATGGATTTCTCGAGTTCGTCGATGATGTTCTGCGCATGCTTCTTCGTCTCACTCAACGGTTTGTTCCAAGTACGATCTTCAATCCCCTACGATTCAAAAGACGTAATCAATACGTACTGTAACTGCTCGAAAGTTACTCTTATTTCCAACATGACAAGCATTACAAGATAAAGTATGATAAAAGCAAATAATTTTGTCAATAAAAGGCATCAATAAAACACTGCTGCAAACTGCCTTACAGGATTCCCAAGACTTGCGATGTTTCAACTGGCTAATAAACATTTGCAAATGGGAAATTTTTTAATAATTTTTTTAACGATTGGGACATAAATGTTGAGTGATCTAACAAGACATTATTAGAATAAATTCTCCCAGAAAAAATGTCCATCTGAATAAATGTCCATTTGAATAAATGTCCATTTGAATAAATGTCCATTTGAATAAATGTCCATTTGAATAAATGTCCATTTGAATAAATGTCCATTTGAATAAATGTCCATTTGAATAAATGTCCATCTGAATAAATGTCCATTTGAATAAATGTTATGAGCAAATGATAAAATGATCACGAACGTCAGTTATCTTGTCCAGGTAAGCGCCGATGCCTTTGCCGTACTTTCTGGCGATGATGTAAAAGGCGAGCCAGAAGGCGATGAAATGAGTGAAGCCGTGCTCGACGATCCAGATCTCCTTGGACAACAGGAAGGTGAGCAGGCCACCGCCAAAAACGTACGGCCCTAAAAACAGCAACGTCGTCATTTACATGTTCTTTGGTCCCACATCGGTCTCTCTGAGGAAGAGTTTAGGGTAATGACGACTCAAATAAAAAGCAGCAGAGTCAACAATGACGATAATAATAACAGTAATGAAAATTGGCCTAGTTAGCTACACCGGTAAGCGAGAGCGGCATTCGTCTGTTGGATACAACGGACTGCGGTTCAAGCCCCAGGCTGGGAGTTAACATTCAGAGATTTAGATATCTCGGGCTAGCACGCATGGGACACGGTGGCGCAAGCTGCTGCGGAGCGACCTTGGACAAGTTGCTTACCCATCATTGTCTGTGGGAAAAGCAACGGGAAACCACCTCACTCATCTCATCCCCAGGGGCCTAAAAGTCAATGGACCTGCCTTCGAGCAGAGAACCATCATCATCAATGATAATTAGTAAATCTATTGACACCTTATACGATGCCATAAGACAAACAAGCCCCATTTCAAGGGTGCCAGCACAAACAACATGAGGATCCTATCCATGGCCACCATACAATGTTGTCTTTACATAGCGAACACCAATACATCAAGACATGTCACACAGCAAATTTTCTAAATAATCTCCTAATATCATTGAACATAGGAATCTTGCGGCACATTTGCGACAGTCTTTTGTGATGCGCTTTTATTGTAAAGTGATGTTAGTTCTGTGATGCGATTTAACCCTTTACCGACCAGCGTGCACTAAAATGCATTGAAAACATGTGTAGCTGGTCGTTAAAGGGTTAAATAACCTGCTGAACAATTGCGTGTTCTGGTACCTGACACTCCGGTTTTCTCGTAGAAGAGCTGGAAGAATGACTCCGGGATGAATCCGAGTCGCACGGGCGGAGTGGTCAGCGGCTGCTTGCGGATCGGGAAATTGACGAGGTCCCTCTCTGGTCCGAAGTAGATCTTGTGGGCCTGCGCCCAGTTCTCGAGAGTTTTGGAGGACGACGAGGTGGTGGCCGGCGGCGGAGGAGGAGGCGAAGAAGTCGTTGGTTTGGCCTCACTAGTGCTGGCACATCTCAGCCAAATAGTCCCACTGTTCACGATAAACAAGCCAGTGTAAAGCTTTACAGTTCTAGAGGAAGGAATGGCAGCCAAATGGAACCATCGCTCATTGCTTGCAAGCAGGTTAGAGTAAAATTTAGTGCTAAAAAATGTTGATAAAACTTATTTACACAAATTATATGCTTACAATTACAGTTAGACAGAGTTACAAAATCTATTTATTTGTAAGCAGGTTGGAGTAACATCACGTACCCTTGACGCAGTTCAGCCGTCAAAACTGGAGAGAAGGCTCCTGTCAAATGAACAAACAAAAACTCTGTCCTCAGTCATGCGATTTAGATTACAGAAGTTTATCATTATTGTTAACTATGCAATTATTAAGCACCCCTGTCCAACGGTGAGCAACAGTTATTAGCACTGAACAACTGAGTGAAGGACTTGTTCAAGGTCCCTGCAGAGCTACCATTTCACTAAGGTTCGAACCCATGTTCTTCACACATTAACCAGGCAAGCGCTCTACCAGTTCGCTTTCGTGCTCACAAAAGTAGACAAGACCAACCTTACAAAGACTTCTGTAGCTCATATACTCTTAACGTAGTCTTATATTTGCATAACATTGTAGCGGCCTGGTTTGAACACTTGCCTTGACGAAGTTGACGTTCAGGCTTTTCCAAGAGTCATTTTTACAGACCTTACCTAGACCGCATATGAGTTCTTTCAGAAAGGTACGACTGGAACCAAGACAGGGGAACACCCTTAACACCATAGGAGATTTCAAGACGCTTGAGTAGGATATCATGATCGACCATGTCAAAGGCTGAAGAGACATCATAGAGGGCCAAAAGAGTGCTTCAACTGCTGACGCACCCCCTCCAAAGTTTACCTCAACTTCAACTGTTTTTGATGATTTTAAACCTATCACTGAATTAGACCTTCGGCTAGCTTTTACAACTGCAAATTTAAACTCATGTGAACTTGACCCCCTACCCCCATTTGTAATCAATGACATTTTGGATGACTTTAGCCCATTTTTAGTCTACCTGTTTAATAGGTCTCTCTCTGAAGGTTGCATCCCTCCCTCACAGAAACGGGCCCTTGTCTTTCCTTCCCTCAAAAAGCCTAACCTTGACACCAACCTTTGCCAAAATTATCGGCCTATCTCAAATCTATCCTTTCTTTCTAAGACACTGGAACGTCTTGTCTCTCTACAGTTTCTACCTTATCTTGAGCAATCTGGCCTCCTTCCTGCAAATCAATCAGGTTTTAGGGCCCATCATTCGACCGAGACAGCTCTCCTTTCTCTATTATCCGAAATCTATTCTGCTATTGATAAGTCTGAGGTCACTCTTTTGGCCCTCTATGATGTCTCTTCAGCCTTTGACATGGTCGATCATGATATCCTACTCAAGCGTCTTGAAATCTCCTATGGTGTTAAGGGTGTTCCCCTGTCTTGGTTCCAGTCGTACCTTTCTGAAAGAACTCAAATGATTATATCTGGTGACTCTCGAACCCAATGGGTTCATATTAATCTGGGTGTTCCTCAAGGTTCAGTTCTTGGACCTCTCTTATTTATTCTTTACACGGCTGACATCTCTTCTCTGTTTCGGATTTGTAGTGCTGCTGGCCATCTATTTGCTGATGATGTTCAGGCTTTTGTCCATGGACCCTCATCTTCCCAGCTGCTGTTAGTCGCGCTTATTGAATCCCTTACTAATCATCTCCACTCATGGATGTCTTCTAATCGCCTTTCACTTAATACTTCAAAGACTCAATTCATCTGGCTAGGTACTCCCCAGCAGCTCCAGAAGCTTGATTTCTTTCTGCTCTCTGAAAAATTCCCGCTGTTTTCCTTCTCTTCAAGTGTGCGGGATCTGGGTGTTGTACTTGATAGCTCACTTACCTTTACCGAGCATATTTCCAATGTTACACGCTCGTCTTACTTTCATTTAAGACGTCTCAGAGTCATTCGTCGCTCTGTCTCCTCCTCCATCTTCACTACCTTAATTCATGCTTTTATATGTTCACGAATTGACTATTGCAATGCTCTCCTCATTGGTCTTCCTAAAGTTCGTCTTTCTCCGATTCAGTCGGTTCTCAACTCAGCTGCTAGATTGATTGCCCGCCTTCCCAAGTACTCTCACATATCTGCCTTTATGTTTCATGAACTACACTGGCTTCCTCTCCGTGCTCGCACACAATTTAAGATCCTCACTCTGATCATTAAGGCTCAACGGGGTCTTGTTCCAAAATATCTGACTAATGTTTTACTTCGTCCTCACTCGGCTTCCTCCCACCGTCCACTTCGTTCATCCAACAGATTTGACCTCTTGGTTCCTCGTTCTAGAACTGCTATGGCTCAGTCTCGATCATTTGTCTCAATTGGTCCTTCTCTTTGGAATGCCCTTCTTCCTTCTGTTCGCTCTACACTTCTCTCTGGTAGTCTCTCTTCTGCTTTGTCTCTTCTCAAAACTTGTTTCTTCTCGCGGGGCCTTGCGCACTGGGAGCGCCTCTGAACGGTTCACCCTACTAGAGGCGCTTTATAAATGTTTAAATACAATACAATACAATATAAAGGTAAAGAATGGTGTCAGACGCTAATTTCCAACAACACTTTTAAATCTTAGGCATTAATAAATCGCAGCCAAAATGTTATACCAGGCGTTTCAGCACTGGGAGACTAAACCGGCATAGTTATAGTAAGCGGGTCCCTATTTTAATGAATGACTGCACTAACCCTATCCCTAACCCTAACCGACCCTCACAATGAATAACCTGACCCTAACCGACCCTCACGATGCCTAACCTGACCCTAACGATGCCGGGTTAAACCGTAGTTTAGGCTGTTTAATTATTTTCATTATCGATATCCCGTAGTTTAGGCTGTTTAATTAATAAACGCCTAAAATCATGAATGTAACACGCCATAAAACGCGCTATTCCAATTTCTGAACATTCGCAACCGGAAGTAGCAATATAAACCGAAAACGCGAGAAGATGGAAGCTGGATTGACGAAAAAACGGTACTTTTTTATCCGACAACCAATTTCTTACATTCGATGACAAATATTTAGTGACGAAATAGAAGCGGGATTTTCCGCATGAGGGTCGGTTAGGGCTCAGGTTAGGCGTCGTGAGGGTCGGTTAGGGTTAGTTTTAGGGTTCGTGTAGTCACTCTGCTGAAAATGAAGCTGGATTGATGAAAAACGCTTGAGAAGTAGAACCTGGATAAAGGCATTTTATACCTGAAATGGAAGCTGGATAAAGGCATATTTATAGTTGAAATGGAAGCTGGATTGAACCTGGCGATCCAGAAATTACTTGTATATCATTTATACACATGCAAATAATTTAACAACCTCACTTTTTGGCCAAATAATTAAACAGCCTAAACTACGGTTTAACCACCTAACCTGACGCTAACCGACCCTCACGATGCCTAACCTGACCCTAACCAACACATAGGGACCCGCTTGCTATAACTAAGCCGACTAAACCCTCTCTTGTATGCATTTACATATATGCGCTCAACCAGGGAAAAATTGCAAAACCGGTCCAGCTGACTTTACACTTTAATTGAAACACTCTAACCCTTCAAACTCTTTAAAAAGTGATCTTTACAAAAAACCGCTCTAAACAATTCCCTTCTTTTAGATCGACCTAACGTAACTGAAGGTCAACACACTCTCGTGATTCGTCTATATCTTCCACACCCGCAAACGGAAGCACATCACACTGCGTAAAATTTAGCATAAGTTTAAGTAAAGCCTTTTGTGTGTTAGAAATATCCAGAATTTTATCACAAACCAGCACGAAAAGCAAATCTGGACAACATTTTGTGTGTCCGACTGTCCAATAATTCACACACGCAAGGGCAGTGGGACACAGACCGAATCCCGACTTAACGACGCTTCTGCGCTGCGTTGAATAAACGTAAACTAGTAAGTAAGTCACCAGCACAATTCTAGCGCTTTCCTCAGAAGACTCTGCAATCCACTTTTAAATTCTTGAAATAAATAGGGGGTCAAGCTGATAATTTGATCCTAGAATACAAAAGAGATTTCAGTTGTCAATTCGACCATGGCCTTATTTGCAGGTCGATTTATTAGGCAATTGGTATAAAAAATTGAGTTAGGCTAGTTGGAAAGGTCGCTATAATCTGGGAAAATAAGAACACGATCTTGGTACAGAAAAGTCGTAGGCATATTTAAGTAAATTCATCGAATGATTTTTTTAACGCCGTCAAAGAATCCTTTAAAACATTTGTTATAAAAATTATTAGTAAAATAAACGAGTCATTCGGCGACCGAAGTTTCGGTCAGCATTCGATAGGTGGCTACGTACGTTCTTTATCGCAGCCTGAGCATTCGGTTCTGAAGTCTTCATCCGCTTTCGAAGCATTTTGGATGTCGTAGACGGCAGGCCTACAGTAGTCTTATTCTTGTCGTTTCACACATACAAGTGAAGTTATACGACGTTTTTGAGAATTTATAGTCAACACTGCAGCAAGTAAATTCAATATGAAAGGTTTCGCCAGCTTATGACAGTCTTACTGTCCTTACATGGCTTGTTGCTGCCAGGCCAACATTATACTTTCAAACACAGCAAGACTTTCATGCACCAAATTGTAACAATAAAATTGGTCTGAATTGGAACAATTTATTGACAACCAAAACAAATCTATATAGACAATAAAATCAGTGGGAAAGCAATAAGCACACGTATACCAATGCCATGTAAAATACATGTAATAAAAAAAATTATCAATTATTATTATTATACATGCACCACGCTGATACAAACAGCACTTGGGTAGAGCAAATATCTGTGCACAGGGCACATAGAATGGGGAAAATTCACCAAAAGTTTTAACCAGATGGAGAATGGCGATGGGAAAAGTTTTACCTTGGCCTCACCATAGTGAAAATTATACCTGCATAACAATTAATATGCATTTAACAAATTGCAATAAATTAAGACAATCACCGATAATTTATAAATAGCAGAAAAAGTTACATAATTGACTGATGTTGTTATCATGCACAGTACTCTGACCAATCAGAATCAAGCGTTCATTTCACATGCATTTCTTCGCCAAAGAAGTTTGGAACAGCCACTTTGATTGGTCGAACATCCAGAGTTCGAAGGTTGATCGCGGCACAGGTGAACGTCTGACTAAAACACGGAATGTTTATCAGTAGAGTCGTCTGATTTCTCGCGCCACGGAGGATCTTCTTCGAAAGGCAGGGAGCATTTCCGCTGAAGTAAATATGCGGACATTTTTCAATGATAAACGGATCCGAGTCCGGATACGGATAGGATCCCAGAGTGTCCGGAGCGGTAGGCGCCATGTGTCCCACGACAAGGGTCTGCTCAAGAGCATCGAGCTCATCCTCGAATTTGCTGAAGCGGCAGAGGTCCTGCACTGGCTGACCAGACGAGCCAAGGACCTCAACGCCATCCACGGAGAAGTTGTAGGGATTTGTGACGCAATGCAACGTCTCGTATCTCGTCGCTTTTGGGAAAAGACACGGATGCAGCGGCTGCTGGGGCAGAACGAAGGTCGTCGGGTCGGACGCTCCCGGCATGATGTCAACATCCACTCCAGCAGCCAACTGCACCAGAATGTCGTCGAGGGCGGAAATTCCATCGTTCACCACAACTTTCGATTTCTTCGTCGGGTATTTCGAGGGCGTTTTTCGATCCTTCTCAATCGTGGGGAAATCGGAGAGGGAATTCCCGGCGAGAACTACTCGGACGATCCGTGCGATCCACTCCTGCGAGTCGTCCAGTCCGATCTGACCGGTCAACAGGTCGACCAACAGCTGAAGGTGGAGCATACTGACCGCTTGACCGCCCACTTCGAGACCGGACACAATCACCAGGTATTTGTCGTCTGCGGGAATCGGTCGTGGCACCTGGTGTGGGAGAGAACAATAGACGATGCCACGCACGAGGAATCTTCCCATGTCGTATTCGTTGATGCTTCCGAACGCAGCCGCGACGCTTCCGGTGGTCGTCCTCTGAGCATCGATGTTTCCGATGAGAAGGATGCGCTGGGATTCGTCTTCCAGGATGACCTCGTCCGAATCGTCCGTGTATCGTGCCTTCGGTGGTGGAGCAACGATGTGGTAACTCTTGCCGATCTCGAGAAGAACGTTGGGTTTGAGTTTCATGTTTTTAAAGAGCGTTCCGATGATCACGCATTCCTCTCCTGGCTGGAGTTCGGAAAGTTTTCGAATCACGATGTCGTCTCCCCATGTCGCTCGAGCGTTCTTTTCAACAGAGGGCGCCAATGACCAGAGTCTGGATGTATAAGTGTGCGCAAACTGTCGTCTGTAGTCCTTCTCTTTGAGTTTGAATCTGCTGCTGAGGTCCACGTAGTCATGACTGCTGCGGGTGAAGGTAACCGACTCCTGCATCGTGACCACGTCACTGGTTCAGTCCTGAGAAATGAAACACTTGAGCTATAAGCAAGTGATAGACTGATAGCCTATGCAAAAGATGCCACTGCAAGCTTATAGGCAATGAACAAGACTTGTGGCTTGACAAAACAAATTATGCTGATAGCAAAGATAATGATAGCACAGCCAGCATGGATTCATTGCCCCAATGTTACACCAGAACTCTCATCTAAATGAAGGCAGCTGATAAAATCTAAAAATAGTCTTAAAAGCTCATCAGTTGTTGATTTAACAGAACTGGACAAATAATGAACTGGCCAAAGATCTACTCTTCCGCACGTCAATCAGAGTCCATCATGCTGCTTTATAAATGGTAAATGGTCAGATATAATACAATACAACCATGGCTCAATCCAGATTAAACAATTACATTAGACAATTTGCGACAAGTTGGATTAATTTGTTACAGTTACTATGTAGAGAATATAACGAGATGAAAACAAAAGTTGCTGACGCGCGAATTCATATCACGCTTCCATAAGGTCGAAAGTGAAACCAGAACAAAACGACTCTAAAACACCTTTCTAGAATTGCGAGTAGATACTAACACCGTTAACTTCTTTCACATACGTTAGTTATATTCTTCGCCTTCATTAAGTTAATGAAAATAATTGCAAAACACGGTCCATCGATCGAGTGAGCGGCACACATTTTCCTAGGTCACGATGTAAACCAACGGATGTAAACACCAGAAACAGTGTTGCCACTGAGGTTTCAGATGAAAACATAGATTTCCTTTTTAAAAAAACACAGAAAAACACAGACGTTGCCCGGCCGAAAAGTAAAGAAAATTTTATATTTTAGCCGGCAAAAAAGTTGATGACCTTTTTTTTTATTTTTTATTTTCAGTCGTCTGGTTTAAAATGTTAAGAAAAATGTACAAAATAATTGTCAACTCGCCCCAAAAAACCCCAGATTTTCCCAAAAAAAACCCAGAAACCCAGACGAAAACGGAAAAAAACACAGATTTACCCAAAAAAACACAGAAACCCAGACGAAAACAGAAAAAAACACAGATTTTCCACAAAAAAACCCAGAAACACAGACGAAAGCAAAAAAACACAGATCTAGGTGGAAAAACACAGCTGTGGCATCACTGACCAGAAAACGTCAGACACCAACTTAACGCCATCCAATCTTTAATTAAATTTCAATCAGATTCCGCCGGATCTTATTTCAAATTTAGCACACTAAAATAGCGCAGATAATTATTATTATCCGCATAATAATTAGTTTCACACTGAACCGCATAAAGAGAAATGCCGATACAATAACGCGAGTGATAAAAAAATTATGGCCTAAGAATGAAAATACCACGTGCAATGCATCGCAAATCCAATCGGTCTTTTTAAATCTATCGCCTTAATTTCAAATAACCTTGGAATCTATGACATCATATTTGAACTGACCAATGGTAGTCATCGTTACAAACAACCGCATTGACCAGTTTGTTGTTATTCGTATTCTCGAAGTTCATTGCAAACGCTTTCGTGTTTACCGTGTTATTATCTAGATGTTTGTTTATTTAGCGTAGCGTTGGAGTGATTTTCAAAGCATAATATTAATCGAATTAATTATCTGTGCGTCGATCTTATCCGTAATAACCTAAGCCATGGCTGAGGAAGGCACAAAGGAACCGGAGATGAAGAAACACACTTATCCGCTTGTCAAAGTGAGACAATTATTATCGATTGCATAGTTTTTGGTCTCTATTCAGGGTGGGGGGGCCCACATTGCCACTCGAGAGTATATTAACTCATTTCTAATCCCTCTGTTTTTCAATGGGCTCAAGTTGCGCCCCTGTATATATATATATATATATATATATATAGCCTACACTATAATTATGTTCTTATCCCTGTATATATATATATATATATATATATTATACTATGTACTATGGCAGAATGCATATTGTGGAAAAATATTATTAAGGGATCAGTAGCCTACGTTAAATGTGGACTTGGAGTGTGCAATGAGCTTGCAATTATTGCTGATTATGTTTATACTTTGTTAAGCATACATGTAGGCTACGATTATTTAATTGTTGGGATCAATAAAAATATGTCTATGTCTATTATATTAGGACTTTACTATGGGGTCCTACCAGTGATGTAGTCGAGTCCACCTGGGCCGAGTCCGAGTCCGAGTCCTGCTAAGCCGAGTCCGAGTCGAGTCCGAGTCCAAAGGAGTTCCGAGTCCGAGTCCGAGTCACTAAGGATCGAGTCCGAGTCCGAGTCCAGTGACATCAAGATCCACTGAAACACTCAACTTAATGACATAAAAAAATATCAACACTAATTATGCTGATGGAATTTTTAGTGTAATTTATCAGAATTGAACTTTAAAAATACTGAATTAGATAACGTTTTTTGATAATCTGGCGCAATGAAATGGATACAAATATCCTTCCACTGACAAAACACAATTAAGTTCAACAGCGCATCTTGTGAAATCTCTTATGTTGAGATTTGGGGCCAAAAACTGCCACCCATCAGCAATGCCTCTAAGCCTAGATTTTCTACTCTAGTAAATGTTCGGAATCTGTGGTTTTGGGAAATGGCGTCTATTCACTGTGATAATATCAGCTACTCCAATACCCCAACACAGGCCAACTAAGTGCTACGACCTTGCCTGCACGTTGCAATCCTCCAATTATGTAAAAGCCTATCTGATCTATTAATGGAGATGTAGGCCTAAACCTCTGTGCCCGATTCCAAGAAGAGAGAAGTTCTAATAGCCACCAGCCACAAGTAGCCAATAGACACGTCCAACCTCCTATCCTCATTTGTCTTACCATAAACGTTTCGATAGACTAGAAGTCTATGTTCGATCAGATCAGCATAATAAATGCCAAGTCAATTGAGGTGTCAAAATATCAAACTCGATATAGACCCTTTGCATGCCATGGATGCCTGGTTTTGTTTGTGCAAGCCTAATAATAATGGAAGTTTAACGACCGTGTATGACCAAAGGGCCTTTACAGTCTTTAGAAATGTTTCTACTTTCCTGTTGTTTCATGTTGTTTGTTTCCTTATCCGGTGTTCCTCTATTATATTATTATATAGGTAAGCTTATTATAGGCTCATGTTCAAATATTTCAACTAGCCCCTGCCGTAACCCAACACCGACTATACATCAAATAAACCTGTAATTACCTTCCCTCGCCTATATTCAGCGGTGCTCAGCCATCCGTGACATAATTTCAATGTCAGGTTGTTTCATTACGAACTTAAACCCGCGGGCTACAAGGGTTCCTTTGTTTGAGTTGAGTCACTTGATTGATCAAGAAAGCAGACGAAATGTCTTAATTGGTTGTGGCAATACAAAATGGCTTGCTCCACGGAGAATTCGTGACTCGGAAACCGAGTCACAGAGTCAAATTTCGAGTCCAGGGCTTCGAGTCCGAGTCCGAGTCCTGACTCCGAGTCCGAGTCCGCAGAAAATCGGTCTCGAGTCGGACTCGAGTCTTTTGCCGGACTCGAGTCCTACATCACTGGGTCCTACGACAGACTATAGGCCTAGCCTCCTAGGTCTATATGGGGGTTTGCCGCATATAATATACGTGGAACCAGCTTGACGTTTCTGCTATAGTAAATTAACATGCAACATAGACTATTAATTTGTTTTTATCTACATTTTATTATTATTTTGTGATTTATTGTTTTAATAGAATTCTGACATGGGTGAGGAAATGCGGACGGAAACGGTCGAACTGGTTGTCACTGCTTGCGAAAAATTCGCCGGCAACAACGAGGTAGAGACCTAAAGGCGTATACGGATATTCGCGCGTAGGCCTATTAATAATTAACGTAGGGTCTACATAATTAATTAATTAAAAGGAGCAAGCTACGGAAACAACAAGCAGGACGGTGTAGGCCTACACGTACACTGTAGTCTGTAGGCCTACCCGTATAAATATCCAGGTTGAGAATTGTCGGAGGGGTTGGGGTTTCAACCCTCCAGTCTTTCTTAGAGCCGGCCCATAGTAAAGTCTGTTTTTTACACTCCGATTCCAAGTGGACAATGGTCCAACCCCCAGTTATTTTTCGACAATTCTTACACTGTAAATATCCGTTTCTTATATTTGACCTATACAGCATCTTTATCCGTAGGCCTAGGCCTATCTTTCCCTGGCCTCTGAATATCCCGATTAGGCCTACAGGCAGAGGCGCTTGTAAAAAGTTAATATCCAGATACAATACATAAAAGCGTTTTTTTTACTTTGTCCCAATTATAAGTCCCTTTCCATGGACGCACGGATTCCAGTTCAGGTTCGGGTAGTGGACTTAACTATAATTTATAATTATATTTTAAGATATGCTTCACATGAATCTCGGGCTAGCGCGCAATCATTTGCAGGAGCTCGATTGGACGAGTAAGCGAACTTAATTGGCTCATGCATGTCAAGGTTAAGGACCAGTTAACCCATCATTTCATTGAAAACTGAGCAGGGTAGAAGAACATACATACGGTTCTACTACAAAATCTGTATGCGGACGTCCGCACTGCAGGGTAAATTTCCTTGTCATGAGCCTCATATTTGAGTGATCTATGCTTTTCCCTTTTAAGGTCTTTTTAACGGATATCTATAGCGTGAAGCACGTACGTTTACAAAGAGATGTGCATCTTGTTTGTTCAGATGGCAGCAAAGTTGATCAAAGAAACGATGGACAAGAAGTTTGGAAGTCCATGGAACGTGGTCGTCGGCGAGGGCTACGGGTTCGAAGTGACCAGCCACACACGCAATATGCTCTACATGTTCTTCGGAGGAAACGTGGCAGTAGTCATATGGAAGTGCGCATGAAAACACACACACACACACGCACGCACGCACACACACACACACACACACACACACATACTGCAGCATCGACTTTCACTTATTAAGTGTATTTGTCATACCTGCAGTGTATACACAAACGTTCTAACTCTATTACACCTACTTTTAGGAACATTATTAGCAGTTATGGAAAGGCTAAGACTATGATAGAAGTCTATGACTTTCTGATTCAAATGATTTTGAAATCTAAGATGTTCAGGCTTATATGTACTAAGAGATTTAGAATAATTCTCTGTGATAAATATATTGAGTATACGAACCCATGTTTCAATTCTAATAACTGTTGTGTATTACCTAAGTACCATGGGTCGGAAGTATAGAATTATAGGCCTATATGCATGGGAACATTTTAGGGTTGCGATATGGGGTACATTCGATGGGTTAGGCGTGGCTAATTCTTGGGGTTGCGCAAAGAGCATCGTCGTCCTTTATAGTGCTCCCCCCATGCATGCACGTCGCCACCTGATAAATAACAATTGTATACCCTCCAATAATTATCAATAATTCGCCTCTTGTCATCACATGCCGACGCTTTCCCTTCTCGACGGTCTCCTAGCTTCACTTGCTTGCGCTCTTGGCGGTGCGCAGCCCCTCTCGAACAGACTGAACGTGGCCGCCCTGCCCCCGGCCTCCAGACACTCGTCCAACGACCCCCCGAGCACGAGCACGGCCATAAAAGCACCAGCGAACGCATCCCCAAACCCTATATCGTCAACGACGCATCCAGGGCTAGGAGGCATCGACGGAAAGGTGGCCAGCTTCCCTTCCTGAACCACAACCGTGTCCCTTGACGGTCGTACCACGACGACCAGGCGCCCCTTGAGACCGTTCTCCTTGCGCCAACCGGACAGACCCACGGCACTGGCTTCCATGTCCAAAGTGCTCGCTTCCGTCCCGTTCACCACCTGGCCGCCGTTCACTCCCAGCAGAGCCGCGTATTCGCGGACGTCTGTATCGCTGGCGAAGATAACGTCCACGTAGGGCATGAGTTCAGCGACACCCTGCACGGGTCGCAGGGAGGCGTGCGTGGCAGTCAGGTTGAGGCAGAAGTAGCGATCGTATTCGGTGGCGTAGCGAGCCACTTCGAGGGCGGCTTCGAGGGCGTACGTGAGCGTGTATGCTTCGACGTAGAAGCAGCGGGCCTTGTGGAGGAGCGCGCGGTGCTGCGGTTGCTCTAAGGCTGCTCGGATAGAGTTCCTCATGGCGCCGACACGCAGGGCCATCCTTCGACCTCGGCTGCTTTCGAAGACGATGCAGAGCCCCGTCTCGTGGTTGTCTTGAACGCGAAGGATGATGTTGATGCCTGCCTCCGTCAGCGTCTTCGTCAGGATGTCACCAATGTTGTCCTTTCCGATGCAACCTGCGAACGTCGTCGCATTGGGAACGGCCATCAACCACTGCGACATGATGATGGAGTTCTGCGCCGATCCCCCGGTCAGGTACTCGACAGGAAAGACCTCGAAGAGGAGACTGACCAGACCCATCTCGTGGTCGCCCAGCTCGTGGACCTCATCCTCGGAAAGCTCGAACGAATCGAGGAACTCGATGGTGACCTTGGCCACGACGTCGAGCAGCGGCTGACCAAGGCCGAAGACGATTCCCTCGAGTCGACGACTGATCCGATCGGGGTCAGAGATCTTGAAGGGAAGCGACGTCGGTGCTTGGATCAGCGTCGGACGACGAACGCCTGCAGGCGTCAGCTGAACTGAACACACATAGCACACACACAGCACACACACATAGCACACATGTAGCACACACATAGCACACACACAGCACACACATAGCACACACATAGCACACACATAGCACACACATAGCACACACACAGCACACACATAGCACACATGTAGCACACACATAGCACACACACATAGCACACACATAGCACACATGTAGCACACACATAGCACACACACATAGCACACATGTAGCACACACATAGCACACACACATAGCACACATGTAGCACACACGTAGCAGACACGTAGCACACATGTAGCACACACATAGCACACACACATAGCACACATGTAGCACACACGTAGCAGACACGTAGCACACAGTCAAAACAATGCGATAGGCAGACACGCAGTCAAAACAGGGCGATAGACAGACACACAGTCAAAACAGGGCGATAGACAGAGGAACAGCTGCAAAACAGAGACAGGCTATAATGCGGATGGCCTGCCTCTTCACGCAGGCTTTAAATAGGAGATAATAGGAAAGCAGAAAAAGGACGCTCATTTACAATGAAAAAATCAAAAGGGGAAATAGGCTAGATTGACAGAAACGCACACGTGGTTTCCATTCACTCATTCATTTATTCATTCATTCATTCATTCACTCATTCAATCATTCGATCATTCATTCACCCATTCAGTGATGCCACAGCTGTGTTTTTCCACCTAGATCTGTGTTTTTTTGCTTTCGTCTGTGTTTCTGGGTTTTTTTTGGGAAAATCTGTGTTTTTTTCTGTTTTCGTCTGGGTTTCTGTGTTTTTTCGGGTAAATCTGTGTTTTTTTTCCGTTTTCGTCTGGGTTTCTGGGTTTTTTTGGGGAAAATCTGGGGTTTTTTGGGGCGAGTTGACAATTATTTTGTACATTTTTCTTAACATTTTAAACCAGACGACTGAAAATAAAAAATAAAAAAAAAGGTCATCAACTTTTTTGCCGGCTAAAATATAAAATTTTCTTTACTTTTCGGCCGGGCAATGTCTGTGTTTTTCTGTGTTTTTTTAAAAAGGAAATCTATGTTTTCATCTGAAACCTCAGTGGCAACACTGCACCCATTCATTCACTCACTCATTCATTCATTCATTCATTCATTCATTCATTCATTCATTCATCCACTCACTCATTATGCACACTTGGGACTGGCGCTGTAGGCCTAGTTCATACAGATATTTGTAACACACGCAGGCCTAAATACAGAATTGGGGCTGACCACATATCTCTGGTATTTCGTAACTGGAGATAGTCTATACATGTACATGTAGATAGGTTAGTCCCATTTCCGTCTTTGCGTGATGTGCTAATTTCTGTCTCTGTTCACCGCAACAACGGGTCGAACCTACCTAGCTGCACACATAATTATATGAACCCCGCCACTGCAGTCACTCTTGAGTCTGTTACAAGCCTATACATTTAGAGTTTTTGCATTTGATAATATTATAATATTATTATATTGATAATATGGATATTCTGCATACTTACTATTATCGTTCTGCACCTTGACTGTGGAGATTTTTGCATCCTGCGATGCGTTGACAGTGTTGTCAATCTTCTTATCGAGTACAGACAGACGACCGATGTCCTGACTGATGTGGAGCTATATAAAAAAACAAAAGAACACCGAGCATAGTCAGTTGTACGGTTTATTACTCATCACCTTTGAGATGCTGCTGTAGGCCTATCTGTGGAACACGGTAGGCGATTCGTTACCGCGCTCGCCTTCTACACGCGCTGAGGCCCAGGTTCGAGTCCCTCTGGGGCGGACCAGAGCGGTAAATGTGTGGGGATTAATAATTGTTCAGTACCATCAACTGTAGCTCACTCAATCTCTCACTCACTCACTCACTCACTCAATTAATGGTTGGGCGAGTCAGGGCCGGATTAAGAAATGTGGGGGCCCTGTTCTGAAATTTGGGAGGATCTTCGGCAGAAACATCTGATGATTTTTTTGTCGTTTGGTCGAAATTTCTTCAGAATTTATTAATTTTGTCCTGAAAATTTTTTGGGGACACGAGTGGGGGCCCTCTAAAGTGTGGGGGCCCCTGTTCGGCCGAACATGTTGAACATGCCTTAATCCGGCCCTGGGGCGAGTGCATAGACAGCCTCGTTGGAAGACAGCATGGCATCTGGTTGTCCGTCCGCCAAATGGTTGTTTTTCTCGCCTTCCCATGCAGATACCTAGATTCCTTCCCACTCACCCCCTCAAGCAGAGGGCCTAGACTTAAAACACTGCCCGGCAATTTCTTCTGATTGCGCACGAATTACTTACCATGTCAACGAGTCGTGAGATTTTGAGTCGGAGGGAAGTGTTTTCTCGTGTCAGAATATCCGTCATTTTCGGCGGTTTTGGATCTCTCTCTAGCGGTCGCATTTCACTCGTCAAATCTACAAAAAATAAACAATGGATCATTGTTCCATTCCCCTATTGTTAAGAAACAATAGAAATTGAGACAGGTTTATTTTTGTAGAGTATCATTGTAAATAGTAACTTTCTGAAGACACATTGATGATGATGATGATATCCCGTCTAGCTAGCCTGGAGGGCTAGCCAATGGGGATGAAGTGTTAGCGCCTTCATTTTCAAGGCCTCGGCATATGAGGGCGGTGGCCAATCCTCTCCCTCGCCGTCTCATCATCCACTGACCGTGAGGTCAGTGTACTCATCATAGCTGAGTCGGCTAGGGGGTGCTTGTGGAACAGAAATCTTGTTGCAAATTTCTGCCCCGGCGGGGATTTGAACCCCCGACCTTTCGGTCGACAGTCCAGCGCGCTAACCGCTGTACTATCGAGCACCCCCTCTGAAGACACATTACCGACAGCCAAACGAAGCCTTAATTATCCAGCGATGATCAGGGCTTAAAGTGTGGCTGGACGGTCATAGACGGCGTCCATGCACTTCGTTTAGAATCTCAATGCCGTCCTACCGCATATTTCGCCAGCACACACTGGAAAGTTAAAATAAGTTCATGGACGCCTACCATGACCGTCCAGGCCCAGCCACACATCATGTATAGACATGAGGATTATTCAAGAGCTCAGCAGGACACGCACAGTCATCCTATATATATATATATATATATATATATATATATATTCAGTTTTGCATGTTGATAATGCTGCCTCTCCCCGAGGGGTTGAATAGAGTAATTAACAGACAATACACAGGGCCTGCATGGAGAAGTTGGAGCCGCCAGGAACAGAGAACTTAGAGAAGGCTGGCAGCATATACAATGTCATGTGTGTTGTGGAAGCGGTCACGCTCCAGCAGACAAGGGCTGATGGCAAGGTTCTTAGAATACAATTGATCTTGGGCTGATGTTGACCACATGATGTTGCAATGTAGGCGTACGCCTATAGGCTACATAGTACATAATATTATAGGCCTATCCATAATTATGAAGTAGGCATACACAGCGTGTCGTACGTAGCAGCAGGTCGTGCAGCCTGTGCACTGTGTGCAGTGCACAAGGGCCCCAGGCTGTAGAGGGGGGGGGGCCCGACAGTCAGAGTCAATCAGGGCTGTTTTAAGGAGTTTTTAGAACTGCACAACTCCTTCTTTCTTTTCCCATCCTCCATGGCAAATTACTCCCAAAAGCAGGAAAATGGCCTTTACAACTAGTTTTCACTGCACATATTATAAGTGCTTCTACAAATCCATTTTGCACAAATCCATTTAGAACTGCACATTTCATTTTGTGTACAACTGCACGTTAAAAAAGCCATGGAGTCAATTATTTTATTTCAAGAATATTCAGAATGTATTCAGTATATTATATTAAAATTTACATGCATACGCGATTGCATAGCAAATTAGCAATGGATTGTATACGGACTGTGCAGTGCGCAGGGCCTCTCGTTGCACAAGGGCCCCCGGAGGTTTGAATATTTCTGGAGCAAAATATGCAAATAGAGTCTAGGCCTATCGCAAAAGAGCCAGACGTTTTGCACATCCTTTTGTTTGAAATCGAGGGGTTCAAGCATTGATGGGATCCACCGGCAAAGCCCTGCACAGCCGCCCCCCACCCAAAAAAAAACCTCGCTATACGCCGCTGAGTACACACGCTTGTAGAAACGCCTACGCAAGCGCGTGCGGCGCATAATTGTTCCGGTCAATAATAGGCCTGTTATTATAAAACACGAGTAGACACTACAGGCCAATATAAGGGCTTATAAATAGCCTACAGGGTGAGATTTGCTGCATGGGTGGATGAGTGAGGGTTCAACTCCTAGTCTTTCCTAGGATACCAAGTCAAAGCCTTCACTCTTTGTTAAAGGGTACACAGGACACAACTCCACATGAATCAACGTCTGACCACCCACCCAAAGTTATTTTACACAATTCTTATAGTCCTACTGCCAATACACATGATACGGGCCTATGTTTGTTTGTGGTGGCAAGCCTCCTTAAAAGGTCCACTCAACCTTCCAATCGGCAGATGGTGTGGGTAATTCATCTTGATAGGCACTTTATTTATACGAATGATTGTAGTAATCGTAAACTACTAGATAACAAAAGCTGAGAATCAATATCGTCCTACCTAGGACCCAGTGCGAGTCTTTAAGCACGTAATTTCTCCCAGAAATGTTGACGGATATCCCCGTGGGCGGCTGATCCTCCACCTGATACGTCAGTATTTTCCCTTGTGCCAGCTCATAAAGCGTAGGCCTGCGTCGCCTGAGAATTTTCTTCTTGACCACCTTAGAGCGCGACTGTCCCATTTAGAAAGCAACGCAGAGAACGATTGATTTCTAAAGCGCATACATATGCATATCCTGTTCCGTTTCAAACAACGCTGAATCGATTTCCCGCTATTTTGAAACTCCTAGCAGACGATGCGAGATATTCGCGCGGTTCGATTAATCCTATTAATCCTAACGAGCCGTCTTTACGCGGCATTTCCAACCGATAAGAATGTCCGGTCGATTTTTTAAAATCCCATACCCCTCCAGTGAAACCTACTTTTTTCTAACCCATGTTCTGGTCTGCAGAGCGGGAGTAAGCATAACAATAATACTATTAATTTAATCAAACTCTCAGGTATTTACTACATATCCGGCAAGACTCATGATCAAGAGTGGAACACTGTGACGTCATAAAGTGGTCACTCACAGTGACGTCAATAAAGTGTCTATCAATAACGCAACAGTTGTCTGAGGCGTCATGCTTACCATGGGGCATACAAGACAAGTTAGTGTGAGGTGATAACGTTAATCAAAGAAAATAGCGATAATAATAATTATTAGTTTTTTATTACTCTTGATTATTATCTCGGTATTTCCAAAATTTAATGGGCAAGAAAGGATCAGAAGTAAGTACAAAACTATCAGGGATCAAACGGACCAGTTAAGAGATAAGGCCAATCAATAACAGTAGGGTAGGCCTAAATAGGCTACTAATCAATTACGTCATAACAGAGTCCAGATAAAATTATGTACCATCAACTAAAATAATTAAAAAGTTAAACTCTTTGAATAAACCGGGGACTAATATTAATCCCAGAATAAACTTAAAACTGATTTTTAAAAGAATATTATTTTAATTGCAAAAATAATTGCCAAAGCACCTTGCTTGGCAATAGAATCCGCTTGTAACTAATAATTAAGTAAATAATTTATCAGTTTTCTCCATGATATACATTAGCCTTCAAGCTCAAAATGTCAAATATCTGGTACAATAACAAATATACATTCCAAAAACGGCTGTTTTGTTGAAATAACAATAAAAATAAAAGCTGAAATTGTGCAATAAAATCTTGTCAACTGAACACTAATAATTATGTACTACCAAACTGAAAGTTATACAAGAACAGAGCTGGTGAAACCATGGCACGCAATGCCACGCATGCCCAGTTGGCATGTGTGCCTAGAAACATTTTGGACATCCAGAATTTGCAAAATTGTAAATACACCCTCACGAATCTCTTATTTTATAATATGAAGGATTTGATTCCAACAACTTTATAAAAGCATCCTTGAACTATATACTTCAATTAAATTTCTGTGCTTTATAAATTAATACCTATATAACTATAAATATAATTATTATTATTATACTGTGCACAATTCTGATGGGCCCAAGTTGGCATTTCTTAAAATGAATTAACGGAACCTTTAACCTTTTCAACAAAGTTTGCATATAGTAGTAGAAATCTTGTGATAACAAAAACTGATATGTAGAACTACCCGAAACTCTGGGTGTGGCAATTGAGACAAAGGCTTTGTTAAACTTCCGTATAGTAACAAATCTACAGGTCCAAAGGTGGTACAGCTTTTTTAAAATACGAAACATGTCAATGATATAAAATCTAAACCTTTTTCCAATAAACATTAAAATATCTTGAACCTAAACTGAACTCGTATTGTGCTACAAAACTTGCTTTTTTGTGCACTAAGAACAACAAAAAGTGGTTCAACTTTGTCAAAATACTAACAATGTTATTAAAACTAAATCATGCGTTTTGTGCCGATAAAATTATGAACCTTGTGCTACCAAACTGAATTTTTTGTGCAGTAAGAAAACAAAAAGTGGTTCAACCATTGCTTAAGTGTTAAACATGTCATAAAAACCAAATCCTGCGTCTTGTGCCAATAAAAGTACGAACCTAAACTGAATTGCACTGTACTACCGCAAAGAAAGTTGAACTAAAAAAATATTAATATCTTCAACACTAGAACAAAAAAGGATAAGCTACCAAAAAAATTGCACGATTTGGCAACTTATTCAAAGTGTTTTGTTCAAATCCTGAGCAGCACGTTACCCAGTAAGTAAACTTCGGCAAGCGTTCCCCTGCATTAATTAACCCCCAAATAAATACTCCACTCAATTCCCAGTGGCGGCAAGGCCCACAATTCACCGGCTCCCCACTCAAACTCTTGTCCCCAGCCACCCCAAAATCATATGCCATATCAATATTTTACTGTGCAAACCTAAGTCATGGACTCAGGGTCATGAGAGCTATACATAATATTATATTATTGCCCTGAGGTACTTCATTTCCACAGGGACTAAGAAATCCCAAAGCAATGTATCAGGAGCAACTACAGTACTGAGCTACACCTCATCTATGTTGGGCATGGGTTTGAATAAAGCAGCCTCTACTTGCTAATGCGTTGAAGCGCTGTATTGCGACTGAGCACCTCTGAAATAAGTACGGTAACAAGTATCTGGTCCCTCTTGCCTCACCCATAGCTAGCATAAGGTATTATTATAATCATAATTATTATTATTACCAACATTATTATTATTTTTATTATTACCAACATTATTATTATTATTATTACCAACATTATTATTATTATTAGCAGTATTATAATACACTTGTGAAGTGACTAGCTAAATGCAATGAATGGTCTCAACTTAAACCCACACTCCCCACATTGCAAAGCGAGCACAATTCTCCACCATCATGTCATAATGTCCCAAAAAGCAAAACACTTCTTGCTAGATATTCTCAACAAACTCTAAAAAATAAAATATATATCTTCAGTTGAAATATATTACAGCTATGCAGTTTCTTTTCCTATTCCGTCTTCACCTTCGGCCGGTCTCTCAGACGCCACCGTTTCTGTGGGCAACTCCTCTCAGCTTCTCCTTCAACGTCGTTACCTCGGCTCGAATCCTCTCCAGCATCGCTCCTCCTCCGATGATGATGAGCCGACGGAAGAGATTCGTCCGTTTTCTCTCGCTCCCCTTCACCAAAACCACGCTTTCGAGGTCGACAACGCACGCTGCTCTTCTCCGCATTGTCTGAGAGTCCACGAGCGTTGCGTTTCTTAACAATAGATTTATTCGTATTCTTCTTGGAACCGCAGATAAGACGCTTTCGAGACCGGCGACCACTGCTGCCCTCTGCTACAACATCGTCAATGTCTCCATTGTTGCTTCCATCGCCATTGTCTCCATTACTGGCCTTCGATTTGCTGGCAGCAGCAATCTTCTGTGAACCGCTTTTCTTTGTCTCTTTGCTGCGACGAGTATTGCATTGTCGTCTGTTAGGTCGATCGTTGCTCTTCTGACCTCTGACCTTTGCACTGCGAGATCGATCCGTGCTCTGATCATCGCTTTGACCTCCGACTGACCTCTCGCAGTCGCTGCTGCCATCTAGCGACGACTTTCTGTCGATGGAACGTCGCGCTGTCTTCGTACGGCAACTCGTAAAATGCTCGGAAGAATCGTCTGAAGGTTTCTCCGAGCGGACGGTTTTTCCGCTGGTGATTTCCTGTTGGCATGTGCACACGCAAAGCATTTTCCATTGTACGTTGCACAGCCGGCATTTGTATCCACTTTCCGGAGCCCGCCAGTCAACAAAGTCCATCTTGTGGAGTTTTATGATGTGGGTTCGGAGGCTGCGGCCTAAACTCAGCAATTTGCCGCACATAACGCAGGCAACCTTATCCGAATCTACAGAGGAAGAATCATCGTGAATCCTGCTTGGCTTTTCTTCAACCGGACTCTCACCTTTTACTGCTTTCCTCCCACCACGACTTTCAACTTTGTCTGAGTTCCTCACAACTGTGGCTCGATCTTTCCCCATTATTTCCACAATGGGATGCTTACCCTTATTTAACTTTTTCCGAGCTCTGATGGAGTCATCTCCCACATGACCTTGACCTTCCAAATGACAGCTGTCCCTCCACGGCTCCAGACCTTCACCAGGTATATCCTCAACAAAACCTTGAACTGCACTGACCGGTTTTCCAACACCAGACACTTTGTGATGAACATCCTCGCTCTCTTCTACGCTTTCCCCACCTTTCACCAGCCCATCGCTTGCACGGCCCCCATCCAGAAAAAGACCGCTGGCCACAGATTCAACTTTCTGCCGCAACCCTGACCCATTCCTCGCATCACATGACGTCGTATCTCCTTCCCCGGTTTTAGCATCAAACCCACACGGCAAAGAATTATCAAGCACGTCTCGTAGATTGTGATTCACTCTCTCGTAATGAAATCGATTCGTAGGCGACACTTGAACGGTCGTCTGGTCGTCAAAGCGAATCACAGCGAGCGTATGACGATGCGTGTCCGCATTTCTCTCGTGTTCTTGTCTCAGACGGTTGTAGACCAGCAGTTGTTGTTCGTTGTCAAGCGCATTAAAGATGGACATATTAACTAACTGACCATCGACAGATCGTTGGTCAGTTTGGACATTGTCCAGTTGTAAGTTTGGAGTAGAATTGGTTTCCAAGCCGGCTTTACCTACTTGTCCAACAACGTCTGTTTGTACGTCAGGTATTATAGAATTGCTTTCAACGTTTATCATTTCGATGTTCGCAGCGTTTGCTTGTAAGATGGAATTCGAGTTTGTCCTCAGGTCAAGTATCTGGTCATGGTGAACATAACATGAATTAAGAGCCGCTGAGAGTTTCTGTCGTGTGTAGTCGGACCCTGCGTGATAATCTAATCCGACCGCCAGAGACTGTTTCATCACACTTGCTCTGCCACGGTAGACCCTCTCATCTTCTGTTTTGCCATCGTCTTGCGATAGATCGGTCTGCGGATCTTTATTTAGCGCGTTGTTGCCAGAAGTTTCTACAAACCACAGCGACCCCACCACCTTGGTACCCACGACATCAACTGCTGTCGTGTTTTCGTTCTCACGTTCTTCACAGCCATCGTTTCTCTTCGCCGCGTTCAGTTCTGCGCTCGTTTCCACGATATCCTCCGATCCTTGCGACGAATCCGGTGAACGAGAACTCGCTTCACTTTCCGGTTTGAAAATCTTCTTAAGTTTCTGCACAAACGCAACGGAATGGCGCTTTGTCTTGCTGCACGTCACGGTCCGATCGATCGTCTCCAACATCTTGAGGACGCTACGAGACGCAACCAACGTAGCGTCGGATAACGTAGTGTCGGATAACGTAGCGTCGGATAGCGTAGCGTCGGATGCTGGCACGTCACCGGCAGCCGAATAATCGTCTGAATACGTCTTGTTACTACTGCTGGTGATCATGTCGTTGGGTGATGCCGATACTTGATTCATTTCGTCAGACGTAACTGTTTGAAAGCCTGCTGCTGAATCTGGAGTGATGGCACCGGTGGCTGTCGTCATGGTGATTGGTAAAACCGATTCCATCGCCAGTTCGTACATGAAGTAGGTGACGCCGTCTGTGAGTTCGGCCGACTGTGGCTCCAGCACAGATGATGCGCTCCTCACTTCATCCATGACAGACATGACGGGAAGACAGGAGCAGACGACCCTCGACGTCATCAACTCGTCGGAGGCAGTTACCATGGCAACAGATGACATCTCAACAGGAAGAGATGCGGAAGACGAATGCGTTGAAGTTGACGACGCAACGGAATGGCTGTACGAGAACGTGTTTGTCAAGACAGGTTCTTCGTTTACGCGGCAAATGGA
Organism: Lumbricus rubellus; assembly: GCA_945859605.1. Classification (NCBI taxonomy): domain Eukaryota; kingdom Metazoa; phylum Annelida; class Clitellata; order Crassiclitellata; family Lumbricidae; genus Lumbricus; species Lumbricus rubellus. Next base: position 4,469,874 of record OX243816.1, read on the forward strand.
TGTCTCGTTTGAAAACGGACCAGAGAGAGTCCGAGTTGTGGTGGTGGTTGGTGGTGGCATCGGCTTTTCAGTTGTGCAAGTGAAAGCTGGACTGACTGCTGAAACAACAGCAGTAACAGATGATGATGAGTCCAATGTACTGGATGAAAACGGGAAACTCGATTGCAAAATGTCCCCTTGAACACGTGAAAATGTGATTTTTCTGGTGCAAGGAGACTTGGAAGCTACAGACTTGGAAGCTGAAGTACCTAAAGTGTTGCATGTATTATGAGATGTTGCCGAAAGTTCTTTCGTGGTCTTGGCAAACAAGTTCGTACAAGATTGGGCAAATTTCCTGCATGAATCAACTTCCGAAGCTGTTGGATGAAGCATCACCTTTCTGTCGGAATTAGTATCAGAAGAGAAATTCCCTTTACTGTGAGATGCACAATTCAAACCTGAATCCTTATTGTTCAGCGTCACAACGTCGATTGATGGTAGGCATGTACCTGTCGTCGCAATTGCAGAACCATTAAGACCGAAATTGTCTAAAGTTGCACGACGTGTCTCGACCTCACGGCTCACCATTTCTACACTGCTATTCAGGGATGGCTCTGCACCTTCCACAACCAAGCGTGACGTGTCTGGACATCTTGTCTGCAATTCTGAAGACTTGGATGAGCATGAACTTGGACTTTCCAATATGTAGGCAATCTTTGGTGAAGAAAAACTTTCAAAGAGGCCATTCAGAGTCGCGTTGGCTCCACTCTTTGCAGTCATACAAGGCACAACACGCGTAGACGAATTTGCACAGGAAACAGAAGTTATGGAAGTGCTAGTCGCTACAGCCGAATCTGAAGTTGCCACAGGAAAATCTGAAGTTGATACAGCCAAATCTGAAGTCGCTACAGTCTCAGTTGCTAAACTGATATTCTCGACTTCTACCTCGCTGTCACCAATCGAACTGCAGTACGCGAGAAACTTACTTTCCCATCCACCCTGACGAGAATTGCCATCCTTCTCCTTTTCAACGTCTGCCTTTGATCCGACAACATTCGAGCACGAACCCTGATCTCCATTCTGAGCAACCATGTTCAAGGACGTTGTACTGGAAGCGTGAATCGATTCCACGCGAAGGTTTGAGTTCTTGTCCAGTCTGTCGGCTGTTGAAACGCACGGATGATTCAAACCAACTTTTGAGCAATGTTCGCTGCACGTGCTACCATCCAAACTTAAACAACCACACGTTGTGGCACGCAACTCCGATTCTGTGCCAATGTCATTGCAGTTTTGATATGCTGTCTCTTTGTCGGATTTGCCCGCTGTATGGGAGCTCAATTTCTGTGGATTTGAATTGGAAGCTGGACTCGCAGAAGCGGAAGAGTTCCACACATATCTACGACCCAAAAGTGACCGTCGTCGCATTTCGGAGCTCGATATCGGACGCGGTCCGGAAGAATATTCCGAAACCGCAGCACTGTCCGTAGAATTTTCACCGCCGCTTTCGCCCGCAACATCGCCGGAAGAATCGGACGCTTGCTTCGGATGCAGACGACACAGCTTCTTTGAAAGAGGTTCATCACTTGAGGCAGTACCAACTCCGGAACCTCTGTGTGACGTAATGCCGCATTCTTCATCACAGTTCTGCTTTCTTTTATTGCTATTTTCACCCGCTTTCGGTTCTTTGTCCGCAAGATCAGAGTTTAATCGACCACTTTTCACGATCCTATCACCGACTTTCGCTCGCTCTTTTTTCGGGGAACTCTTCGCTTCAAAACCATCTTCCGCATCAGCGCTGTTCATCCCCTTCCAGATATTCCTATTTCTGCTTCCGATACGCTTTCCAGCTCTGACCTGTTTGCGATTACTTCTGAATCTCTCCTTTGAATTGTTGTAACGGAATCCTTCGTCTTCCATGTACGTCACAAGAACAGGCTTTAATTCGGACCACATGGATGACACGGCGAATGAATCCGGACGCAGAAACTGTACGGCGGAGAGCAGTTTCCGGTAGATGCTCTCACAGACGTGATGTGGTGGGTCTGGTTCGGTCGATGGAGGGCATTCGAGGTTGGCGTATTCTTTTTCCAAAGAACAGAAATCTGCGACAGTCGGATCCAAGTAGAGGCAGCTCAACGTGCAAGACTACAACAAAGATTAAAAACATTTTTAATTTTTAAACAATTAAAGACAACCAGTCATACTCAACAATTCAAGAACACTCTCAGCACAAACAGTAAACAGCAAAAATTCCAAAGCTTTGGACCAATAGGACATTACAATTTAAATAATTGATTACATTTAAACAATAAGTCACATACGTTGAAAGACAAAGGCATCATAGTGCATACGTCATTCATTCATTCATTCATTCAGAGCATTTATATAGCGCTCCTTCAAGAAACTACTCAGAGGCACTCAAATAGAGATTTACAGATGGATTGCAAGACTTGACACCTACACCACCCAATTACTGCTAACAAATTCGTATCAAATCAAAAATCTTATCGTCGAAAACAATTGTAAACAAACCAGGTTCATCTGGCAGTGATCCTTGTAGATCCTTGCGACGATTCTGCAGATGGACACAAGATTCTCCGTAGCATCTCGAACATCCTCCGCATCTCTGCGATAGAGTCGAGCGCAGTCGAGTCGGTGCCGCTCCTGTCGTATCGCCTGCAGCATCAACTCTGAGCAGAACGTGTGAAACTCCGATCCAAACTAAATAAAACGTAAAAAAAATGAAAGACTTTTTTGATTGCAAACGCCAAAGTGTTACAACTACCAGCAGAAAATGAACAGATAAACCACTATTCAATCAACCAATCAATCAATCAATCATTCATCAGAGCAAGTTGTCACAGATCTGCATTTTCCTTACATTTCTAAGAGAGGTCAGCTCTGAACATGTGGTTATCAGGGGTTAATATATGTTTTTAGGCAGTCAGAGTGAAGTTAATATATGTTTTTAGGCAGTCAGAGTGAAGTAATTGTGATTATAAAACAATAGTAAATCACCTGATTTTAAAAAAAAATCTGTTAATATTGATAATAATGCATAATAGTGTTTACAATTAGTTAGAAAATAATAGCAATTACCTGAGCATCGTTAGACAACAATAGCAATTACCTGAGCATCGTTAGAAAACAATAGCAATTACCTGAGCATCGTTAGAAAACAATAGCAATTACCTTGAACATGGTTAGAAGACAATAGCAATTACCTGAACATCGTTAGAAGACAATAGCAATTACCTGAGCATCGTTAGAAAACAATAGCAATTACCTGAGCATCGTTTGAAAACAATAGCAATTACCTGAGCATCGTTAGAAAACAATAGCAATTACCTGAGCATCGTTTGAAAACAATAGCAATTACCTGAGCATCGTTAGAAAACAATAGCAATTACCTGAGCATCGTTAGAAAACAATAGCAATTACCTGAGCATCGACGACGTCAACAAAGAGGATGATCTGTTTGATGTCATGCGACAATGCGATGACTTTATTAAACGCCTCAATCGACAACTGCCGATCTTTCTTCACCGTCGCGTATTCTAGTACGATCCAATGCGTCAGCAACTCCTGATCAAACAGAGAGTGTGCAACATTGTCTCAAGTTTTAGTCTTTACAGCACCACATATTATAATGTTTTTCACCATTTATAAAGTGCTTCTCTTAGCAAGAACCTTTCAAAAGCAATCATAGCGCGACCTACCCCAAGTCATTGGCAGAGCAAACTGATGGTGGAAGTCCATTCCATAGAGAGGGACAAATGCAGTCAAATAATCTGGATTGAGCCATGGTGGTCCTGACGCGGGGAACAAGCACGTCAAGCTAATCAGAGGACCTAAGAGGATGCAACAAAGTGGCAGGGAGTGGCAAAATATAAGATCACAAAGGTACTTGGGAGAAAGACTCAATTAAGACTTGAGGACCAAAACGTGAACTTTGAATTGTATGTGGGCAGAGAGAGGGAGCCAGTGTTCATCTACGAATGTAGAAACGTAGGAGACTGAATAAAATAAGTCAACATTGACTAAACACGGAGACTTTAACTCATCTCTGAAGAAGGAACGAACTGCACTTACTCTTGTGCACGAAAGATCTGTCGCCTTCATCCAATCCAACAGGAAGAACGTGCGAGACATTGACAGGAAGGTTGATCGGCCGATGCTCACTCTGCTGGTTCCCTGCTTTGCGCTGTCGAGCAACTCTCGTGCTGTACAACAAGATATCTGGCAACACTGGCACAAAAACACAACACAACATATATCAGTGCTCAGATCATCATAAGAGGCTTAAAACAATTTTATAATCACGCAGTTACAAAGCCTCATTTTGGTCAATGTATCACTTTTCCTTGGTATTGGCTTCGTTTGAATGTGCTGTGCTGGTCAAGAGCGCTCTATCTAGGGCCTTTCTAGGTGAATACCACATCCCACCGAAACAGCACAATATAACAACAGCATATGAGAACATGTTGCCAGTCCTCTCCCTTAGCACCCCATCATCCCACCAACAATGTCCTCATCATAGCTGAGTTGACTAGGCAATCATAGTCATGCAGAAATTCCAACCCAAATTTTCTGCTCAGGCGGGAATTGAACCCCAATCTCTCTACTGACGGTCCACCACTCCAGCCACTACACCATCGATCCAACCTCTTATTTAAATGCTTACCAACTGATGAAACTCCTCTGCCCTTCCAGATCGGTGCAGAAAGTCGAGTCGTTGCAACAGAATGTAGATATCGTTGTTGAACATTCTGCTAGCAACGCACCACGATATCAGATTGTTGGCCAAGTCCACGCACCCGGACTCCAGCAGCATGCGGACTCGAAGCCGAACGATATCGGAATTCTCAACACTTTCGATAAAGGCAGTATATGGTACTGTTCAACATAAACAAAAAATATGGTACTAAACAAACTTAGGGTACTGTTCAACATAAAAAATATGGTACTAAATAAACATAAAAAGTATGGTAATTGGGATCCATGAGGAACCAGAAGATATTAATAATAATAATCATAATTCTCGTCTATTTTTTAAACTGATGCAACGCAGTAAGATTACAATCAGTAATGAATGGATGATCACAAATTATTAGTTATTACAGTCCTGAGTCAAATTTAACTGACGACAGCCATACAAGGCGTCCATCGTTAACTGCTGAATAGAAGGTTGGGTGGACCTGTTGGAAAGGTATCAGGAGGCAACTCCACATCCGTGCGCTTTTCGTGCCAGAATGTTTACCGTTACCTTAAATGATTCTTCCCAAATCACTTACACTTCAAGGCCTACAGATTGTTCAAAACATCCCCAAAAGGTTCAAAACAAGCACACACAGTAAACAAATATACATTCATACATGCATAAGTGTATGTGTGCAACACGAAGTAGTCAAATGGATAGAGTGCCTGTAACACACTTTGGAAGGAGAGCTCACTCCTTGGTATTGCTGTACTCGATTCTTCATATTGCTTCCCTTCCAAACAGAGCAATGGACACTTACTAGTAGAATAGCTTGAACGGGTGCTAAACAAAAACTCCCTAATAATAATAATAATAATAATTAATTTAATAATAATAATAATAATAATTAAATACTTGTCTCTGAGTCATTATGTTCCTGTTGGACCATCTTCAGAAGCACCGGATGATTCCATTCGGTCGATAGAACGTTGCCGAGCGCCTCGAACATCCGTCCATCTGGAGATGACTTGAGGTTTTGCTTCGTCTGTTGAAGAATCTTGAGGAAGAGAGATTTCGACGGATCCGTCTCCTTCAGCCGCAGATATTCCGTCTCCAACAACACTCGAGCCACCTCGCTACGTTCACAAATGCAACCATTAATCGGTACACTATATGTTTGAAACTTGTCTGTACATGTGTGTTTTGTACATGTGTATATATATGACTATGTGTAATGTATATCTATAGCTTCGAAGGTACAAAACACCAATTCAGGTAGGTCAATGATGGATTAGATTTATGGATTAACCTACAGAACGATGAAATGAATGCAGTTGTCGACATCATCGGAATCAATCTGTTCGTGAATTCTGACTTTGGCATAAACGGCCATCGACGGCGTCAACGCCCGAAGCCTCGTCTTCAACGGCAAACCATCTTGCAACAGGAATGCACGCAAAATCTGCCACAAACATCAAAACCAAAAGTTTTACATAAAGTAACACGAAGTTAATATATAATAATTATAACAACAATAATAAAATTAATAATAATCATCATTAATTTTTCAAACTGACACAATCAGTAATGAATAGATGATCACAAGTTATTACAGGAGTCGAATTCAACTGTCAGCAGCCATGCAACGTGTCATCACAGTTTATCAACACTAACTGCCAAATGGAAGTTGAGTGGACTTTTGGAAAGGTATTGGGAAGCAGAGTGTTTGCCAAAAAACCCTAAGCCCACACTACGACCAATGTTCAGTGTGTCAAATTACATTTCCAATCCAATAACGTTTGGGTAGCGTGGTGCCAGCTCAGCACAGACGGTCATTTTCCCGTATACTACACACAAATATTTGGGAGGTGAGTAAACGTTATATACCCAGGACGCCCCGCGTATACCCTCGATTACAGCCCTGATTATACATGTATAATAATGCAAACGGCCTCAATTGAGACCTAATGCGAAATGAAAACAGTTGTATAGAAGGCATTCGATAAATCAGATTAGATCTTCAGATTATCATTATTATCAATATCATCACATAAATTTGTAACGTGGGCAAGGTCACACCGAAATGTGAATCTGTGGTAATATATGCCCAAGTGTGGAGACTTATCAGACTCCATGCAACAGACAAGATGCTCACCACAGAGTCATTTTGCTCCTCATATTACAATTTACTGACACGTGCAATAAATGAATGATCACGTAACTAAATATGCATCAGGCAATGGTAATGCCACGACCTACCGAGACTGACCACAGGACCTGGGTTCAAAGCCAAGTAGGCCAAACAAAATCGACAATCTGCCTTTTCAACATTGGCTCGAAATATTTGCTATATAAATCATTTCTGAGAGCCTATAAGAGTTTTCTTGGACATGCTAATTTCTAATACCGTGACCCTGCATCAACTGACCACCAACTGACCCGTCGTCATTTAACAACAGCGCTCCAGTAGATTCTACTTCATAATTGCTACCGGAATGAACTGGCATACGTTCGTTTTATATTTTAATGCAGTCGGACTAATATGGCACTCCACGTATTTTATTCATTCATTCATTATATGCATTTATATAGCGCCTCTTCAAGGGGCTACTCAGTACTATCTGTACTATACTACAATCACACTGCATATGAATCATTTTTGCAAGTTCAGGTAGCCAAGTCAATACACATACAGGTCTCTGCGGAAAAGTAGCAGTACTTTCATACCGTGCGTGACAGAGCTCACGCACGCTGAAACAGACAACAACCATTGACATTGTCTGAATATGAGGAACTACGAGATATTCACCTTATGCAGATTTCTGTAGAATCGCTGTCCGTGTTTGCCCCTCGGATCAGAAAACTTAAGGGCCACCAAATCCTCGAGAATTTTCAAGAGTCTGGAAATCTTCATCTTGGAAACATCAAACACTAGCGCTCTAACATTCTGCTTTTAGCGATGCTGCTGGTAAAATAATTTTTAATGTTTTTATAGCGCTATCACTGCACGAGAACAAGACAAGAATGCTGTGAATTTTGAAGTAGGCCTAATGCTCGTAATCTAAAAAAATATTGCAGTTGAGTGAAATTTAAGTCTACGTGCAAACAATAATGTACAACAGATTAAACATTTCAAGTTTCAAGTTTTTATTGATCTCATCAACGTAGGCCTAGGCCTACAAGATAAACAACGTTCTAAAAACTAAATTGAAACAAATTGCTAATGTGTTATATAGGGCCTAATGTAGGCCTAAACCTACAGCATTTTGCCTGCGTTTTTCTAATATAAACGTCGAATAGGCCTATACATAATAATGGAAGGCGGAAAGCATCATGTAAAAATAAGTAGGCCTATAGGATATAGGCTAATTATGTGCTATCTGCATTGAAATAGGCCTAGCCTAAATATAGCGCACAGTCTAGCTGTTGATAGGCCTATCTATAAATTTGGTTAGGGACCGTCACAGTCATAATTAAAAAAAATTATGACTGTGACAGTGGGACGGTTTCTTACCAAATTCATAGATAATTTTATTATAAATATTGTTGTCGCAAGTATGTGATCACTCCTCTATTATAGGTGCGAGACGTCATTTGAGGACGCCGTGGAAACCCCGAAATTTTCTGGCTATGCCATTGCCACTAGCTGTGTAGGCCTATACAGCTATACGGTACCTACTTAGCCTATGGCGAACTTAATTAGCCTAGACCTGTCATAGGTTGGTCCTGATTAATAGGCTAAGCGGCAGCTTCCCTATCCCATCCCTTCAAGGATGATCCGGGATTAATCAAAGTCAGGAGATTATAATGACGGCTAACAAGGTTTTATAGTCAGTTGTCACGCATCCAGTAGACTAGACGCAATGAAGTCAACAGCGGACAACGTTCGCTTCATTCATCAACTCATGATAAGCCTAAGCCTATGCTGATGCTAGTTCCAGCCAGTATAAATCCTCCAGCATCCAGAAAATATCACCGGTGGTTGTTGTAAAATATTGCACCAGTTGCATGGCTAATAGTTACCATACGTTGGCTAAATCAGCGCTATATAACTATTCGCTCCCTTGGATGAAATAATTATTGCATTTCGCTATCGTCTGCTGGAAGAAAAACGCGCTCTCAGTCTCTCCGACGGCCCTCTAGCGAAAAAGACGTCCAGGCATGGCCTTCGATATACCGCGTGCGTTTGACAGAACAGCGCCATTTAGAACGACTTCAAAGTCGCCACAGTTTAGCGCGACAAGCGTGGAAACTACTTTCCTTTGGGCGGTTGGGCTGTTCGGAACCGCGGAAAATGTGCTTCTTGTACTTTCCGGAATCTGTCTCTTCAGATCACGTCGTGTCATCAACGTGCTGGCGTGTGCCGCGGCACTTGCCGACTTGTATACGTCCGCCATTTACATACCGTTCCATACGTATATCTTGGCTGAAACTGCAAACGTTACTATCACGTCATGCCCGACGATGCGAGGCATTTTCCTGGAAACAACAAATCTTTCTGTTACGCTGAAACTGGCCGTGGTGCTTCACCTGGTTGCAACCACCGTATCGAAGCATCTAGTCCAAGACTGGTTCAGCTTGTCGAAAATCGCCACCTTGGTAACAACAATGTGGGTTCTAAAGTTTTGTGCCACCAGCCTTCCAGGTTTGCTCTACAACAGAACCAATGTTAACATTTTTAAGGATGTGTGCGCGGCGGTGGAGGACCGACAATCGCCCTCTGGCGAGTCGAACAGTCCGCTCGAATACTCGCTAGTGGCGCTGACCCTAAACTGGGCGGAGTTCGTTGTGATGGGCATTGCTCTGGTCAGAATCCACTTTTCGCTGAGGAAATGTCGCCGGTTTATCGGGCAGAACGACTTGATCGTCAAAAGTTACCGTCGAGCAACGATCGTCATGCGAATGACGTCAGTGACGATATGCATATGCTGGCTGCCCATCTACGTCATCGGTGCCGTAGACCCCAGTCACACTATGGCCCCAGACGCCCTTCACAAGATCGCCCTGGACCTCCTGTTGTTGAGGGTGGCCATCGACCCTGTCATTTGTATATACGGATTCCGATCGATTCGAGTCGGAATTGATCGAGGCTGTATGGGAAAGTGTACAAAACGGCGGACGGCTGGAGAAGTTCAAGGAACGAAGCCAAGATCATCTTCATCGGATTCGATTAACTATGGCGTGTCGAGTGTGAAGACGAACAATGCGGTGGTAGAACTTGACGTGGAAACCTTGGTAGAAACGGAGTTGCTCAGCGTTAATATATGCGATGAGACCGAGACAGACCAAAGACTTCACCAGACTACAGAATTGTAGCTCTAGAAATAGGCCTACGCAGTGCTAAAAGTGTGAAAAAAGAAGTGTCTGGACGCCCCTTACCTTTCCAAAAGAAGTGCCAGGACGCCCCTTACATTTTCAGGTGTGCTGGCCAAATAAGTGGCAGGACGGCATATAGATTTTAAAAGAAGTGCCAGGACGCCGTCCATGACCGTCCTGTCACACTTTAAGCCCTGGGCCTACGCGAGCGAAATGAGCTATTTCAGAAGATAGCTGGTCAATCAATCAATCAATCAAATCAATCAAATCAATCAATCAATCAATCAATCAATTTGTTTATTAAGCTGACATGACATTGTGCACAGACGCAAGTTAAACAGACACTAATTTGCTGTACATGGCATTTAAGCTACATCACAGTTCTGGCCTAGGGCCTAGGCTATGCTTTCTGCAGTTTCATTGCAGCATTGCGTAATGCGTACCTTGAAAGATGTTTTACCCCTTTTCTTGTTGATGATTCAAAGCAGTGGCGTAGCAATAGGGCGCGCAACCTGTGCAGTGCACGAGGGCCCCCGGCAGTAAGGGGCCCCGGCGGTCAGAGTCAATTTTTTTTATTTTCTGAATATTCAGAACGTAATCAAGTCTAGCCTACAAGTTTGGCGCACATACTCAAAAGTGTCATTGGTTTAAGCTCTAATTCAATTTTTTCTGGTTGACTGAAGAAATTAAAAATGTTTTATAAATATCGGCCTAAAAGAGAGAACATACTAAAAAATTACAATAAGCTAAATATATTTAATTTCGAGCGCGAAATATGCAGTGTCTATATCAAAAGAGTCAGGCGTTTTTACGCAGCCTTTTTGTTTGAAATAGGGGGGGTTCAAGCATTGAAGGGGCCCGCCACAGACACCCTGCACAGGGGCCCCCAAACACCTTGCTACGCCACTGATTCAAAGACTTTTCATTCGCACAGCAAGAACTATTTTCGCTATTTAAATAAATGTACATTATAAATAAGCTTTTTTTAGTTGAGTGACATACAAAACAGTCAACTTAACTGTATTTAGCGGCCACTGACCAGATTTCTTGAAAATTGCCTTTAAAGTTGACGAATTTAACATGGTTCGTCATTAGAACAAGCACACGCTGCCCATACCGGAAGTCGCGAGTCGCGACTGATTCACCGTCGGCCATGGACCACTATACGAAGCTTTATTTTTCCAGTAAACCTAATAGCCTACATAAGTATCAATGGTTATAAAGTTCTCTGACAACTTTAATAATTGGTTTTTAAAAGTTGTAATTAAATTTTATTCGAATCATTTTGACGAACCTTTTGTTAACCCTCATCTGAACAAGCGACAAACCAAGTTAATTTTAACAAAGGGTATTAAATCGCTTATACGAAGAGTCTGGGTTTTTTGTGGATTTTTCAGAAGAAAATCTGGGTTTATTTCTGAAACCTCAGTGGCAACACTGCATGTTGCGCGCGTTCTGTTACTTACTTACTTAAAATGCTTCAATATCATGACATTCTTTAACTTTTCTGTGTTGCATGATTTTACGAGTGCATTTTTTGCGTGCATTAAATAATCCATATTAGCTATACGATAATAATTCTGCCGCTTATGGGCGTCGTTTCATTTTCTACCGGTAAGCTCTCTACCGTCGCCCGACTTAGCCGCACTAGATTTGCATAAAAATGACTAATAGGCCTACTACTGTCTCCAGGGCCGTGAAAGGCCAGTCATGTTTATGTGTTGAATAAACATATTGGCTGCAACGAGATACGACACTGAAGTTTACACCTGTTTATCATTTGTACCATGTCGTCTCTTCCCCTTTGCTGTAGGCGTGCCTTACGAGGTCGAAGTTGAACTGGCGGCCTAGATAAAAAGGAAACTTGACAGAACTTTGCTATTAGGGACACTCGTAGTTGGTTCGGAATAACTAACAGTAGACGGCTATCGGGAGGAGTAGGCTATATAGATCTGCATAGATCATCGGTTTCACGCACTAATTACTGGTGTCATTTGGAAATTGCTGTTGCCAAAGCGTAATACACCGTAAGTGAAAACTTAATTCAACTGTGCAACACACGCACGCACAAATACAGGCACACGTACACACAGAGTGTCAACAGTGATGGGAAGTATTTAAAATACTAGTATTTAAAATAGTATTTTAAATACAATCGAAGTATTTTGTACTTGTATTTTAAATACTTTTGTGATCAAGTATTTTTACTTTTACTTAAAATACTTTTTTGGTAGTATTTTGTACTTAAAATTGTGGTGATGTTAAAATACTTTTTCAAAATACTTTTAAATCTCACTAGCTGCAATTAGCTATGCAATAGTGCATGCTCCATTGGTCATGCACTAGGCTTCGTAAGTCAAACAACGGAGCCCTTGAACAGAAAGTTTAAGACACTTAACCCTTGAGTGCCCAAGGGGGGGGTCCGACCGGACCCCAGGCCTGTTTTTCCCGGATAACTTTTTAAAGGCTATGGATCTGCAGAAATGCTTTTAGGTATTCCTAGACCAACCATTTGGGCATAGAATGGTATATTTTTCGTGAATATTGTCCTACCCTTTACCCCACAACCACAGTATATACTAAGGGTACCGCAAGATATGCGGCTGATATTCACACAGGCGTATAATAGCTATAGGCTTTCTTCGGTAAATAACGCAAGCAAGCATAAAATGTGTCACGAGATTATTACACTATTATTTTACACCAGGTGTTGCAATTGTAATATAAGATACATCAATCGATTGCAAATTCATTTGGGAATACATAGAACCAAACTCTGTTACGATATTCCAATCCCTTCTCACGAAATTAGCATGAAAACGTTGGGGTCCGCGCGGACCCCCTCCTTGGGCCTTCGTGTACCAAAAAATACCTTGGGCACTCAAGTGTTAAACAGGCTGATAGTGGTTAGTCATTGTTATGGATGGCTGGGCACCGCTGACCACAGGGCGAGCGAAGTTAATTACAGGTGTATTTGATGTATGGTGTAGGGGTGGAGTTTACGGATCACATGAGGCATCAAATCAACAGGGATTTTTTATTATGTTTGAAATCAGTTTGATGTTTGACACCACGATGGACTTGTCTATGCTGCTAGAATAGGACTTAGACTAGATATTAGCTATCTAGATGTTTATGAATAAGACAAATGAGGATGGCATTAGACATGTCTATTGGCAGGTGGCAATTAGAACTTCTGTGACCCTGGAACGGGCGCAGAATTTTATTAGATCGATCTCCAGTTAATGTAATAGATCATGGACGACATACTTGACGAATTACAACATACAGGAAGACACCTATAACACTTAGTTGACCTGTGCTGGTGTAAAGTAGCATAGAGGGTTTGCTGATGGAGAGAAATGTGACAGGAAGTCTCAGCATAGCAGACTTTATAAGGTGCGTACTTTGAGCTTGTATTCAGCAGTGGAAGAATTTTTATCCATCCCATTGTGCCAGACTACTGAACAAAACTTTATCTAATTTAATGTTTTTAAATTTTAAATTTGGATAAATTACATTGACCATTCTTTCTGCATAAATAGTAGGCTACCGATATTTTTTTATATGCCATTAAATTGTGTGTTTCTGTGGATCTTGATGTTAACAAACTCTGACTAGAACTAGAACCTTAGATGTGTCTTAGCCACTAGAGATGAGGACTCGGACATCTTTGGACCCAGATCCAGAAAATGTTTGTTTTTGATCAAATTTTTTAAGTAAGATGTGGTCTTCACAAAATTGTTCTATGTTAAGAATTTTTGTCGCAATTTAATATGACTTCCATATTTTTTTATGTAGTTTGCCAGTGAGTATTTTGTACTTAGTATTTTAAATACTTTTCCAAGCCAAGTATTTTATACTTGTATTTTAAATACTTTTGCAAACAAGTATTTTTACTTGTATTTTAAATACTTTTATGACCAAGTATTTTTACTTATACTTAAAATACTTTTTGAAAGTATTTTCCCCATCACTGAGTGTCAAACACATCCAAAAAAGAAAATTTCCATAGCTAAACTACTTTTTCCAGTATTGATCAGCTGTGGTCCAATATAACTTGTTTTGGTCGGAATCAAAAGACAGAAACTTTCTCACTTGATCCTGAGTAAGAACTGATTGCATAATGATCAGTATTAATCACTCGTCAGACATACAAATATCTGTGCGAGACACAGTCGTTCGAGTCTTCAATTAAGACGTTTGACTTGTACAGCGAGACTGCCACACAATGCACCACACCACTGCTTCTGATGTTTGGTTAATACCTAATATTATATGTCTGTGAGCAAAATCAATATCAAGCTTAGCATTGCTTAGTGCCATCTGAAAAAATTTGACAGGCAATAATTTAACATTACAGATGGGAACACCTTAGTGACCTTAATGCATACATGTGTGTGTGCGCGTGCATGAACGTGCGTGCATGTGTGTGGAACCACTGCGGGTGGCTGAGGGTGGTTGCGCGTTCATGTGTCAGTGTTCCTCATGGATTCCATTATTTTTCAAGCAGTCTTGATACTACGTTAGCCTGTGAATATCTGTTTAAATTTAATCACTCATATTCAGTAGTACTCTGATAATTATCATTATGAAGTATTTCTTTGTGAATTTACTAATAATTATTTCTTGGCGTTAAATGTTTTTGAGGAGATGGACGGCCCGGTTGAAGTGATGCCAAACGTCATAGACTGGAGCACGCTACATAAACCAGCCACTGAAATCCTTTATCCACCAGCAACCGTAAGCCATCTTAGTATCCGTAAGCCATCTTAGTATCCGTAAGCCATCTTAGTATCCGTAAGCCATCTTAGTATCCGTAAGCCATCTTACTATCCGTAAGCCACCTTAGTATCCGTAAGCCATCTTAGTATCCGTAAGCCATCTTAGTATCTGTAAGCCATCTTAGTATCCGTAAGCCATCTTAGTATCCGTAAGCCATCTTAGTATCCGTAAGCCATCTTAATACCCGTAAGCCATCTTCATATCTGTAAACAATATGAGTATCTCTTTCTCTTTTTCGTCCATCAGCCGCTTTAGCAAACTCTGCAGTGAGATAAAATGATGATTCATGGCGAATCAGTGTCATGCTGATTCAGAAAGATCAGACTGGCCATGTGAACTCATTTGTCTAAGCTATTTAAAGCAGGATGAAGTTGCTAACTCTTTATAGATACTCTTTTCTGCCTGTTAATCGATGAAGTTGCTAACTCTTTATAGATACTCTTTTCTGCCTGTTAATGAGTGCTTGTGCTACTTTTTTCTTAGTTTTCGTAATATGCACTACAAATTCTCAAGGTTCAAATCTCCATTACTAGAAAAATATTCCCGGATTTCTGTTCTGCTATCACCCGCTACCGAAAATCTCTTTATGAGTGAGGACATCAACGGTACACTGACGATAGCGAGATCAAATATATATCAAGGAGAGGATTCAATATATATAGCAATGACAAGAAAAGTGAAGTTGCTTATGTTGCAAGGATGCCATTTGTCGAAGGTTTTATTCTTCTCTTGCTAAATTAACTATTTTCTTCTGTTATAATATTTCCCATATCTTGAAAGACTTATTGTTTTTCTAGGATTGGTCCAAGTTCAAGCTAAGCGCTGATCAAGTGACACAGTTCTGGAAAGATGGATTCCTTACCAATATTCCTATTCTTAGTCCTGAACAGTGTGATCTGGTTCTCAAGGAATATCAGTTCTACCTGGTAAGTCCTACACTGAAAAAGTCTGTCTAATGCTTCACATTGCTAAAAAAAATTATTTATTCAGATTGTAATTATATATTCAGGTAGAACGGTAATGTACACACAAATGTTCTTGGGTTAGAGTTAGTTCAGCAGCAGTTGTGCAATGATGAGGTTGGCAGCCAGTGGTAGAAGTGGTGTTGGTGGTGGTAGTATGTGCTGTATTATTTGTGTTGGTGTTGGAGGGGGAGTGGTGATGCGTTTTGGTGTTGATGGTGGTGATGGTTGTGACAACAAACTTGTTCCTAAACAGTGGTTTAATTAAATAAAACATAAATAGTATGTGTATTATTATTTTTTTAATGATTTCTGTTTAGTTTGATCAATGCAATATTTATGGCAAATTAGCTGTTCTGTTCTGTTGCATTAGCTGTTCTGTTGCATTAGCTGTTCTGTTGCATTGGCTGTTCTGTTCTGCATTAGCTGTTCTGTTGCATTAGCTGTTCTTGCATCTTGCATTGGCTGTTCTGTTCTGCATTAGCTGTTCTGTTGCATTAGCTGTTCTTGCATCTTGCATTGGCTGTTCTGTTCTGCATTAGCTGTTCTGTTGCATTAGCTGTTCTTGCATCTTGCATTGGCTGTTCTGTTCTGCATTAGCTGTTCTGTTGCATTAGCTGTTCTTGCATCTTGCATTGGCTGTTCTTGCATCTTGCATTGGCTGTTCTGTTCTGCATTAGCTGTTCTGTTGCATTAGCTGTTCTTGCATCTTGCATTGGCTGTTCTTGCATCTTGCATTGGCTGTTCTGTTCTGCATTAGCTGTTCTGTTGCATTAGCTGTTCTTGCATCTTGCATTGGCTGTTCTTGCATCTTGCATTGGCTGTTCTGTTCTGCATTAGCTGTTCTGTTGCATTAGCTGTTCTTGCATCTTGCATTGGCTGTTCTTGCATCTTGCATTGGCTGTTCTGTTCTGCATTAGCTGTTCTGTTGCATTAGCTGTTCTTGCATCTTGCATTGGCTGTTCTTGCATCTTGCATTGGCTGTTCTGTTCTGCATTAGCTGTTCTGTTGCATTAGCTGTTTTTGCATCTTGCATTGGCTGTTCTTGCATCTTGCATTGGCTGTTCTGTTCTGCATTAGCTGTTCTGTTGCATTAGCTGTTCTTGCATCTTGTTAAACATTGTAGGTGAGTGAACAGTGTACACATCCAGGTCGAGATCTTCTGTACGAGTTTCACAGCAACCAGAGCGGGGATCCAGACAATGTACTGGTTCATGTGCTTGGCCACTGGCGTCTTACGTCGCTCTTTCACGATTTGGTCTTTCACCCTAAAGTCGTTGTAAGTGAGAAATTTCATTTACCTGTTGATATTTATTTTACTGAAATAATGAAGTTATTTTAATGCTGATGCTGGGTTTTACTTTTAAATTTCTCATTCAGTTATAAGTAGTTAATTTATCATAGTCATTATTTGTGGAATCGGCTAGGGGGTGCTCGGTAGTACAGGGGGTGCTCGGTAGTACAGTGGTTAGCGCGCTGGACTGTCGACCAAGAGGTCGGGGGTTCAATTCCCTGCCGGGACAGAAATTTGTAACGAGATTTCTGTTCCACAAGCACCCCCTAGCCGACTCAGCTATGATGAGTACACTGACCTCATGGTCAGTGGATGATGAGACGGCGAGGGAGAGGATTGGCCACTGCCCTCATATGCCGAGGCCTTGAAAATGAAGTCGCTAACACTTCATCCCCATTGGCTAGCCCTCCGGGCTAGCTAGACGGGATCATCATCATCATTATTTGTGTCATGTCATTTAATATTGTGTTTGATTGTTAATTTTTTGTGTTTAATTTATTTGTGTATTAATCTATATTTGTAATTCAGCAGCCTAATTTATTGTTGTTATTTGTTTGGTGCATCTTTGTTCATATTTTACTGTTTGTATTTGTTTATTTATTTTATTTCCTGTTTGTTCTTGTGTTCTTTTTGCATTTCAGGTTCCTTGTTCTCAGCTGATGGTTCCAAACGAGGAGAAAGCCGTTCGATTCTGGCATGACCAGTTATTTGCGAAGCCACCAAAACACGGTGGAAATGTTGCATGGTAGATTTTTTGCCAGTATTATTATTATTATTAATATTATTATTATTGAATATTTTGTTGAAAACTTTTTAAAACAAATTATTTTTGTTGTTGTAATGCATCGGTTAATAAGCGCAGTTCAGTTCATTCTCATGTAATTGGGAGAAGTTATGTATCAATGCCATCTCGTCTTCCCACTATGGTCAGCATAATCATTATAATTGAGTTATGGTGCAGGTATAAAATCTTACGGCTCTTCACCGAGACGTTACATGATTGGATACCAAAGATGGAGATTACATTACTGGATACCTTGGAGATGAACAGGGTTGCGTTGAGCATTGCGTGAATGACTTTGAATTCGTTGTTTCTTTTCTTTTCTAGGCACCAGGATTATTCGTACTGGACACGAACTACACCACAGATGCACGTTACGGTAAGTTTGATTGGAAGTCTCGGGTCAGGACCACATAATAGTGGTAGCGTACCGACTCGTGTTGGCAAAAAATTTAAATAATGGTGTTGGTGTGTGTGTGTGTGCGTGTGCGTGCGCTTAATTTCATGCAAACCAAACTGTATTTATCCAGTTGGGTATAAAATAAATAATATACTTACTTACTCACTTGCATTAATTATTTATGTAAACCAAACTGCATTTATGCAGTTAGATATAAATAAATAATGTACTTACTTACTCACTTGCATTTATAATTTATTGTACCTACCCTTACGTAGATGGCCTTTTGTCATACATAAATTATGATAATTGATTGGTGATCAGTTATACTGAGATGACTTTGTTGTACTTTGTTCTACAGGTTCACATTGCACTTGACGATCAGACTTTGGAGAACGGTTGTCTCCAGTACATTCCCGGTTCACACAGGTCAGCGCTTCCACCAATTCCAAACTCCAGACTTCTAATTAATGAACATGGATCAGTGCACATATTCTGACCTCTATTCTTTTCAAATTTAAGTTAATGTAAGATCTAGAGCTTTCGCTTCACAACTTTTCATGTTTCGTTTTTTTCTCCTGTGTCCACGGGGCATAACCGCAGCACAATCCCTCTGGCAAAGGACATGGTGAGGAAAACTTTCATCTTTAGGATGATATAATTATACGATTTTGGATTTACGAGAGAATTTTAAAGCAAGTTGGAATTACAAAGGTGCAGGCATGACTGCAATATTATTGCACATTGTTATTCAGTTGTAATTAAACAAAATATTGTATTAAGAAAGACATAAACAATAAACTTTTTAAAAATAATCAGCCACCAGTTCCCTAAGAGTCTCTGGGTCTTTGCCCCTCTACTCCCTCTTCTGGGCGAACTTGGTTTAGAGACCGTGTGTTCAGGATTTCATGTAGCTTAGTGCATGGCTTGGGAAGTGTATTTTGTAGTAGCTTATTACACAGAAAAGTTGCTAATGTTACTCTTTTTCAGCTGATCAGCACTAAAATTACTAAATGCGTCTGCTAATTCTGTAAACTGTTCTGTGTTTAGGTGGAACAGAGATGGCAAACCTCTTCCTGTCTTGGATTTCAACTTCAAGGACATGGAAGGAATAAAGGTATGACACATGAGA
Organism: Lumbricus rubellus; assembly: GCA_945859605.1. Classification (NCBI taxonomy): domain Eukaryota; kingdom Metazoa; phylum Annelida; class Clitellata; order Crassiclitellata; family Lumbricidae; genus Lumbricus; species Lumbricus rubellus. Next base: position 4,489,222 of record OX243816.1, read on the forward strand.
ACAAACATTTAATAATTTTTTATCCTCTTGGATCATATGTACCATTGACAAAAAGAACAAATGGTATTAAATATCATTCATTCATTCGGACATTTATATAGCGCTCCTTCAAGTTAAAAAAGTACTCAGAGGCACTCCCGACTCCAGCGTGCCCAAAATGAACAGTAAAGAAATATATTATTATCAATATTAGTAACAATAAATAAATATATTATCATTGCTGCTGTTATTAGTGTGCAACATAATAATTGACCATTTATACCAACTCCGAAGAAACGCATTCTGATTTTCGATGTATCTTTTATTTCGTCAGACAATCTTACGACCGGAAGAGATGGAGAATTTCAAACCTCGTCCTGCGCTTCTTAAGAAGGGTGAAGCCAGCTTCCATCATTCAATGGCTGTTCATGGATCTTTTCCTAACAAGTTTGTCTTTCAAATAATCAAATCTATCTCAGTTAATCTGTAATCTTTGTTAAACATGGTTGGCTACCTGAGATCTAGGACAGCCTAGATCTCAGGTAGCCAACCATGGTTAGCAGTGCCGCCAAAGATCGTGGAAAGTCATTTGATGTTCTGCCTGTTTAACTCTTGACCTGCCTCTGGAAAAACTGATCCAGTGATCCAATTGAATCGAAGCTAATTTGCTTTCAACAATATTATGAAGTGTATAACTTTCTTGCATGATTTCTAATTTCCTTGAACTGTTCTGTCATTGCTCGACATGCAGTATCCTTTTTATTTCACCTCCTTTAATGCCACACTATAAGAGTGCATTTCTAACATTTGATTACAGTAACAGTTCGTTTTGTTACTATTACAGTCACATATTACACAGTCTGATCTGATGGGGCATTTACTTAATGCTACATTCCAGAGCCACGGTTACTACATGTCACCTCGCAAGTTTGTCAAATGTTATTTGTAGCGCGGACAAGCCTCGTAGAGCAGCCGTGCTCAACTACTTTGCCGACGGTGTTGTGTCTGACACGGACAACGCAATGCTTTGCAAGGACGGAAATCCAACGTTTCACGCAGCTGCCAACATCCCAAAGGTCAGAAGACGAGTTAATCTTTTACCCGTTTGCCCCGAGAATATCCGCTGAAAACGAGCTTAAAATTTTTAAATGAACTGGTAAAGGGTTAATTAAACTCAGAGTATTTTACTTGTTGTTCTGTAGCATTTGTAAAGTGTTTACAAGATTATTTTGCCATTTGAACTGCACTTTGTAAGCTGTCTCTGTGTTGTGCGATATTTACTCTTTGTTTAGAGCAGTTATGTAATATCATTCGGAGCAGATACATAGAGAACTGACTGATTTCTGTAGAGTTTATGTAATGTATGTGTTATGCACAAAGCATCAAATGATGGTGGTCACTTTACGTGAAACTCTAGTATCCTGATGACAATTATAATAATCCTAATCAGAATATATGAAGATCTAACCCTTCCTAGAGTTGATTCCTGTGCCAACAGAAGTTTTATTATGAAAACGTTGTATGACTTTGCGTTTCCTATTATTTATTTCTTCTGTAAACTACTGTGCGTCTGCTGGCGTTCTAATAAATGACATTCTTACCTACTTACTTTCATAATCCATTGCGTTATGGTGAATCATGTTTTAATGAGTCTGCAGTTTAAACTGTGCTGCATCAAAATATGTGTAATAACAAAGCAACGAATATCTGTCTATTTTAATTGTGCAGGGACAGAAGATGACCGGCCAGTTTTATCCACTTGTGTTCGATCCAGAATGGACTCATCAAAAATGAAGAGCAATTACTTTACATTACGCTGGTTCATTGTATAAGGGCACAACCCGGCACATCTATATATATATTACATTTATGTTACGCTGTACTATTATGGCTTACTGTATGTCAATTGCTTCACTGCATGGGACAAATTGATGTTGCTATTTAAGAAGCATCATGCTGCAGACGCTCAGAACAGCACATTTAAACAGGTAAGGATGAAAGTCAGTAGCATTATTTTTGTACGAGATGATTGCATGTATAATATGCTTGAGGCTTATTACATACATGGTTTTCAACATGGCACATGCAATAATAATTGTAGAGCAATTGTATATTTAAAAATCGGCCTACTGTATCATGAGCATATATTTAGACGGACAAAAATAACTAAATGTTTTGACAGAACTGTTTTGAACCGTTTTGATTATAGCAACTAGATTGAAAGATTGTCCTTTTGAGCCAAGGAAATGCTTGATCTTCTTTACAATAATTGCCCCACTAAATGTTGGTGACCTATCCCATCTCTCTCCCCTTCCCAGATTAGTATGAACTATAACAAGACTGACGATTTTACAAATTTATGCAGCAAAGTAAACAAGTTAATGTAAAGGCATCTATACTGATAAAGCTGTATGCAAGATTACTCCCTTAGGTTTGTATTGTTGCATGAACACAAGCAAAAATGACGCTATCATGTTGCAAACAGATTTCACCACAGAGCCAAAAAGTGGTTTTGCTCATTTTTATTCGGGTTTAAGCCGTGTGCGTGCACATGAATCGTTTCCGGACACAGCTCCCAAAAGTAAGTTTGACCTCGAGATCAAGGCAACAGGCCCTACGTTCCGAGTCAGAAACCGAGACATAAAAAACCTATCTCGAGACGTGACATTCTCGAGGCCGTACAACTCTGCTGTGTAGTAGGCTACTCTGGAATTGCAATTTCTTTCGTCCTTTATCGAGAGTTCAGAGCTGTGAGGACGCAGACTATACGCCGTATACGGCCTAGGAACAGGCTGACCACATCTTTAATTGGCGGACATAGCTTATTATTTTAGAATAATATTATATACAATCGTTTGATGTCATGTAATGCACGTGCGCTTGTCAGATACAAATTAATGAAGGCGACTTACTTATTTACTTACTTACAAAAGATTGCGTCAAAGCAACGGATGCCAAATATTTTTATTCTTTGCCTCATGTATATTCAACGTATGAAATCAAGGGATAACCAAAAGAGGAGCCACTTTAAAGTAGTATATATAACTGCAAAATGGTGTTTTTAAAAGCGAATTTGTTCGCACATTTTGTTAAAAAGAGTTTTGAACGTAAGAAATTTTATTTTTTAATTATTCGTATGTGTTCACTTGTTTGAAAAATGTGTCAATAACTTAGGACCTTGAGCCATGTGTTTTTCGGACACAGACGGTATAGGGCCTGGGCGATATATCGGGATCAATTCGAATCCCCGAAAACGATGAAAATACACAAAAGCCCGATTTCCCGAAAACAGTTTTATAGAAACCGGGTAAACGTGTATTTTAGTATGGTAAATTATTTTCACGCTTATAATGACTCAAAAAGTGCCGTAAATTATTCCAAACAGCTTAAATTTAACCAACTCATCGAACTACATGCTTAAAATTTGCTAAAAACACGAATATTGTCAAGAAATGAACTTTTAAAATGTCACATTTCCCATGCGAAATCGCCGCTCGAATATCGCCATTGAACCACAACATATGACCGGAAGTTGGGGTATGCGCCTAAACCATCGACGTGTACGTCAAAACTTCGGGCCTAAGTTGGAAATGATAAATGGAAGCTGGATGACGGTATTTCTAGATCTGAAATAGAAGCTGGATTAATGAAAAACACTTAGGTAATGGAAGCTGGATGAGGGTTTTTAATATCTGAAATAGAAGCTGGATTGACGAAAATCACGGGCGAGAAATGGAAGCTGGGTTAACAAAAATGTTCTACCTTAAATTGGAGCTGGATTGATGAGAAATAATTATTATTGAAACAGAAGTTGGATTAATAAAACAACTGATGCAATTGAAAAGCTTGACTTTTACTTACTTACTTATTTTTGCGTGCTGCCTTATTGCACACTTGCCGCACGCAACTTCCGGAAAGGGTCAGAATTGAATAACAACTTCGATCGGCGGTTTGTTATGACAAAATATTACAATTTTTCAATCGATTCACTTCTTTTTAACAAATTCTAAGTATAATAATACATCAGTTAGGCAATAACACAGTGGCAGAAATATTTTAAGACTGTTTTTGTGCAATTATAAGCGTGAAAATAATTTACCATACTAAAATACACGTTTACCAGAAACCGGCCATAGACTTTTGCCACACTGTGTCATATCAAGGATGATAGTGTTATCCTTCCTTTCTCCAGGCTGCGGACTGGTACTAACAGAGTGCGAGAATTAGCTCGACCAAGGACTTAATACTTGAGCTAAATTATATAGGCCTACATGACATAATGGTCCAGTTGGTGTTGTTCATGACACTGCCTAGTGCTTGACAATTGTTTTGTTGTGTGTGTCACTCTAATAAAAATCGATTTCGGAGATCCGGTCGACATTCGTTCCGGGGATTCGGCTCGCACTCTTATGGTTTGCTTATTCAACGGATTGATCTTGTGGATGTTCATTCATTCATTTCAGGCATTTATATAGCGTGAAATGAATGAATGACCTGATTATGAATTGTCGGCATACCTGGGAACGGCGGTCCCAAATTATAACATTAGGTCAATCAACATGATGTGTCGTAATAGTGCGGTGTATTGGATGGGCGCGCATAGAAACGGTTTCTGTTGCACTCTGCAATTTTAAAACGACCAGCTGGTCCACCGAAATAGAAGCTAGAATAATGAGAAAGCACTTGAGAAATGGAAGCTGGATGAAGACCGTTTACAGGTGAAATGAAGGTGGATTGATGAAAAACGCAAGTGAAATAGAAGCTGGATGAGGATATTATTAGGTCTGAAATATATCCTCGAAACCTCTGCGTCTAGAAGCTGGATGAGGGTATTTTTAGATCTGAAATAGAAGCTGGATTGATGAATTGAACGGTTGAGAAATAGAAACTGGATGATGGACATAATAAGTTAAATGGAAGATGGATTAATTAAAGCGCTTGCGAATCGGATGCTGGATGGAAGGTCCTTAGGCGTAAAAAAAATTGTTGTGTTTCCGGTAACCCGACCGACCGACCCATTTTTACGGCCGCGACCCAAATATTTTTGTAAAAAAAATTTATTAAAAAAAATATTTTTTTCAAAAAAAATATTTTTTTGAATTTTAACATTTGTATTGACATAACATAAGAGACGTCAACAAAATGAAATTAATAGGACTGTTTCTAGAGCGGTTTTAGGTGCAGACAGTCGGGGAAATAGGCAGTTTATACTTGCTTAGAACACGTACTTTGTTTCAGCGTGCAAAAAAGACTAGTGGGGTATACTTTTTCGGATAGTCACTGCATAAAAATATTTTACAAAATAAAAATATTTTCCGACCTACCTACCCAATTTTTTTTAGCTCTGTTACCGGAAACACAACATTTTTTTAGGCCTTATAGCCTAGGTGAAATAAAAACTGGATTGACGAAAATTAAACTTCAGAAATGGAAACCGAACTGTTGATTTTAGTGATGTATTTCAGCATGCATCCAGCTTCCATTTCAGCTGGAATGTCGTTTATCCACCTTTTTTTGTCAAACATCCATCAATCAAACGGTTTTCATCAATCCACCTTCTATTTCACGACACATCATATTTAAAACCTCCTCTATCGATTGCTTTAATTTTATAATTTGGGACCGCCATTCCCAGGTATGCCGAATTGTCTTTGGTGCACCCCATCGGTTCATGCCTTGTGCATTATATATCGATGTTAATTATTTGTAAATATCTGAAGCACTACTGAGAAAGTTTAAAATCAGATGTTCCTGCTCCTGAAATTCGCCCTTCTATACACCATACTAACTTTTAATGAAATATAGTTTGTTCGAGTACAGAGATGAACTGGATTCAATGCCATTACTCACGTAAACATTCCTGAACAATGGGATGCTTTTACAGCATATGTTAGAATGTTTAGAAGCTGAAATTTTTAAAAATTTTACCTTGTCTTTTTCTGCAGTCACATCGCTTTGTAATGCAAGGTTTTCATCTTCATCAAGGTATTTTTTACGTTTTTAATTTACGTTTCGTGAAACTTGCTTAAAATCTACTCTTCGGTCTTGATTCTTTGAACGATGCTGAGCATTTGATTTGAAGAGGCGCTATATAAATGTCTGAAATGAATGAATGAATGAATAAATGAATAAATGATGTAGCTTTGGTGAAAGCCTTTAGGTGCAAAAGTACAAGTTTGAGTTCTTGTTCAGAACAATTGAACTTTGGTTTCTAAAAATTGTTACTCTTATTGTATCATTTTATCAAATTGCTATATATTGAAAATGTCAGATAAATTTTAATGATGCTGTTGGTAGTAATATAATTGTGCTACTATGGAAATGCCATTAACTCATTCCCGCCGGAATTGTTCCGATACCTATTGGGTTTATCGGGTGACCCGCGATCCGATCTGGCGGGAAAGAGTTAAGAGCCACGGTCAACTCTAAGGGCTAGATGAGATAATATAGCCATTTCGGGTATCTCGGACGATATCTTGATATATTTCACTGATCTTGTAATTACAATACATTCATTCATACATTCGGACATTTATATAGCGCTCCTTCAAGTAAAAGAAACTACTCAGAGGCGCTCCCGACTCCAGTGCATCTAATCATAATACATTATGATTATATACGTGAATGTATTTTTATTCTTATGATAAAAAAATCATTCTTCTGTTATTAATATTATTATTCCATGGGTATTATTTTTATTTGCAATTAAGGTATACTTACATCAATTGTTATGTTCTAATTTTTTAGGAGTTGATTCATAGTTTTTGTGTTGTTGCAGCAAACCATTGGTAGCTTTGTCAAAAGACGGCAGCATGGTTCTTTGTTGGCATCCCGAGCAAAGCTTTCCTTACGAGCACACAAAAGTATGTGAAATATTTTAAAACAAAAGCAGATTGTTCGTATGTAACTCAGTGCAACTCTTCTCCTGGTAAATTAGTTCCTGGTTTTGTAATGTTTGACAGAAGATATTTAATTATTATAGTTGTTATTATTAATATTGTCAACTTATAATTGTTGTTATTAAAATCTAGCTGTGGCCACCAGTGTCTGCCACTTAATTTCACTTGAGCACCATATTGAATTGCTTAAAAGTAAAATATTTAGCAATGCCTCTGACTTTGTAGCGCCAATCTGAGGAATTAAATGGATATATATAAAATTATATATATATATATGTGATTATGTGTGTGTGTGTGGGTATACTTTTTTTATTATAATACATGTATCAATTGTATCATATGTATTGTATATTAATGTTGAAATGATGCAGCTAAAGATCATTTTAAAGGAATGAAGGTAGATCACAGTTTGTCCTTTAGAAGTTTCTTAGTAAACAATTAACTAATAACTAATTCTAAAGTGACAAATTAAACCAGTTTTAACAAGAACAATTTCACGTGCTGTGAAAGTTTGATGCTATTATGATTTTAATTAGGATAAAATTCGATAAAATGGTATTATAAGCTTTTGAATGACTAATATTTTTTTTATTTGTCTTCAGCCACTTCCCAGGAGGGAGCAAGAAATTAGAGAAGTAAGAAGATTTGATTTTTCTTTTTCTGTATTCAAAGTTAAGTTTAATACCAGTAATTTAATTCACAATTGAGGCAATGCATTTGATAATGCGTTGTGATGATATTTGCCTGTCCTTTACTGTTGATTATATTAGAAAATGACATCATGTTTAAGGACAGGATTGGCTCTTAAATTGGTTTGTTGTAAGCCAATTGTTTTTCTTGTTGACTGTGTACGACATGGTCATTGAATTGCTACATTCAACATGTCACACGTCGAAATTTGTCTCGTCAAAATGGCCAGCTATTATTAGCTGAAATCTGTGGCATAACTTGTTATCATGAATATCAAACTGTTTTTATTTGATATTCAATTTGAATGCTTTCCCTGATTCGATTTGACAATAAATGTTATTCGCGGGTCCTTACCCAATAACAGACTTGTGCTAGGTTAAGTGTTTGACTGTGTTCTGGAGACAATGTTTGGTTGTCTTTTAGGGTGATACTGAGCTGAAGGTGCAGTACTTGCTTGAGGAGAAGAACAAGTATCGGACGGAAGGACCAACGCAGGAAGAACTGATGAAGATATTCCACACAACGAGACACGCATTTGATCGGAAGTAATCAAACGTCTTCTTTGTTTTTACTGGCTTTATCAAATTACCAGTCTGTGTATTGCTGTGTTCACTTGAATTTGTTAAACTAGTTCACTTAAATTGGGGTTAAATTAGTTCGTTTAAATTAGTAAAATTAATTCACGTAAATTAGTAAAATTGGTTCAATTAAATTAGGGTTAAATTAGTTGCATTTATATGTTTATCTGTCTGGTTTGAATTCCTTGACTAATGACTAAAGAAGAAGAAGGTATCCTAACTTAAATAATTAATGTCTTTATAGTTTATTGTAACAATCACGACTTAGCTCATCTGGAAAATTCTTTTACAGATTCAGTGCATTAGATGTCACCTTTGTAAAGATTTAAGTCCTCCCACATACTTGACCTATACCGAGACTCGGTCTGGCAGTTCTCCAATTAGATTAGTGTTTGACTGTAGTTTTCCTTTCTAAGCAGCCAGTAGTTGATGCCTTTTAATAGGTCTATTGTCCTGCTAACAGCTGTTGATACCATTTTAAGAAATTCTTTCCCAAACGCTCTGAGATGGTGGGTGATAGGAGTATACCAACAATGAAGGGCGCCCTTAAATGTGAGGTTTTTAATCAATCTGTTGAGGAACCATTTAGGTCTCAGGTAATAATGTTTTGTCGTACCTGTGGAGTTTTTCTAAAATGACTTAAATTTTCTTTTTCAGGCCACAGCTTCGGTATCGGAAAAAGAATCCACCGAAAGATAGAGAAGGCATTTGAATATGGAAGATCTGTTAGATTAGAACGACAGAGTGGAATGACAGAGAAGTTTCCAGTTTAGTTGGAGATGATGGTTTACGAAGATACCGACTCGAGAGTTGATGATGCAGCATGTGTGACGGAGTTGTTTTGGATGTCATGCAACTAAACACCTTTAATTACATAAACTTTTATTAATAAAGAACTTTTGAAACGTACTTGTAGTCACTGTGTTGTTTTTCGGTTAGATGTAATCGTTGAATTTATCTGAACGTAATGGATGTATCAGCATCTCGAAATAATTGTCTTAAATGTCCATGAAAAATCTTCCTTTTTACAGACATTTGTTGACATTTTGGGCTCGAGGTTGGCTTTTGTTCTTGCTGTCATTTACTTATTGCACTATACCATAGGATTTCTGCGCTTCGGCCTATTAAACCCACAAAATTTTCCATGTACAAAAAAACCTGATGACCTTTTTAGGTCAGCCTCCCCTGGCGTCGCTACTGCAGAGGTACTTTTTAATCTATATTCAATGACAGAAACCTCGTGTTCTGTCGCTTCTGTGAGCAAGTCTTGGTTGAGTAGTGAAGTGTAATTTGATGGTGAATATATGCTTAGATTTAAGTATTGTGGTTGGTCAGAGTTTGGTAATTTACCAAATTTAGTAAGATGGTCGTTAATCTTGGACGTAATCATTATGAACGCATCCATGCCATCCACAAACAAGGGGTGAAAGTTTGGATCTGCGTGGGCTAGTTGATAGTTCTGCTTGCTTCACGTTAAGTGCACAAAACACTAGGCATAAGAAAAGCGTCTCTCTTAGATTCGTTGCCCCCCCCCCCCAATAAACATTTCATATTAGTCTGCGTTATGGGTCACGGGTACACCGTACAGGAAGTTCATCTTGGTCCAATACTTTACTTTGACAATTTTGCGCAATTTTCGTAGCGAAGAAACATCGACACAATCATAACCTACATAGTACATACAATATTGAGTTATTAAACGTTGAACATGCTTTACAATAGCAGCGTTGGTGTCATCACAGTATAAATAATTAAGTAATAAGTAATAAGTAATTATTTATACTGTGGTGTCATATCAGCACATATATAATTATTAATTTTATACTGTGATGTCAGTTTGACTTGCCACAAATAACAAATTAATTGCCAAACTGTGAAAAAAGAAAGTTCGCGGTAGCATTATTAAATGCTTGTACTGTAATAAAAATTATAGATTTGCAGTTTTTACTCGGATTTCAGACTAAATGAAAAACGAAAGTCGACCAATCTAAAACAGCGCTACAGAAATCGACTCTTCTTGCGCTCACTTCCTGTACATGCATGTTAGAAATACTTATTATATTACAAAATTTTGTTTTAATTATTTGCGTCCATACTATCGGTTATCGTCCGTTTTTTGCTTTTTTGCGAAAAGGTGAATTTTATTTGATGCATGTTGGTTGCAAGCGTATAAGTTTTGCAAAAGCGTTAGTGAGGGGATGATTTATGCAATCTTGGTCGATAACTCTACTCGTCGTTTTCGCAAGCATCATCATTATCGTCATCAAACACATTGGGTAACTCATACGAAAGAACCGGGCAGTTTGTGAACTGTAAACAGCTAATAAGCTAGAATTCACATCAAGTTCTCCAACTGAGCCATATCCAACACCACACCACTTGCATGATCTGTCTCCTGAATTCAGCTCATTTTCAATTCCTCCACCTTCATTACTAATCACATATTTTATTCTAATATTTTTTCATCGTCTGAATTTTTAAGCACCTATAAGCAACTTCTGTCAATTTACTAAGACAAATATTTTCCGTGTTCAGTAAAGGATGCGATCTCGATCCCCGCAGCGAAATCGTGCGCCAGCCAAGCGCCACTCTTCCAAGCAAAGGTCGAGGAGTGGCTCAACGACTGGAAGAAAGAAGGAGGACAGGGAAGCTCGAAGGAGGAATGAGGATCCACCCCACCGCGGCGGCGGTAGAGGACAAAAGGAACCACCAAGGAAACGAGAATTCGGCATCAAACATCACAATCGGTAATTTGTTCGCTTAGAATTTGTTTAAATCATCTTGTATTAAGTGCCCGCAGTCGCATCTGTAGTCTTTTGTGCTTCACAGAACCCCATCATGCCAACAACGCTTTATAGAGGCTGTACTGCCGAATGATGAAAGAAGTTGGAGTTGATAAACTGTAAATACACTTTCACAGAGATGGGCAGACGTGAAGTAACTCAAATTAAGCAAAGAAGTTGCTGGTGACAGGAACAAGTGGAGAACACACCTCTGCTGGCAGGGATTTATTCAAGCGTGAAGAAGATATATATATGTATCCATCTTTCCATCCACACATACGTATGCACATGCATGCATACATACAAGCCTGTAGTTAGGTGGATGCTGCTAAGGGTGCTGCAGCACATGGTTTCACAGCTTAAAGGGCCCTCATTTCTAAATATATTCGGGGTCAACCAGTGTGTTGTCAGGCGGGGCCTTGAGCACAGCACATGCATCGTTAAAAACACCAGTAATGTATTTTTAATGTAAAAATTTTGTCTGGGCCGCGGGACAGCAAAATTGTGATTGTTTTGCTTGACTAAAAAATCTGACGAGTGTTTTTGTTATTCTGTGCAGGCGTCACAACAAAGACTCGCCCGATTCCGACGAAGATCAGAAAGACGTCGCGCAGAAAGTCGGCTCACGAAGACGGTCGAGAAGTCCCGATCACGCGAAGAGAAGATCTCGATCAAAGTCTGACGATCGCAAACGATCGAAGGACGCTCGTCACGCGAAGAAGCGAACGAGACACGGAGGAGCGAAGTCGGTCGACACCGGCGGCGGGGCAGCGAAGAACGCGCCGAGACATTCACGGAAACGCACGGGAAGCGAGAAACGCAGCCGGTCTCCGCCGGAACCGAAGCGGAAGGCGAGAGAATCGAACGCGCTGGACGAACAGCAGATGCCGGGTCGTCCGGAGGCGGGGGATTCATGGTTCGGGAATCGAAAACAACAGCAACCGGCGAAGAAGAAATCCGATCAGACGCGACTGACGCTCAACGATCGCTTCTCGCAGTTCCACGACAACAAACCGATCGTATTGGACGAATCGATTTCGATCGAGATCGAACGCAACATCGACGGCGACGAACCGTTCGTCATTCCGAACTTCCACCCGCACGAGGTCCGTCTGCCGCGTCGCAGCGACGAAGGTCGTAGGTCGCTGACGACTCGCGTGGAGTTTGCGTCGCGTCACGACGACGATGACGCTGAGGTGGAGGAGGGATACGCGGAGAAGCGAGTCGTCACCGTCATGAAGTCCCGCAGCAGGGAGTCGGCGTCGGACACCGTCTGGCACAGGCTGGGGGGTCAAGGGGGGTCGAGAGGAATGAGTGAGGCGCCTCCGAGTCGTCTGCTGCCGACGCTGTTCTGGAAGGACGTGGGGCGTGAGACGGTCATCCAGGTTCCGATCATAACGTCGGATCGTGGAAGGGATGCGGACAGCAGCGAGGTGACCAGCGCTAATGATCGTCTGGGGCGAAGGGTCGTCCAGACAAGGAGCGACCCCGAGGTCAGAAGGTCGGATGGCGCCGCGGAGTCGCAGTTCCGGAACCGTCGGCGCTTTCCGGGTTCGCGTGAGGACGCCGATTCGAGGCAGGTCGAAGGTCAGCATGACCAGGAGGCGAGGTTGTTCCGGGGCTCAAACAGACGGTTTGATCCGCAGGGCAGGAGGCAGGTTTCTTTCCGTCTTGATTTTGCAGTTTATTTTTCATTGTCATTGTTTTCTATCTATCTTTCGAAGGAATTTATATAGCACGTAATCAAGATGGCTAATCAGGGGCGCTCGTGATCCAGGTGCTGCATAAGAGGAAAGTTTTGAGTAGTTTAAAAAAAGAGTTAGACATGTTTGTCCCACGGAAGAGAATGCAAGCCGAAGGGGAGGGGTACGTTCCAAACAATCGAGAATTTCTTTCTTATTGGTCGTCAGAGTCGTCAGTATTGATTCTGCCTTTGTTATTTTAATGGGATGAGTGATTTTAAGTGGTTTTTTGTTGGTCAGTTCACGGTGCAGAGGGAAGGGGAGTTACTCCCTGATCTCATCTCTGTATCGTATCTATGGATTTATATAGCACCTCTTGCAAGATGATTCTTCAGAGGCACTCTCAGCACAGTATAGTCATTTGTTTATGAATCATGACAACCGTTAAGTCCTTAACAAACATTTGAGACGTCTGTTGACTTTTTTGTCAGGTAGAACAGCTGTGTAAATGTCAAGATAACACGAATTGTCGTCTTAATCATCGTCATCAAAACTTCAATACATTTTTCTCTGATCGATTATTTTTAATTACCGGTTCATGAAACATTTGGAAGGTTTATTTAAAGCTGACGATTATTTTGATGGTTATTTGCGATGATTATTTTAGGAGACTTGCGGACAAGTTCAGAGGAAAAGTTACATCTTCTGTTAAGCCAAGTGAGTACTTGTGTGCTTCAATACTTCACTTAATTTCTGCATACTATCGTTCTTGGCCACTAGGTTATAATTTTCCATTCTTTAATTTTTTCTTACTGTGCATACTAATTTGTCCCAGGACTGTCGTATATGGTTTTATGTAGATACTTTGTACTTTATTGTCTTATGCAATTTTTTGTCCTGTCCTAAGTTTTGTCCTTTGGCATTTTGTATGTGCCCTAGTTTTTTATGTAATGTGCTGTTTGTACTCTCTTGTTGTTTTGTACTATGCATCTCTTTGTCCTTTTGATAGCTATTAGTCCTTTTATGTCCTTCTTTGCTTTAGAAATTTGTCCTGTTGCTAACTGTTTTGTTCTCTGCTTTACTACATGTTGTCCTGTGGTATTCTACATTCTCCTGTGCTAGTTTTCTCTTGGTTACTTTTGTGTCCTGCTGCTTGTTTCTTTCTGTTACTACTTCATTTTTGCATGTCTTAGTGAGCGCTGAACTGGTTTTCATTTTGTGTGTTGTTTTTCATGTCTTGTGCAGTGGGGCGTGAAATGAGAAATAATCAGAGAGATGATGACAAGAATCAACCGGATGAATTGCCTGACTTCTCCAGACGACCTGGTAGGCTGTTCTTCGTTTTTCTAGGTCAGGTCACTAGAAACTGGTTCAGGTCATGCACATTCAGCAGAATGAGGTCAGGTCGAAGCTGGGTTACTAATGTCTAAATTAGATGAGGTTTAGCATGCAGAATATGGACTGTGTATCAACGTCAGGGCACTGGATTGAGATGGTATCAATTGAGCCAGTTAGTTTGCGTTGTGAAATTCAGGGTTAGCCAAGGACAGAGCCATTTCTTCAGAAGCAAAATAGTGAGGCGCTTGGGTAAATAGTAACTCAGCAAATTGACTGAGCGTAACTTGCTTAGATGAGTTTAGTTTATTAGGTTATGAATTTCATCGTATATTCAAACAAGTCGTCTTTCAGTAATGCAACAGATTAATATTATCTGTTAGTCTGTATTGTCTTTATCTGCTTTATCTTGCTTTTTTATGTCTTTAGGCTTGTACTGCCTTGTATTATCCTTAGTCTTGTATTGTCTGTTATTGTGTTCTGTCGTAGATAAATATTCGTACGATTCGTGGATGGATAAACCGGAAATGATTCCCAGAGGTCGAAGCTATTTTGAGGTTGGTGCCTTCAAATTATTGAATTAATTTTGATTGTCCAGAGTGTTTTATTTTTCTGTCTTTGCTGTTCATGTTTAACCAATTGGTATTATCCTTAGTCTCTTATTGTTTATATTCTCAAGGCAATACCTTGCTCAGGGTCCCTACGTGGCGGCTTGACGTGGATTCGAACCTGGAAGTCTTCATGTATTGTTATCTTCATGTATTGTTATCTTCATGTATTGTTATCTTCATGTATTGTTATCTTCATGTCTGGTTATCTTCATGTATTGTTATCTTCATGTATTGTTATCTTCATGTATTGTTATCTTCATGTATTGTTATCTTCATGTATTGTTATCTTCATGTCTGGTTATCTTCATGTATTGTTATCTTCATGTATTGTTATCTTCATGTATTGTTATCTTCATGTCTGGTTATCTTCATGTATTGTTATCTTCATGTATTGTTATCTTCATGTATTGTTATCTTCAGCATGACAATCGAAACGAAGATATGCCGTGGGTCGTGAATAGAGGTCGCGGGGGTCGAGGCGGCTTTGTGCGAGGAGGTGGCCGTGGTGGCGGCGGAGGACGAGGATTCGGAGGCAGAGGAGCAATGCCACGCTTTCAGAACAACGTGGGAGGATTCCGAAAGCGTTCGAGTAAGAACCGTTCCAAATGTTTATTAAATTTATTTCCCAATAGTAATTTTCCTATTGATTTTATTATCAATTTATTTTCTAGTTGTGCTGTTTTTATTGCTTTTATTACCATTTATTTCCAGTTGTGCTATTCCGTGCTTTGAAAACTTTGACTGGACTTCCAATGATCGCTTTCTTTTCAGGATCTGTGGAGTCGGTTGAGTGGAAGCACGACAAATTCGAAACGCTGGAAGACGAAAAGCCGACGAGCACAACGGAGAAATAGACGTGAATTGGACGTGAAATGTTGTAACGCTGATGTTGGTTTCGTTTCAATGTTACGGACTGTTGCCAACAAATTATGTGTTGTTTACAATTTACACGCTTTACGACGGTCTTGTAATGTTGTGGTTTCATTTTGACCAGAGATGATAACACCGATAATTACAGATGTACAGTCAGCGTAAGGGTGCTAAGGGTGATTGTGTAAAAAGTTCGATATTTGCTGAAGCAAGTGGAACTTGAACGAGTTGTCATGGAGATGTGAATGACACTGATTGACATGAAAGCATTTCATTTGCGTATGTAAATATGTATCTGGATATACAGTGAAATGTAATAAAGCGTTTACGTAGTACCCACCTGGAACATCATAAAGTACTGCACTTGCATTGTATCTATAGATACTGTTCTATAGATACAAAGCAATGGAAGTTGGACAGAATAGCTATGTTCAGCTTAATCAGTTTAAACAGTATGCGCTTCAATTGAACAGTATGCATTTAAGTTAAAACAGTATGTGTTTCAATTGAACAGTATTCGTTTCAATTGAACCGTATGCATTTAAGTTGAAACAGTATGTGTTTCAATTGAACAGTATTCGTTTCAATTGAACCGTATGCATTTAAGTTGAAAGAGCATGTGTTTCAATTGAACAGTATGCATTTTAATATAAACAGTATGCGTTTCAATTGAAACCATATACATCTCAATTGAAACAGTATGTATATTCAAAGAAAGATTGTTCCAGGAATGTTTGGCTGCGCAAGAAAGCGCGCTGAGCTCGCATCAATATGCGGCAGTGAGGAGCGTACAAATCCCCACAGGCATTAGAGTGCAGTGATTAGTCAACTTGTTGTAACAAGGACTCAAATCTCTTTAATGTACAAAGCCAAACAACACTGACACACACACACGTAGTACTTTTGAAGTTTCTGACAAGTGGAGCATTACTTTCTCACCCTAACGTTTTTTTGCACCCAACTTATTCGGTGTTTTATAACCAAATGCCATCTACTCTTCTTCCAAGGTTAGATAATTTAGTTCATTCATTCGGACATTTATATAGCGCTCCTTTAAGTAAAAACTACTCAGAGGCGCTCCCGACTCCAGCGCGCCCAAAAAGAACAGTTTTAAGTTTAGTAAGGAACGATACTGGTAGAGTTGTGTGTGTGTTTGGTGTATTTGTGTTCGATATGCGGCAATCTGTGGTAATTTTGCATACGAAACATTTGTGGCTTCTTCAGTTGTGTTGATATGACGTTAAACATTTTAAGGAACTTTTGATGTTTACTTGGAATACTTTGACGTTAAGGAAATGTCTTGTAATTTAGAGACTTTTGTGCTGCCACCTTGTGAATGAATCAAACAACTTGTGTTGTCTATTAAGTGTCTTATTAGAATCTTTTGTGGTTGTTTGTTCTGAGGTGGAATTCACAGTGGACATTTTTGCAAAACGAAACAATCGTTAATCTTGTTTTGGTAAGATAAGACAAGTAAGCTTAGCTGATATTTCTATCAAAAGCAAGTGATAATTGACCTGACTGCATGTATAATAATCAGGGTTTAAAGTGTGTGGTAACTGCGTTCCCAATGCTCTTGAAATTCTTTGCCTGTGTTTCCACTGCTCACCATGCGTGGAACCCTGGAAACACACGAGTGTTCCAATAACACCCTTCTGCAGCGTTCCCACTGCTCACCCATTCAGGGTTCCCACTGCTAACCCAAACCACTGTGACATCAATAGTAGAAGAATTTTAGCTGAAAAATCATCAATCGACTCAACAAATTATCACTACGTAGAGACTTGGCAGAGTTGTTAAGTACACCCTAGTGATGAAATTACCAAAAGTCCCCATGAATCCGAGCTGTGCTCGAGCCGCCATCTCGGAAAATGGCGGCCTAAATTCGGTTTTATGTCAATAACTCCAGAACCGTCACTGCTACAAAGAAATATAAAAGAACAAAAATGATCCTCATTAAAAGACAAAGAAGTTTGGTATACAACATTTGTTTCTAGGATCACAAATAAAAATGTTACGGCTAGGATTAGGTTGATCTTCAGTCATCATTCGCAGCACAGTATTTCCATAATTATATTCTTCCCGCCATAAAACTTTGTATGTTGCATTAATATACATAATGATGACTACTTTATCATTTGTAACATTTTTATTTGTAATCCTAGAAACAAATGTTGTACACCAAACTTGATGGCCTTTAAATGAGGATCATTTTTGGCATTGAATATTTCTTAGTAGCAGTGACGGTTCTTGAGTTATTACCGAACATTAGAAAATAGGCCGCCATTTTCCAAGATGGCGGCTCGAGCACAGCTCGGATTTATGGGGACTTTTGGTATTTTCATCACTGGGGTGTACTTAACAACTCCGCCAAGTATCTACGTAGTGATAATTTGTTGAGTCGATTTTCCTAAAATTCTTCCACTACAACTTCTGACAAGCTTTCAGTTCTTTACGTTGTAGATGTCTTTCCAGTGCATGCCGTTGGCATAAGACCATTTAATTGTGAATTAATTAACTAATCCTCATAAATTTGTTGAAATCTTTCAAATTCCTTTATTCCATGTCAAAAATGTAATTCCGGAGTGCTCTGATGTTACAGAAATTACAGTAATTAAAAAATAATAAAGACGTGGAATTCAGAACACATGAACAATTGAACATAATAAGGACAATTGAGCATACTAAGAACTATCGAGCACAATAAGAACAATTGAACATTATAAGAACAATTGAACATAATAAGAACAATTGAGCATACTAAGAACAATTGAACATCATAAGAACAATTGAACACAATAAGAACAATTGAGCATTATAAGAACAATTGAGCATTATAAGAACAATTGAACATTATAAGAACTATCGAGCACAAAAAAACGAGCACAATAACAATTGAACACAATAAGAACAATTGAACATAACAATTCCTCTGCTTACAAAAACGAACAATTGAGCAGCTCGCATCTCTCGTGCGGCCGACGTTCAACTGCTCAATAGTTCTCCCATTTCTGAGACTTCGACTTGCTTGGCCTGCCTCCCGGCGCCATGTGACTGCTCTTCCTTGCCGCCACGCTCTGCCTCCGCAACTCATCTTCGCTCGTCAGCGCCAGCGATGGAATCATGATCATCGACTTGCGGAACGGTCCATTGATCGGAACCCTTTGCCTCTGCAGCGTTCCGTCTGACTTAAGGATCCATCCTGCTCGCTTCAGTGCGTGCATCATTCGCACGGACGGATCGCTCGGCTTCCTCATCAGGTTGAGACCGATGTCTGGGTCGATGACAGGCAGGTAGTGACTCTCCTGGATGCTCGAGAGGGCTGGCGTGCTGAGCATTTCGGCCGTTGGTTGCTGTGAGATGTCGATGCAGGGCAGCGCACGGTACGGCGAAACCTGTAGAGACCAGACAATTAAAGATGTCATCCCATGAACCACTATGCCAGTATTTATCAGTTTCAATCAGTCTTTTTAAATCACAGAAACACACAAAGCCTACAGACGTTGAGGGATGCAATCACATTTAATACGATCAAGCATATTAAAGCAATAGGCTACTTGAAAATAATATATTAGTGCAATTTACCCACTGGCTCCCTGTCCGGCAGCAGGGCATCCAGCGTAGTCTACATCGTCTGGAACTCTATGCATGCTCTGAACTTCGACTTGCTCTGGTCGCCGCTCTGCGCTTGGCCTCTGCAGGAGGCAAATCTATGGTTGCAAATCTATGGTTGCAAATCTATGGTTGCAAATGCACGCGCTGCAGCCACCAGACAGACTTGAGCATTCTCTATAATCGAGGGTCCCTCTGTTTAGAAAAGTTTCGATCTGTGGTCTGCCGCGTTTCCTTCAGCGGGACCTGTCAAACTCTTTCTATAAATACTACTCTTTGGCCGTGTCTGGGTCGGGAGCGCCTCTGAATAGGTATCTTTAAGGGCGTTATATAAACTTTTTTATATAGATGGATAACACAGACAGACAGACAGACATACATACATACAGACATGCATCTACCTCTCCGCTGATCGACTCATCAAGAGTCATTCTCTGTATTGGTCGATAATTCGTCGGCTTCCGATACGACTTTCCGAGGATGGAGCTTGTCTGTGGCGGCAGCGGTCGCAGTAGATTCGCCTCCCGTTCAGCCGCCTGCGCTTTCAGGGTTTCCTGCTGCTTGCGTCTGTATCCGGTGTTCGCCATCGCTCCCTTCTCGTATTGCTCAATCATCTCGCGCAGGTTGTTCGAGTAGGCAGCCGCCTTTTCCGGCTTCGCTCCGGGAATCTCGATGGGCGTTGGTTTCGGTTCCTGGAGCAAGCTTATCATCCGGGTCTGGAGGAAAGTGATGATCCAGGCGACTGCATTCCTTACCACCGACCACCTGGAGTTGATCCGTGTGTTCGCTTCCGTCTCCAGGATGAACATCGTCGTGTAGGAAGCAACCCGTCGCAGGTCATTCGGAAGACCGACTCGAGCGCTGTGTCGCACGGACCTCGTAGGCGGCGGGGGCGTCTCAGGCGCCGGCGTCTCATGCGGTGGCGGCGTGCCCACGACCACCACGGGCACTGCAGGACCCTCGGCCGTCGTCGTCGTTGTCGGCGGCGATTGTTCGTTTAGGGAAGGTGTTGGTGCTCGCTTGCGCCTGGCCAGCGACCGGATGTTCCTCCACTGCTCGCGAGTGCCGAAAAGACCGAGGAACTGACCGTGGATCGTCCAGAGGCGAACGGTGAAATCGGTGGAAGTGGATGCGATGATGTAGTTGGCGTTGATCTGCAGTACAACACACACAGATCAGGAGAATGATTGTCACGAAACAACACACGCACACACTCGCACGAACACAGAAACACAGACACACACACATTCACGCACACACTATGCGAGTTATAGGTCCCATACCGACTTGAAAAATACGTTAGAACGTTTACGTGTTCTATTATAGCAGACAACCAGAAACTAAAAACTAGGCTTTCATGATGATGATGATGATGGTGGTGGTGTTGGTTGTTGTGATGGTGGTGGTGGTGTTGGTGGTAATGGTGGTGGTGGTGTTAATGATGTTGTTGCTGCTGCTGCTGCTGTTGCTGCTGATGATGATGAGTTCTCTGCCCGAAGGCAGGTTCATTGGCTTTTACGCCGCTGGCAATGAAGTGAGTGAGGTGGTTTCACGTTGCCTTCCTCACAGACAATTGGAATTATATATACAGACCAATAGCTGAATAATCTTCTTCAAGAACAATCGCAATCTTGAATTTTTATATAGCGCGACTTCACGTCGTGTATAATTATAGGTCTACTACCTTCGCAATGACGACTCCGACGAGGCTTCCCATGTGAGCATAGAGGCAGTTGATGAGATGCGGTGGGTTGGCATCGATCTTATCACTCGGACCCTCATCCGTCGCGGTACACTTGCACTTGAGATGCAGAGGCAGATTGCGACGCCTGTTCATCCGAAGTGCGTCCGTAACCCGCCGCATCCGAACGAACGGGAACTCGTTCCACATGGGTGCCCTTATTGCGTCCGTTTCCGCGCAGCACGTGGGACCGTGTGCGCCGCAACGGTAGTGGCTGATGTCCCAGACCTTGATGTAACCAGCACTGTCCCCGGTCACGAGGAACTCGTTGTTCTCGCTGATGTCGGCGCAGTTGATCGACTCACCTTTCGACGACGCCGCAAAGAAATCGCCAACGCACTTGCCCTTGATGCTGAGCGGCCACAGGAGGACGTGTCCGTTCGTCAGACATGTCAGAAGAATACCGACATCTTCGGCCATTTCACGTCGCGTTAGCACCAGCATCACTTCAACGGAAGCGTTGAACGGAGTGATACCAAGCGACTCGTTGGTCTCGCCAGCGGGGCCCCCTCCTCGGGGCTTCTTGTCACCGCCGTCGCCACCACTCCAGTAACTCTTACGACTCGTGTCCACCTGGCGACCTGCGGACAGTCGAAAAAAGTTCTGCATCCCACCATCCTTCTTCCCCGACGTCCTCTCACCCTCGCCCTCCTCCAGGGTCTTGTAGAAGTTGGACGACGCCACTTCGTCGGGGAATAGCGTTGAGAACATGAAGAGAGGGTAGGACGTATCGAGCGACCAGACCATGATGTTCCCGTCAACCGACGCCGATATCGCCGTCCTCGGTGGGTAAACGTTGACGCAGAGGATGTCGCCGACGTGCTCCGGCTTGAACGTTCGATACTCGTTGATGTCATCGCTCTCCAGGTAGACCTTGACGCGCTTGTTCCAACCGGCGACGAGGATGCGGGTTGGAGGCCAGGCGATGCAGGCTATCTCCGTGCGGTCAATGGACGTCAGTTCCTTCAACAGAGTTCCGTTGTTGTAGTTCCAGATCTTGACGACCCCATCGCGGGTCCCGGTGGCCAGTCGACGACGGGTTGGATCGAAGGTCATCGCGGTTATCTCTGCCTCGATGGTGTCACCGTTTTCGATGACCGTGTGACACGTGTACTGCATGACCTTCTCACCAGTGAAGATGTCGTAGACGGACACACGTGATCTCTCGTCGCCTGTGACAACCTGCTCGTCAATCATTCAAACAGATGATCACACAATGTATTGTACACTGCGTAATCGTACATTTATATAGCGCCACTTCGAGAGAACTTCCTCAGAGGCGCTCCCGACTTGACATCACCAAACCTCAACTAAAGAGAATGGTTTCAAACGCCTGCAGAAAAGAAGCAAAGAACGACCAAGTTGCGCTAAAATATATACTATATCGGGTGAGAATTTCCGAGAAGTTGATGGGCTAAACCCCTTGTTCTTTCTTATGACCCCAGTAAAGTCTTCAATGCCCACTCCCAATAAAAACAACATCCTACCCCAAACGTGTATGTTCCTACAACTCTCATACGGTACTATACATGCTATATTTTTGCTACAGCAGTGTAATATACATTGACGTGTTTTCGCACCTGTTTGAAAAGCGAGTTGTAGAGCATGACGGTGACGAGTCTGTCCTTGCCTGCGGTCATCACCTCACCCGACTCATCCTCCTTGCTGTTGACGATAGCGATGCTCTTCGTTGCCATGACAACCCGGTTGATGCGCTGATGGAGCAGGGCTGCTGAGAACGGTCGGATGCCCATCGGTCGCAGCGCCTTCCTCAGCAGCGTCTGGATGCAGGTCGTCGTGTTCAGATCGAAGATGATAATGTCCTTGTTCTCCGCCAGACTTATGAGGATCTCCTGACGGTTGTTGACGAGCAGGTGTGTCACGGGACTGATGTGACCCTTCAGGAACCCGACGAGCTTCGACTCCTCGGCCAGAGGGTTCCACAGACGGATGACGGTGTCGAAGCCTCCCGTCACGATGGCGTTCAGCTTCTCGCAGTAGTCGAAGGCGTTGACGCCGTGGTCGACGGACCAGAACTGAGGTCTGCCCGTCATCTCGTGGATGAGGTCCGAGAGGAGAAAGGCGGTGGCCGTGTCCTTGGCGCACGACAACCAGCAGCGCATTCGCTGGCAGTAGCGGATCTGACGCACGTACCGACTGTGGATCGTCTCGTGGTACTTCGCGCCCATGCTCTGTATGTTCCCGTTCGAGATCTCCGTGAAGAAAAAGTACCTGCAGTAGGAGCAACGTACCACACAATCTCCTATTAAATACTTAAAACCCCGTGGTCCAAGTGGTTCAGTGGGTATGCGTTCGTTGTCTTGCAGTCGAAGGGTCGCATGTTCGAATCCACCACAATTCGCGCGTATAGGGACCTTGAGCAAGTCCTTCACTCGCAATTGCTTAGCGTTTCGGCGTGAAACTCCGATCCAGTGTCAGCGCTGTAGTCGGGAGTGCTTCTGAGTAGTATTCTTGAAGGGACGCTATAGCAAGTGCACATACAAACATATGTATGGTGACGAGCGGCGTCTATAGGGAACCTTCCTTGTATCTGCAGATTACGATTATTATTATAACTCCCTGAATTTTTAAATTTTAAAAGGCAGACCCCCTCCTGCCCTCTATGTACCTGGTCGCCCTCGGAGCCTTCTTCCTCTTCTCCTCAGCCGTCTGATTCGGATTTCCAACGTCCGTCTTCGATGGACAACGAGTGAAGATGATCACCCCCAGACCTCCGAACTCGTCTCCCCACGCGAGGTACGAGATCCGGTTGGACCCCTCGTGGTGTCCCTCCGAGTAGAAGGACATGGCCATGACACTTCCTGGGAGCTGGTGGATGCGACTGATCCGCTCGAGGTACTTCGTTCCGTAGAAGTAGAAGGTGAGGTCGCAGTTGGATGTGGCGACGATGATCAGTCTGGCTTCAAGGGCGACTTCGACGGCTGTCACCCAGATGGGGGTCGAGCCGACGGTGCCCTTGATGACGCGCTGGGTCATCGGGAAGGTGAAGTTCTTCGTCCAGAAAGTCAAGAAACCTTCCTTGCTCGCAGACAGGTAACGACCTGAAAAAAACCATCGGTTGATTTGATTGGAAAATTGACTAACTAGGTCTAACCAATTGACATGAATAACTGCTTCATTGATTGACTGATCGATTCGAAAAGGAATTGATTGACTGGTTGATTTATTGATTTTTCAATTGACTGGCAGATTGATTGATGGACTGACTGACGGATCAATTGAGTGATTTATTTATTGATTGGCTGACTGACAGCTTGATTGATTAATAATTGATGAACTTTTTGACTGAATATTGATTGATTGACTGATTGATTGATTGTCTATAAACTAGGCCTTGCATATTTTCAGTGATCACTCATTTCTATGTGAAACCCTCAAAATTTCTCCTGGCTACCTCTGTACGGAATATCTTACCCCCTGTGGGTGACGGAATGAAGTGAAGCGCGACGATGACTTCCCGGTTTTCCGCTCGACAGAATTTCGGTTCTTGATTGTACGGCTCTCTGGCCATGATGCGCATGAGATCCCGTTCGCGGCATTCAAGCAGAACGTAGCTCAGGTATTCCTCCCAGTCTATGATTCCGTCGCAGTTCGTGTCCACCTAAGACACACAAGGTAATTAAGTAGGTAGGTAAGTGATTGGATAGGTAAGTAAATAAGTAAGTTATCAATAAAGTAGCGACGTCATGTTTGATGAACTACAGCTAGATAGATAGATAGCTAGATATATATGGATGGATAGATGGATGAATTGATGGATGGGCGAACGGACGGATGGATGGACGAATTTATGTATGGGCGTATGGGTTTATGGATGGATGGATGAATAGACAGAAAAAAAGTAAGTAAGTAAGCAAGTAAGTAAGTAAGTAAGTAGCCTTTATTTGCATCTGATAAGCGCACATGCCTATACAGAGAGAAAGACAGAGAGACAGACAGAGAGACAGACAGACCGACAGACAGACAGACAGACAGGCAGACAGGCAGAGAGATAGATAGATAGATAGATAGACAGACAGGCAGGCAGGCAGGCAGACAGACAGACAGACAGAGATAGATAGATAGATAGACAGACAGACAGACAGAGAGACAGACAGGCAGAGAGAAGTCAGACAGACAGACAGACAGGCAGACAGATAGATAGATAAGATAGATAGATAGACAGACAGACAGACAGACAGACAGACAGGCAGGCAGGCAGGCAGACAGACAGATAGATGAATAGAAGACACACGCATAATATATAAGACAGATAGACAGATAAAGGAAACAGTAATTATATACTGACTGATTGGGTTTGATCGATCGATAGATTGTACAAAAGATCGATGCATTCATTAGCATTCATCATGCAGCAGAGATCGATCGATACAAGTATAAGAGGATGACCTTCATGAAGATCATGTCTCCCTCTTCGTCTGTCACGTGACTTCCGACGGTCTTCTTCAGCGCCGCTCTAAACTCCTCCATAGAGATGCTTCCACCTCGATCCGTGTCCACTTCCTGGAACTGACGTTGGAATCGCTTGAGACGGTCAGTGGTCAGCTGCTGGTCGATGGTGACCGTTGTCCGTCGATGCAGCTGCTGGCGCTGCTGCTGCTGGGTCTTCGAAAGAGACTGACCGGGGGGATGACTGTCGCGGCCGTCAGCCATCGCTAGAGCTACAGAATGAAGTGGCAGGAAGAGGAGGGCAGTGCAACAGTCGATCGTTGTTTACATTACAGTATATTCATGTATACTACAATGTATAATACATGTATTATATACAAGCAACATGACAACATACATCGAGTTGGAGCGATTGGATGACTGACCGAGTGGGTGGCTGAATAAATGAATGAATGAATGGATGGATGGATGGATGAATGACGGATGGATGGATGGATGGACGGACGGACGGACAGATATACAGACTGACAGATAGACAGAAAGACAGACAGACGGAGGAAATAGAAGAGGAAGATGAGAAAGTTGAGGAAGACGAAGAAGAGAACGAATAGGAGGGGAAGAATAGGTACAGAAGGAAAAGAGGAAAACATAGAGGTGCACAAAAAAACAAGATGTTGGAAAAGAGAAGGATGAGAAAAGACGAGGGAAGAGGAGAGAAGAACGCAGACATGGAGAAACCAAAAAACCAAGAGGACTGGGAAGAGGAAGAACAAGAGAAGTAGGAAGAGAAAGATCATGAGGAAGGGGAGAAGGAGGAGGAAGAGAAGTAAGAGGAGCAAGAGGAAGAAAAGGAGGAGTAAGAGCAGGAGGAAAAGAAAGAGGAAGTGCAGGAAAAGGAGGAGGTAGAAGAAGAGGAAGAGGAGGATCAGAAGGTGAAGGAAGAGGAAGAGGAGGAGAAGGAAGAGGAGGTGGAACAGAAGGTACAGGAAGAGGAGTAGGAGATAGAAGAAGAGGAGAAGGAATTAAGAGGCCGTACAAGAGAAGGGAGAAGGGATAGATCAGGAGGAAGGAGAGTGAGAGAAGAAGAAGAATAGGAAGAAGAAGAGAAGGAATAGGAAGAGGAGGAGGAAGAGGAGGAGGAGAAAGAGGAGGAGGTACGGGGGAGGAGTCAAGAGGCGGACGGCTTTATCAAAACAAGCAACTGGTCGGATTCAAGGATAGGATTTGCGTCATTCACTCTGCTGTGCCAATCGTTCAGCCGCTTAAACAAGCCGCTTAAAGGATTGGATGAGAAGAGCCTATCTCTCTCTCTCTCGTCTGTGCATAAAGCTCATGACGTCACTAGTGCAGCTTGGCTCTGCAAGTGTTATGATCCCGGTGCCTCTCGTATATCGAGGAAAGTGGGAGGGGGGGACTGGGGGAGCCCGCCCCAAATGGCTCGGTCGGTTCCATATCGAAGGTACCGGGGGAACACCTCTTCATTATAGATTCCCTATATCTACTCACTGGTTCCGAGTCGCTCCGACTTCCGACCAGAGAGTAGGCCTACTTTCAACTGAGGGAGCAATTTCGCAATATGCCTACCCTACATTTTGGTCTTGCCAATGGCTCAGCCTATTCCACATGGGCTATAGTTTCACCATATATATATTAATCTCTGCCGATAGTTCAGCCGACTCCCACTAGACATAGTTCCCCATAAATTTCACTCATATAAATTATATAGGCAGGCAGTGTTGTTGAAAGTTTCAAGCAAATGTACTTAAGTAAAAGTAAAAGTAAAATGGATTTTAATTACTTAAGTAAAAGTAAAAGTACTCATCACAAATTTTACTTAAGTAAAAGTAAAAAGTAGCCCCTTCAAATAATACTTTTTAAGTAAAAAGTAAAAGTACCGAGTCTTTGTATAAGCTTAACTCAATCGATTAACCTTCAAAAATACTAAATTCTCGAAATGGCACTTATCGTTGAGTCTAGTAGCCTACGCTATATACGCACGCTTCCAATTCATTGTTAGCACAATGCACAGCTGAAGAGTCGTTCTGCTGCAGAAAATGGCAGTGCATCCAGCGTGCACAACCCATCGAAAAACTATTTTTAGGCATGCAAATTAATTATTTTGAATTAGTTGTCTTAGCTTAGCGAAACGAAATGCTAATTAGCGCTTTGAAGTAACGAACATTGTAACGAGTGTCGCATAAATTGTAACGAAGTAAAAGTACTGAAATATGGGTAAAATTTTACTTCGTTGAAAGTAAAAGTATTTAATTTTTTCGATACTTCGTTACATGTGAAAGTACTCAAACTTCTACTTAAGTACAGTAACGCGTTACTTTTACTTCGTTACTGTGCAACACTGTAGGCAGGTTATTAATTCCACGGCTCAATCCTATCTCTCGTTGAGTTTCTTCATACATTTCTCTCCTGCATTTCAACAACTTCTATCTCGTTCGTTCTTGTAGACCCACAGTTCGATACACTTAGGCTACGGCGAAACTTGCAGTGCTAACAAGTGTAAAAAAGTGCCTAGGCGCCCCTTACCAGGTACCTTTCCAAAAGAAGTGCCAGGAAGTGCCAGGACGCCCTTACATTTTCAGGTGTGCTGGCCAAATAAGTGGCAGGACGGCATAGAGATTTTGAAAATAAGAACCAGGACGCCGTCCATGACCGTCCTGCCACACTTTAAGCCCTATAATAGCTGGGCGAAATCAATTAGACACACATATGATTACGGTTACGAATGTTTACAAACATCTGGAGCTTTGTCGGCTTTCGAGGTCAACGGAACTCTCGGGATGTTTCTCCAATGACTGCTCCACCTTCAGGGCGCCTGACGTCATCGCCGGTGACCCTCCTTCTCCATCCTTCGTTTTCGCTTCGCCCGCCATTACGCCCGCTGTTGTTGTTGTCGTTGGAGCTGGCACGGTCGTAACAGACAATTTTGCACCGGTTGCCGGTGTTTCTGGTGTTAATTTTGTTGCCGATGACGTCCTGGTGGTCGGCGAAGGGGGATGCGCTTTCGTGTCGTCCATTTCTATGGTGCCAAAGCGTCGTCAAGCGGACGAAATCAGGTCTCGCGCAAGTCTCGCGTAAGTCTCTACGACAACGAGAAGGGCGATGGAGTCCTTATCTGAAAGGAAAGCATTGTTCAAATTTGTTTGACTGACTATCTAATCTGACTAACTAACTCATTCACTCATTTTCATACGATCTGGCGCTCTCATTCACTCATCATGACTCATAGTATACGGTACAGTCACTCAGGGGCGGATACAGGAATTTTCGAAGGGGGGGGGCCAAAAAATTTTGGGCCTGGGTCGGAATTTTTTGTCGTTTGGCCGAAACCAGAGTTTAATTTAGTCCCCCCTCTGGGGTGAGAGTGGTGAGGGAGGGGTATGGGGAGGGGGATATCCTCTCCCCACCAGAAACTTTTGAATTTTCACATGCAATTGTAGCATTTTAAGCTGTTTTCTTAGCAAAATAGCTGTATTTTCAGTGCTTATAAGAGTGCCACAAAATCTCAATAAATATAGACTATACTTTAAAAATAGTTTTTTTTAAATTTCCACACTGCAACAGTGCTCTTGTGAGATGTCATTTGAACAGAATTACTCAATTTGTTCAGTACTAATAAAAAATATATATATAATTACAATATTAATAATATCTATATTATGTATCGAGTTCAGCGGCTCAGTTTTGCTGTTGCTGGGTTATTATAGTGAATAACGTCAGACATGAGTGTAATTATATTACATAAGCTGACTTTTCAGCACAAGTATCAGCTTATCCCTGTTTTCTAAGATGGTCCTGAATTACCAGAACACACTTTGCAGTTAAATAATAACAAATGGTACACAAACCAGCCAAGAACTAATAAATTGGGGGAGGGGTCAAAATCTGAAAGTCATGTAGTAACGATGTTGTTTTACCAGGTGTTCAAATAACAGAACCAAAACATTTTGAAATTTGAGTTTAAAATTTGAAAGATAGCGCTGGAGAGAAGCTATTCGGTTGAACAAAAATAGTATTTGTGCAAATATTAAGAGTTAGTAACACTCATTTTAACAGAGGATTGTATCAGGTTGCTAAAAACAATTCAGTATATGCAGTATACATGTAGCCTATAATAATACAAGGAATGCACTCTTATAGGCATGCACGGAGTTTATCAGGGCTAGGGGCTAAGGCCCCCCAAGAACCCACAGATTTAAAAATTGGCCGTACATTTTCAGGGGCTAGGAGGAGCTTGCAATCAAATTTTTTCTATTTTTTGCATATTTTATTTAGATATTTGCACAAGAATTAAACCCTTTACCCAGAGTTAAATAATCATGTATAAGCCTAGGCCTACATGTAATTTAGCAGGAAAAGCTCTAGCTTTATCCTGCATTCCATAATGGTCAGGATTTGGAAAAGAAATTGAACATTTAGCCTACAAAAAGTTGCCTGTTATAGGCCTACCGATGTAGGCCTATAACAGGCAACTTTTTGATGTGCCCATTGAACCTTTTGAACTTTTAACATAATATAAAAAAATCCTTCAAAGTTATTTCCAAATGTGTGTCAGGTAACGCATGGGCTTACTGTTGACAATTCCGTCAGCGGTAGCTTCTGCAAAGAGATCATTTAGCAAACACAAAATGATAGATTTAAATGTTTGAAGATCTACAATATCTAATTAACATCTTGTGGATTTGGCCAGGTTGACCTTTGAAGCCTTTGAGTATAATATTGCTAGAACAATCGATTTTGAAACTGACACAAGAAAATTTGTAGAAAAAGGGGCCAGGAGTGCTCCTTTCTTGAGCAAATAGGTAAATTAAGGTTTTTTAGAAGCATAGATCAAACTCTTGTTCGTGAAAGTGGTTTCCAAAGTTTTTATTTCACAATGCAATTGTGCAAGAGGCTTACATTTGAGTCTCAGATTGAAGTGAAGGCACACACTGGCAGTGGACAGTTGGTTGACAAGTTGCATTGCAAATGTTGCCTGGTAGACTGCATAAATAATATTATATATATATATATATATATATTATCCATGACATTATGGCTATGTTATGGATCATGGATGTATGTTATATCTGGCTTAGGGCGATAACCAGAGACTTTCCCGATAAATAATAATAGTGAACAATAGCTATTGTAGGTCTACTGCATACAGCACACAACATTGCTCCTATTAGCTGTTATTAATGGCAAACAAAAGTATTTTTAAAAGTATTTATGTATTTATAATATGAAGCACAGAATGCTCAAAACATTTCCAAGTTAAAGTATGAATAGACCTCACTGTATTATATTATTTTTAAGACTACAGTAAATAAAATACGTCCCACCACTGAATGAAACATAGTAAGAAATAAATAAGAACAAGAAGTAAACATGTGTGATCATTCACCGCAGTTTCTTGCACATAATTATAGACTAAATTCAAAACTTAACAAGTTGCATTTGGAAAAAACTAAATTAATTCCTAATACTATTGTTAGTGTTAACTTGCTTTGTAATTAATAGTTAGTTGCTATTAGCTATAAAATATAATTGTGTTTATTGGTGTTAATATTTTTACATTTTACTATGAATATATACACGAATAACATACATTGTATGCCATAAATCATAGTCGGATACTGTTGAAAGATTATTTCTTTTCGTTGCTGTATAAAGTTTATATTAAGACAATGCAATTGTCTGAGAGGCTTAGATTTTAAATACAATTATATATTAATTCTCCTGGCCAGGACTGATCCCCTGCAAAAAATCTTTTGGGTGACCATGAATGGGGGGGGGGCCACGTCCCATGGAGATTTGGAATGGGGGGGCCATGGCCGGATTGGCCCCCCCCTGGATCCGCCCCTGCAGTCACTTCATCACATTATTTTGTTTTCTTGGACACGGAACCGACTTTATAGAGTCAGCATTATAGATTATTTCTCCAAACTTCATTTTTACTTGTTTCGAAAGATCTCTGGTAGATCTCATTCTCATTCCATTTCCTCATCAGTCATGTCGCAGATGTGTCGGCTCTCATTTAAAACGAATGATATCTTTGTTCTGCGATCAAGGATCACTTTGACCCAAACTAGATCATTGCAACTGCCTTCGGGATTGCCCTCCCTCCTGTTCTCTTCATTTCATTATTTCCAGCATCTCTGTCTCTCCTCAAAACCTCTCGCACTAGAAGCGCTACTGATTGGTCTCTGCTGTGAGAGGCGCTATATAAATTTCGAATTATATTGCATAATTGAATACGTTTGTTATGTATGTATGTATGTATGTATGTATGTATGTATGTATGTATGTATGTATGTATGTATGTATGTATGTATGTATGTATGTATGTATGTATGTATGTATGTATGTATGTATGTATGTATGTATGTATGTATGCATATATGTATATATGTATGCATAAGCAATTGAAGCGCCTCTTCAAATTCTACTCAGAGGCGCCCCCGACTAGGCCCACAGCGCGGACACTGAATCGGCGGTCCACACCGAAGCTCATGGGCAATTGCCCCTCATGGTCCCTACGTGGCGACTTGAGGTGGGTTCTAAACCTCAACATTCCGGCTCCAAGGTACCGCACCTGCCCCTACGCCACCGCGCCCCACAATGTTAGCAAGATGTGAAGTGTTTCTGACCCCGATTAATTATCGTCCAAAAATATATTATAGTCTGGCTGCTCTGGCAGACGTTTATTTTTATGTCTAGTCTTTTGTGTAACAATTCCTTAAACCAAAGACCTATTATACTCAGGATTAGAAACTCTTTTTGCAACTCCGTGTGCCTTGCTTAACCCTATGACGCACACCTTCCGCGCCAACGCATTTAGCACACCAGGGGTCCAATGGACCCCACCGATAACATGGGTTGAAATTATATCAATGAGATAGAACTTGGAAATGAATGACTGAAATTTATGTTGCACATAGCACATTCAGTCACGGAACAAGTTTGGGTCAATATTTATAGGGCTAAAATTAACCCTAGGGCTACCAAAGGGGGGCGCTATCCGCCAATTTTTAGGTTTGTCGAAAATCAAACTTGTTTTATATGGAATGAAAAAAAATTCAAATTTAGGATTATTTGGGGGGGTTCCTTTACACACATTTTGAGGTACGATTTGTGATGATACCCCATACCGTTCAAAAGTTATACCCCATATACCAAAGGTACAAAGAGGGGGTGGAAACCGCCCTCTTAGATTATCGACTATTTTATCTTATCCGTCATTTATAATAAAGAGAAAAACATTAGACCATTTCATAGAGGGAATGTGGGGCTACATTTTCATACTAAATAGTTTGTCTTTTCATTACTGGAAGTGCTCCCAAAAAAAAAATGTGTGCAAAATGCCGACTTTTTCATAAAATTTTCCTAGCGAGAACTTGTAACTTCCTTAGCAATTTTCACCAGTGGCATAGCCAAAAAACTTGAGGTTTCCATTTTTATGCATGTATGTACATGTATGCATGCATGTATGTATGTACGCAAGCATGCCTGTATGTACGCATGCATGTCTGTATGTATGTATGTGTTTTTTGTATATATTTATGCATGTATATATGTGCACGTATGTCATCTATAAGTATTATTGTATGTATACGATTATGTATGTAAGCTTAAGTATGCATGTATGTACAAATGTATAGTATGTGTGCATGTATAATATGTGTGTATGTTTGTATGTATGTATGTATGTATGTATGTATGTATGTATGTCTATATGAATGTATGTTAATACATACATATTTATGTATATATGTATTGTATGTGTGTAGGTACGTACATATATGCATGAACATGCATACATACACGCATGTATACATGTATACATGCATATATCCAATATATACACATACATTATACATACATACATACTACATACATGCATACATACATACATACATGCATAATTGCATATACAATACATGCATTCACACATACATACATACATATACCTACATACATACATACACACATACATACATACATGCATACATACATACACACATACATACGTACAAACATACATACATACATACATACATACATACATACATACATACATACATACATACATACATACATACATACATACATACATACATACTTTGCGTATATACATACTTAGGCTGAACCTAAATGTAAACATACGGATATAAACAGACGGATGGGGTAATGGCGGGGCGGGGTGTAAAGTCCCGATGGGGAAATGGCTGGGGGGACAATGATGGGGTAATGGTAGGGGCAATGGGCCGGGTGGTTTGTCCTGTCAGGCTGTTCCCATTATGTTATAGTCGATGCACCATGGATCTATCAATGTTGAAGGCTGGGGTCCGTTGGACCCCAGGTGTGCTAAATATGCCCTAGGTGTCTTTTTCAATTTTTTCCAATTCAACCGGGGGTGCTACAGTCTCCCAACTTTTTTGTACATGTAGGGGGATGAATTCTTGAGGAATTTGAATTATTTCAGATTTTTACTACTTATATCAATAGAGATATAACAAGTTGTTGCACCTCTGGGGTCCAATGGACCCCAGGTGTGCGTTACAGGGTTAAGGACGATAATCGGGAGTCAGAAAATGTCGCATAGGTCTATTGTTTACATAACAAACGCATAAGTTAATTATTATTATGGACTTATTATATTATTTGCGAAGTACAAATCCTGTACAGATTTGGAACACCGTATTGAATAATTATTTTAATTTTTTTAGTGGGGCGACATCTGTCCAGCGGCTAGCTTACTCATAGGCTAGGTGTAATCGGATTAATTTCACTAAGCTTAGTTACCGTTCCTCTAAATATAGATTTCTCGGGCTTACAATATTATTACGCGTGATTTAATTATGCATATAGGTCTATAATAGTACATGTATCTAAGCGTAATCTAGGCTTAATCTAATAATCAGACAACGTCAGACTTACTCAATGTGACGTGGCTTAAACTTCTACAATGCTCTGAACAAAGTCGTGTTATTCCGCGAAGCATAACTTGCGTGATTTGAAAAGTGAACGCTCAAAAATGACGTTTGTGCAGACGCGGTCATTGGTGACGTCATTGGTGATCAATTTTAAAGACGTCATTAGTAGATTCCGTTTGATGCTTTACATTCACGTCATTCTGTAGGTTATATAAATATATATATATATATATATATGTTACTGTAATTATAATTATTATTTGTGGGGCGTGGTGGTGTAGTGGTGGCGTCGTCGCCTTGAAGCCGGAAGGTTCGAGGTTCGAATCCACCTCAAGTCGCCGCGTAGGGACCCTGGGCAAGTCCTTCACTCGCAATTGCTCAGCGCTTCGACGTGAAACTCCGATGCAGTGTCCGTGCTGCATTCGAGAGCGCCTCTGAGTAGAGAGAGTGAGAGCTTGAAGGGGCGCTATGACAAGTGCACATACAAACAAATATCACAGTATGTGATATGCCTACATGATTGTAGGGCTGCCAACTTTTGATTTTGCCATTCCGGGAAACTGACTGACGGACTCAGTCATTCGATATAATTATCAGTTTAAATACGCTGTCCACACAACTGTATAATAATGATAGCTGCACTGTGTCGGCCAATAGGCAATAGGATCTGCAATCAGGGCTTAAAGTGTGCCTGGACGGTCATGGATGGCGTCCAGGCATTTATTTTCAAATCTAAACGCCGTCCTGCATGCAGCCACTTGTTTGACCAATAAAACCTGGAACGGTAAAGGGCGTCCAGGCACTTATTATTTTACACTTTAAGCACTGTCTACACTATACAATGTAGGCTATAAACTTATAGTCCCTAAACTAAAACGAAGTATTGTATTGTATTGTATTGTATTTAAACATTTATAAAGCGCCTCTAGTAGGGTGAACCGTTCAGAGGCAGCCGTTAAGAGTTCTGCAGACAATTTGTAAGAAGACAAGTATACGCTTATATGGCCTACTTAAGATTGGAATCAACTTCATGAAAACAGGATTTTAATTTACAATGATCTAGTCTAGACCTTACAGAGTAAACAAACTTATAAGAGTCAGCACGAGCGAAGTGCAGATTACAGATGTCATGTAATGAATTATTAGGTAAGCGCTCAGGTAGGCCTAATTGTGCAGAAAACATTGTAAATGGACTGCAGTAGGCAGGCTATACGTTGGGCCCAACACGCACGCACACACACACACACACACACATATATATAACATATATATATATATAGGCTGCTACTACTACATAAGTTAGTAAAGTTTTGAAGGCTTCAACCCAGTGCTGCTAAACATTCGATATTCAGCCAAGACGTTAGGACTGAAAGCAAAACTCACCGTATATGTATACGGCTTGTCGAGCTTATTGGAAAAAGACTTTGGTAAGTGGATCTCTGCAACAAATTCCGGAACAATTTGGGATCAATCTGGGACTAGGGACGCAAAGGGCCGATTCCGGGAATATGTATATAAACATATATATATAGTCGGACAAACGGGTCATGGGTGGGTGGGTGGTTGAAAGGAGAGGCTGACTGCATGATGGATGGACGAATGGATGGATTGGTGGATTTTATGACTAAGCCGAGCAGATAACAGAACCTGTTGTTGGGTATTAATAACCTGGGTCGCCATCGACGATAGCTTGCAGTTTGAAGACAACTGTGTGTAGCCTATAGCTGTATATATAATTATAATATATACCTAACAGTTATTACTTTCTAAATTATTTACGCGCCTGCTGGCCAGCCGTGTATATAGAGGCAGCACAAAGAGGAACGACAGAGAGACGGGCATGTAGACAGACGCGGATATAGACAGACAAACAGCTAATGGGTGAGATGGCGGATGGTTGGATTGAAGGAGGCATATATATATATACACATATATTTATATATATAGTATATATGTATATATACTATATATATGCATATATATTATATATGCATATATATATATATATAGCCTACATGCATGGAGCATACATATGGAAATAATTCCGATTTATTGCACGTGTGGAAAAGGCGAAGGTCGTTCCCATTCTGGACTCTGCATGGCAGAAAAATAATTTGGCGGAGAATGTTCGTTTTGAAGGAAAGGATTGAAGGAAGAAGTTGTGGACATAGGCACCAGCGTATATTTTTTCATGAGGAGCAAAACACTGGTGACGTAGGCAAAAATCGGGGGGCTAATGTCCGGGGGGTTTAATCCATCTATGGCCATCCATCATGTCTTATTTAGCCACACTGGTTAAACCGCACCGTTTTTACGTTAAGGCTTCTTCTTCTTCTTCTTCTTGTCATTCCGGCTGGAATTAATCCCTCACAGGGGAGGGGTCAGCCACTCGGATCAGTTTTATCATGTGATCCATTGAAAAAAGTCAAGCTAAAAAAGTTAAGGCTAAATTACTCCAAAATAAATATTTTCCAAAATTATAAACCTTTATAATTTATAAAAAACTGTGTTTCAATACAGAGTCTCCGAGGGGAGATATCATTTCAGCCAGAGGAGACACTGTTTGGAAGGGAGATTTATATAATTATCGTGACACCGACTATAATGACGCATATAGCAAATGCCATTAAGTACAGAACGGTTATCACTTATCAGTATAATAAGATAAATGACATTTGCTCCAGTAGGCATGGTAAATGTTGAGATAGCGAGGAGTGTCACGAATGTCTGGCTCTTTCACACACTTCTACCCAACCAATTGAGTCGATAATAATTATGATAGATTGCGGCAAGTTCAGAGTTTCAGAACACTTCTATAGCGCCGTCAGAACTCACACAGAAGGGCGCTTCAACGCTTCAGCACGACTATACTTAATGCAAACAAATTGAAACAAAAGCTTATGCATGTAAGCCTACGAAAATAGAATAGGCCTAGGGTAAATCGCGTTGTAACGCGGCTGTTGATTGGCCACTGTGTCAGCATCTACGATTGGTCGTTATCGTAATCGTAAATCGTAATCGTAACTTTCTATAGTACGACGTGTCACTTGGCAACAGATTAATTATTCATCGGCTGCGTCGAGTCGGATGGGTTGTCCAATGGTTGTCAACTTGGAATTCAATTCCGTTTACCATTCAGACAGGAGGGAGGAGGAGGAGGAGGAGGAGGAGGAGGAGGAGGAGGAGGAGGAGGAGGAGGACCCCATATTAAAGTTTTCATTGCACACACCGTCCCCCTCCCAGCTCGGAGCTCCACGTAAACCAGCGTTCGACCACCTGGTATTTTTCTACAATTCTCTAACTGGCTGATGCACACCTATAGTTAAGTAGTGGCGCTATAGAAATTTAGGGTTTACGATTACGACTCAATGGGTTTCTTTACATTACTTTAAGGTGTATCACTCTGCGTGTAAACCACCAAGCATGGCTATAACAGTACTGTCGGCTAGCTTTACGTCGAGCGCCTTCGTGAGCACTGTAAGGCGCTATATAAATGTCCATAGAGGCCTATTTTAATCATACATAGATCTACATTTCTGTTAAAATGTTAATGACAACGGCCGCGTATTATAGGCTAGACTGGTGCCAGGAAATAGCGTCAACACTAATCTGCAGGAGTGTTGTTGGCTGTTCAAACAGCCGCCCGCGGCCTCTGCAGTCACGCCCGTCCGTCTCTCTCTATTCACCGCCCTGTCTACCGGTCTCTATAGCTGCACACACACACAACACTATGGCAACCTATATATGTTAAAAATGAAACCCCTCGTGAGCCGACCGGTTGGGCTGATTTTGGGCTATCGCTACGGACCGTCGGTGCAAGTTTATGCAACTGACGTCAGAACGGCGTCTTCATCGTCTGCTATATTATACACTGTACACAGAGAAAGGCGCGAATTGGGCGGCTGCCAGTCGGCGGTTTTTGTGCGACCTGTACGAAGAGGAGAGGAAGGCAGCCATTGCAATCGATACAGAACAACCTTCGTGCATGGTGAGGGTCTGTGTGGGTCTCCCTCGAGAGAGGAGAGGAGGCGCTTTCCCTCTAGTTACCTGACCTGAATGAAAAGCATAACAACGTTCTGGTATAGGCTACACTAGTCTTGTACAGCCTAATGCAATACAATACAGCTGGATACAATGCCCAGTTATCTACGTTGGTTCGACTTTAGTGCGTAGACCGCGACCCATGCATGCACTTCTGTGCTAGAAAGAGTGCGGTCCGTGATTCTCTTCCCGATGTTGGATTAATATCTCAGAGATATCCAATCTCTCTGGCTG
This sequence comes from Lumbricus rubellus, assembly GCA_945859605.1. Lineage (NCBI taxonomy): Eukaryota > Metazoa > Annelida > Clitellata > Crassiclitellata > Lumbricidae > Lumbricus > Lumbricus rubellus. The sequence goes on from OX243816.1 coordinate 4,527,620, forward strand.
TAGCCTGTATATAGCAGGGTCTGCACGTGGGACCTAAAATGACGTGGCACCCATTCAAACGGAGCAGTGGTGGAGAATCTCACCGAGTAAAATAAAACGACTATAGCCTAAAATCAAGGCCATGATAATTAATTAGTAAGTCCCTATAAGGACGGCCTGACAGACGCTGAGCGGTCTGGATTCGAACCTCGCCCGAATCTGTTTTCCAAGCGGGTATACGGACCATTGGTCATGGTCATAGGATATTTGGTCATGTGATATAATTGGTCATAGGATAATTGGTCACGATCAGTCATAAGCCTATTGGTCGCGTATGGACGATTGTTCCATAACAGTTTACAACCTTAAATTAGTCAAGTACAATTATTAACAAATACACTTGTTGAAGAGGTTAAAAACACAAACATGAATTTACTAGATCATTTAATTTAATGTGAAAACATAAAACTCCGGAACCCTAAAATTCTGGACGACAACAGAACAGAAAGATCATTTTACCATAAAACACTCGTCATTCTATCACTGCAAATAGTTGTCTTGATTTGGTTTAATGGCGTTTTATAGCTGGGCAACTGACGGGTAGAACGTTTATTATTTCGTGGTAAACATTAATTGTTCATTCTTTGAAGTGCTTTTTCGGACACACACGTTGTACAATAAGTTTCAATTACTATCATTTAAGTTCTTTGAAGACCGTTCGTGCCTTCAAGTAATTATCCTAATAACAAGTTACTTTATTTTCAGTAATTGCATTTGTCTGACAACGCTAATTGTCTCTAATTGATACCTACAAGCAATTACCTGAAGAGGGTTGCCTGTTTTGCCAACGTTTATTTTATTGGGGTGGAGGTGGGGTGGTGAGGGGAAATTTTTCCGAAAACACAAATTTCACGGGTGGCTTACGGTGGAGGTTGGAGTGCGGTGGGTGTGGTGGGGGTGTGGTGGGGTCGGGTCGGGTTGGGTGGGAAAAAGGTGGGGTGGGCAGTAGGAGTTCGGACGGGGTCAAGTTGGTGTAGGGAAGTAGGATATTGGCCGAGAGCGAGGCGAATCCTAACTTTTCCGGGAAACGCCGGGTACCCCATCTAGTTGGCCTATATATATATATATATAGTCTATATATATAGTCTATATATATATATATGACATTATATGTATAATACATGCATACTGAAATTCCATGTAAGTAAATAAGCAAGTATATTCTTTACTGAGAGGCACTAACAACACACATCACTCTATACTATATACATATACAAGACATGCTTAATATTATTATAGTATAAAAAGATAATAATAAGCACAACAAGAGTTGACAGAGAGAAGAAAATATGGAAAGCTTGGGTTGCCAGAAACTTTCGTTATTTGTATTTTTTTATTAAGTTTTTAGATGTAATTTAGATGTAATTATTATTGCAGCGTGTGTAGCCTATCTGTTTGTGTGTGTGTGTATGTGTTTATATGTTTGTATGTCTGTTTGTGTGTGTGCATGTGTTTGTATGTTTGTATGTCTGTTTGTGTGCATGTGCATGTGTTTGTATGTTTGTATGTCTGTTTGTGTGTGTGTGCATGTGTTTGTATGTTTGTATGTTTCTGTGTGTGTGTGTGTGTTCTTGGTATGTGTTTGCGTGACCTATATATAGGTCGTTCGCATCAGCCACTCTCCATGCATCAGGTGTTACAAGTGCATGGGTTCCTAGCAGAACTGTTCTTAATGTCATTGACGCCAATCATGGTGGAATCGTGTGTGTGTGTATGTGTGTGTGTGTGTGCGCATGCGTGTGTATAGTCTACCTGAATGTCTATAGCAGACAAAGCAGGCGTTCCTCTCGTCTTGTTTTTGCTCTTCTCTTTGTTCTTGTTTTCCTTCTCGAGCTCCCTATTTATTCTCATTCCTTTCATTTTTTGCTCATCCTTCTCGTCCTTCCCCTTTCTTCTTCTTCTTCTTGTTCTTGTTCTTGTTCTTCTTCTTCTTCTTCTTCTTCTTCGTCTTCTTCTTCTTCTTCTTCTTCTTCTTCTTCTTCTTCTTCTTCTTCTTCTTCTTTTTCTTCTTCTTCTTCGTCTTCTTCTTCTTCTTCTTCTTCTTCTTCTTCTTCTTCTTCTTCTTCTTCTTCTTCTTCTTCTTCTTCTTCTTCTTCTTCTTCGTCTTCTTCTTCTTCTTCTTCTTCTTCTTCTTCTTCTTCTTCTTCTTCTTCTTCTTCTTTTTCTTCTTCTTTTTCTTTGTCTTCTTCTTCTTCGTCTTCTTCTTCTTCTTCTTCTTCTTCTTCTTTTTTTCATCATCATCATCATCATCATCATCATCATCATCATCATCATCATCATCATCATCATCATCATCATCATCATCATCATCATCACCACCACCACCACCACCACCACCATCATCATCATCATCATCATCATCGTCGTCGTCGTCGTCATCATCATCGTCATTATCGTTGTCGTCGTCATCTTCTTCTCTTTCTCGTCCATTTTCTCCACCTCCACCTCTCACTCTTCACTTTCGATCTTCTCCTTCTCTATAATTCTACTTTCTCTTCCTCTTTTTCCTTGTCTTCCTCTCTGTCCCTTTGCCTCTGTATCTCTGTCTCTTATTCTGTCCCATTATTTATCTGCTCTGTATCTTCTTCTTCTCCGCCTGCCTTTCTGTATCCCTGCAACTCTTCTCCTTCGCTCCCTTCTCTTTATGTGTACACGTATTTATACAATCAGACATTTATATGCAGCCATTAATATAAACCGCCATATAAATTTCTGAGTATATTAGATTCCGTCTGCGTGGATGTTTATTTGTCGGTCTATGTGTGTACGTGTGTGACACTGTGTGTGTGTGTGTGTGTACGTGTGTGTGTTTGTGTACGTGTGTGTACGCGTGTGTGTGTATGTGTACGTGGTTTCCTCACTGGACAACTAGGCACACAAACATTCCAACAATCGATAACGCAAATTATATAAGATTTGCTATTATAATGCACAAGAATATAAATAAATTAAATATATATATATATATATATATAAGACATTGATATAATACATCGACAAGCTTATATATATAATAATTATTTTTTATATAAGGTTCATATTATATATAATATTATATATATATAGACTGAATATTACACAGATTACATATAGACGGACGGACGGATGGTCGGAGACAACGGACAGACACAGACACACAGACACACAGACAGACGGGTATATATAGGGCCTATATGTGTGGTTCTAAAGCGCATACCCATCTTGTTGGCCTTCCATATTGAAACCTCGTGACACGATTCAATCATGCAGGGCTGTTTTTAATGAATTTTAGAACTGCACAAGCCCATCGTTCCTTTCCCATCCTCCATGGTAAACTACTTCCAACCAGAGGATAATGACCTTCTTTGCTTGTTTTAACTGTACAGAAGTGTGCCTACAACTGCACAAATCCATTTAGAACTGCACATTTTGTGCACAAGTGCACGTTAAAAAAAGTCCTGTTGCAGCCTTAACACCGGCCGAACATTTCGTTCTTTTTACAGCTTTCCTCTCTTTTTCTTCTTTTTCTTCTTTTTCTTTCCTGCAGGTTGTTCTTCTGCATCGATGTATGTCTAAACTTGCATACAGCAGTCTTTGCCCAAAGTCACATCAGAACTTGCCGTAGGCTATACTTCACGTGCACTCGTGTCTGGCGTGTTTTCTTGCACTTAGGTACACTCGACTGGTTGTTTTTCTCAATGTCTTCCTTTCACCGATGTTATTATTATAATAATTATACACATATATATATATTATAAAAACATACATTATATATAGGCCCTAATGTATATATATATATAGTATACATATGAGATGTCTGTGACTTTTGAGGTCAATAAGACATTTGTGCTTCGTATCGACCGACGCTAGGTGGCGGTATTACGCCGGAAATACGTTGCAGTTGTTTTTATAGCGCAAGAGAATTAAGGCTGCAGGGAGCAACGGAATTTATTGCAGCTGTGTAAAAGACAAGGAAAGGTTTAAGAACTTATTGCGGCGAACATAATTGTAATGTATGAGAAGAATATTATTATAGAGGGTTATCGTATAATCGTAATCGTATAATCTTCAAATTTGTAAAGCGCCAATCGCAAGCGCAGGGCACCAGCTTATTCACGAGCGCTGGGTCCAGCGTGATAGCTCAGATCACAGTGAAGTTCTCAATGCGTGGCTTCATATTTAACTTCTGAGTTTGTTTTACTTTAGTACTTTTTAGTAGCCGTTAGTCTATAACATACTCTAGAAGATTATTCCATATCAGAGGGTCAGAACATTAAATCGAAAATAATTTCGTCCTAGTATGCTACTATGTGCAACATCGGTGCGGTATATAGTATTAACAGAGTTCTATAGGGAAATGGTCATGTACAGCATTATTCTTGTTTGTGAGGCACGGTAGCCAAGTGGTTGAAGTGCTTAACTTGCAGCACACAGATTGCAGGTTCAAGTCTCTCTTGTGACGGTTACTGAAGACGTAGCGCAAAGCAATTGAGTCCGCATTGACATTGTCTGTGTGTAGCGGTTAGATTCAGATTTATTACTTTTTGAGTGCGTTGTTACGCAATATGGGCATTGTAGAAAGTAGACCTAATGATAATATTACATGATCGTATTTTATTATAGAGAGTTTACTGATTCATCCCCCCCCCCCCAAGAAGCTGGCCGATCTATTTAATTGTGCACTCGTGTCTGGCGTGTTTCCTGCACTTAGGTACACTCGTCTGATCTCTTTTTCAATGTCTTCCTTTCACCGATGTTATAATACGTATATAGGCTATATATATATAATTATTATAAATACATACATTATATATAATTATATATAATGTATATATATATATGAGATGTCTGTGACTTTTGAGGTCAATAAGACATATTTTGTGCTTCGTATCGACCGACGTTAGGTGGTGGTATACGACGATTATATCTTACGCCGGAATACGTTGCAGTTTTTATAGCGCAAGACGTTTTAAGGCCGACGGTCTGCATGCAGCGTAAGCTTATGAATTTATTGCAGCTGTGTAAAAGATAAGGAAAGGTTTAAGAACGTATTACTTCAAACATAATTATAGTAATTATATGAGTAGGAGAAGCCATGATGTAGAGGGTTATCGTAATCGTAATCGTAATCTCCAAATTTCTAAGGCGCCAGTCGCAAGCGCAGGGCACCAGTTTATTAACAAGCGCTGGGTCCAACGTGGTCGTTCAGAACGCAGTCAGGTTCAAAATGCTATACCAGTAACGCAGGGCCGCGTTAAGGCTATAGTGCGGGCCTACGTGATGTTACCCCCTTCCAATTCTGAGAACCAACCGCCGGTCCATGCACGGCAAACATAATAATAATTTATTACGGCGGTGCCCAAAGGCGGATTAAGGCAGGTTCAAGTTGTTCGATGGCTTCATCATTTATGGCCTACTCAATACTCATGCAAATAAACATGCTTCAACAATTTGCTATTGAAATTTGTTGATTCTACATGTAATCGTAAAAGAAGCGGATTAATCTCCCCTTGAAGCCGGTGTCACAAAATAAAGTATCCCCCGTATTAATCGTCTCTCCCGCGCTAACGAGAGAAATCCAAGGCCCTATATAGAGACAGAGCATGCAGTCACGTACGTCACAACTATATATTAAAGCTTAACGAGAAGCAAATGCTTTAGAAACAAATTGAAGTGATAAGCACGCTGCAGGTACGATCTACAATTTTACATTTATGTATAAGATTAATGCATGCTTTTATCCAGTTGTTAATTTGAAGTTTAAACTGACTGCAGTTGGTCTTCTCTGCGATAGTATGTTTAGACTGCATAAAGCATAAACTTCTCTACGTATAACTGTACCTAGCTCGACCCATAAAGTCTTCGGGCCCCTGGGAAATTCCTTATTGCCCCACCCCCTTTTAGGCGGCCCTGGCCCTAAGTAAATAATTTCCGATATTTGTAAACTTATTCTGTGTGTTTGCCATTATGTCCTTATGAAAACATTGTATACGAAATTGAAACTCATTCGAAATGTTTTTTTCTGGCAACGTCCTGCAATAATTATGAAGCAAGTAACAGAACGTTAGAACACATTTTATCTGCGGCTGTTGATTAACCGCGATTAACGCGTCAAAATATTTTGCGATTAAATTATTTTTGACGCATTAATCGCACGCGTTAATTTAGGCTAATTACTATAGATCCGATTAAAATGGAATCATAGGCAGAAAAGTCGCTTAAACGAAAGTTAATACTTGAAACCAGTGATACATTCTTTGCAAAAATGCCAAGAAAGAATTTTAGTAGCCTATTATCGTAGTAATTCGTCGCTCAATTAGGCCTACATGTATGCCTATAGCGGCTCTAGCCTATAGGCTCTATCGCTTACATGTGAATCAAAACATACGTTTTATCGCTAACGACGAGTCGACTAGATTATATGTAGGCCATATCAGCCTTTCATTGAAGGTTTTTAGCCGAAGGTTTATATTGTTATTGTGTTGCCGGACGTGAAAGTTGCAGAAAGGTTTAAACGCCGTACCGTAAAAGTTGAAACCTTGGTGAAATTTAAAAAAAAATAATTAAAAACTGAGGTCTGGACTTTTGACTTAGTTATTCAGCTTTTCAGCTTCTGAAACGACGGAAAGTTTGAGAAAAGATTTGGAACAGATGTCTCGAGACTCTGCCACAAGCGACACATCTCTTATAATTTATTTCACATGGAAAATATTCAGTCGAATTTAGTTTTCTTTTAGCTGGGCAAGACCTCACAAAATGTCTATTATTGGTCATTTATTTGTTGACCTATAGAAACCTGTCATTGTTTTGTTAGTTGTTGATATATATGCGACTGTTTTATTTTCTGGGAATCTAGCCTAAATACATCCATCATCCCACTGCATGACAGGGAGGCAATAATAGCGAAACGTGGTCGCTTATTATATATCATACAGGTCCTATGTAGGCTATACAGGCCGAGATATAAATAGAAGGCTCAACAACTAATGGGGCAATAAGCATGGAAGCAGGTAGACTGCAGTCAATAGGCCAACCGTACGAAACCCCATGGTTAATTGGTCGAAAATCGAAATAGTAGGACATTCATATTATGAACTAAAATGATATTAAAAAGAAAGGACAAAATTACTTGCCGAGATATAGGACTGCCAATGGCTGCACCTATAATGCGAAGCCTCGCGATAAGCCTATTCGCCATTTAGAAAGACCAATTTGTTACTGTAACATCGCTTCGATGTACATTGTGTAGTCCAAATTTTAGCTCTAAGATTCTACGGTTAACTATGAACCAATATTAGCCTACAATTAACGGTTTCACGATTTGTAATTGTAAACTGTCTGTTAAATTTTAAAAAATGAATTTTCTCTAGTAAACACATGCAGCCTATTCGCGTAATAAATGCGTAGTTGTCACAGTTTAATTATTATTTGACTTTTTTACTTTGAAATTTGTGCTAATTTGAACGTAAAGTTAACTATTTAACTAATCGAGCATTTAACATTTCTGTCATCCTTTAGAACACTTAAGCCTATCTGCAACGAGTTTAAGCAATACATGAGGAGTATGACTGGAGTAGCGGATAGGGGCTGAGGGTAATGAGAGAGAAGAGAAGAAGAAGAAAGCAGGGGAAGAGGAGGCAGGTGAAAGAATAGACCACTGTCTGGTCAATCAACAATAATTGTTGTTGTGCTACTGTGTGTCAGTCAGGTTCCATTTATAACCGAAACATAACGGATGGCCTGGAAATTACAGATCGTTTGTCTCCAGAGACATCCGCTCAGCAGATGAGCACATGCACAGTTGCACACACACACACACACACACACACACACACACACACACACACACACACACACACACACACACACACACACACACACACACACACACACACACACACACACACACACACACACACACACACACACACACACACACACACACACACTCATTACATTAGCTGACCGTCGAACTGGAAGCCAGAAAAACACGAATGTTTTTATGTAACATAACATGTTTTATTGAGTAGTCAACATGATTGTGTAAGTATACCAATCACATTAGATTTTGTATGAAAGATTCGTCGACTTATTGGGAAACCCAAAGCGGCAGTTTAGTTGAAAAAATGCATCACGGTCAAACTATTTGTTATGGGAAAACTAGGAGATGAAATTCATGTCTAGCATATATGAACAGAAGGAAATAACGGACTTTAGAAACATGCAAGTTAAAAAAATTTGCAAACAAACAAAGCACACTTAGTGTTTAGATAGCAGAAAAGAATGTGTATTAGAAAATTACAGAGTAAAACTCTTAGGAAACGGTGTGTTGGTCTTCCCGTTGAATACGGGATCAATCTCTTCACGTCACATAGGATGCAATGTTTCACGACTCTTAATGTCGCCATGTAGAGACATAACCTTTCCACTATTTTTTTTCTGACCTTAGCTTTGATTTGGGGACTTGTGTCGCTTAGATCCTGGCGCTTTAGAAGTTGCTAATTATTGCTTCGTTAATTTTTTTGTCATTAATTTACCCGACCATCTGTCAATCTGTCATTCTGTCAATCTGTCAATCCATCCACCAATTATTCATCCAGCCACGCATCAATCCATTCATCCAGTCATCGTCCATTCCGTTTATTTTTCGATCATTATATCACTAATTCGCTCGCTCAATCAATCACTTGTTGATCAAATAATTAATTAATTAATTAATTCATTCGTTCATTCATTCATTCATTCGTTAGTTTGTTCATCCACTAATTCACTCGCTCATTCATTCATTCGTTCATTTGAACGTTCGTATTCATCCACTGCATGGCTCAATCATCCATTCATTCGTCAGGTGTCGATATTTGCTTCCGAGGCATTGTGTGTGCACAGATAAGACTGCATGTGGTTGCTATGACTACGTGCAGATAGGGCGTGTGTCATGGCAACCATTCTCAACCACGCGGAGGGAGGGAGGGAGGGAGGAGGGAGGTGGCAGCATCTCCCGATCGTTAGGCGAACGTATCCGTAGGACGGCAGCCCCCTCCCTCCATCCCCCATCCTATCCCCCATCTCCCCATCCCCCTCTGCTGCACCCACTCGGATGGATGGGCGACTCTTTAGCACGGCCACTCGACCGAACAAGCCAGGCCAGGATACCAACACAACCGACTGACAATCAATAACACGTTCAATCCTGTCCTTCGCTCTCTGTCTCTGTCTGTCTGTCTGTCCGTCCGTCTGTCTGTCTGTCTGTCTGTCTGTCTGTCTGTCTGTCTGTCTGTCTGTCTGTCTGTCTGTCTGTCTCTATTGTAATCTTTATTTTTTACCCTCACATCATCTCTCTCTCTCTCTGTCTGTCTCTCTTTGACTCTTTGTTTCTCATAATATGTGTCTCTCCTACGTGTCTCTGTCTATGTTGTCTCTGTCCCTTTTCTCTAGATCCATCTCTCTCTGTCTATCTCTCTTTATATGTCTTTGTGTCTGTCCGTCTCTCTTTGTCTCTCTCTCTAAAGTGTCTCTGTGTCTCACTTTCTGTCTATGATCTCTCTGTCTGTCTCTCTGTCTGTGTCTCTGTCTGTGTCTCTCTCTCTCCCTCTCTTTTTCTCCCGCCCCCTCTCTCTCTGTGCCCAACCTCTGTCTATGCCCTTCCCTCTGTCTTCCTCCACCTCGAACCTCCGTCTCTAATTATGTCTCTATAGCTCCACCAATATCTCTGTCAGTATGCCTCACTATCTCTGCCACCACCAGCAACAGCTCCGTTTGCATCTCTTCCTTCCTTCTAACCATCCACCCTTCCTTCCTTTCTTCCATCCATCCACGCTTCCACCCATCCATCCATCCTTCCTTCCTTCCATTTCTCTCTCCCTCTGGAGCCACCCAGCCACCGCCGCCGCCCTATACCGCGTCTATACTTAGCGGTGTAGCCATGCACCGGACTCCATGCTTCGGACTCCGCCCGCTCCACCACCACCACCGCCACGAGCTGCCAGGAAGCCGACGCCATTTATAGCAACCAGGCGCACACTGCAAGCTGCATAACCCAGCGCTGGCGTAGGGGAGTCTGGGGCGAGCAGGGCGATATGCGCTATTTCTCCTCTACGTCCTGACCTCGAGCGGTGAATGCTGGGATAGAAGGGAGGCCCTTCCTATAAAAGCAGCGTCCGTGGCTGTACCTCCGCGCAGTTGGCTCATTCTTTGACCCTCCGCCCGTTGATCTCGATTAAATTGTTCATTTTTGCAGGTAAGATAGTCGTATGCATGCTCCTATAATAATTAATTATGCATATATTTTGTATGTAAGTATGTAAGCACCAAGACACTTAATATAGCGCCCTCAAAGTTGATCACGAAAACGACGAGAGTTAGTTTTTTATTCGATAGCTCTGCGGAGGGATATGATTTCATAAAGTAGTCCCTCGTTTTGCAGGTGAGTTAATTGCCATTTGATATAGGTGTATGAATGATCATAATGCTTTCAACCAACCGGATGGACTACTGCACGCATTCGGATATTTTTAGCGCCTTTCAGAGTTTATCTGAAACACGTCTGACGATTTTTTCATGGGCAGCCAAATCCCAGTAGGCTAAGACAGTAGGATTTCAATGCAATAAAATGTAACACAGTTATATTACTGCAATCAATAAACCGCTGTAACATATATATATATATGTGTGTGTGTGTGTGTGTGTGTGTGTTTGTGTGTGTGTGTGTTTGTGTGTGTGTGTGCGTGCGTGCGCATATTTATATATATATATATATATATATACACACACACATGTATATATATGATGCATGTATGAATGTATATATATATTTGTTTGCATATATATCTATATTATGTATGTATAGTTAGCCTATGCACATGTCCCACCTTGCAGAGTTCGGCAACGACCTCTAACGACAGAGTATCGACAGCGTTGTAGGTTAAGCTGCATGGAGAGGATGGAGATAACGAAGAAGGCGGGGAGATGGAGGAGAATGAGGAGAAAGAGGTCAGAGGGATGGATGAAGGAGGAGCAGTATATTGGCTCTGAAGAGGAGGTAGAGGAGGAGGAGAGAGAGGAGGAAAAGGAAGAGGAGTAGAAAAGAAGGAGGAGAAAGAGGAGGAGAAGGAGGAAAAGAAGAATGAGGAGGAGGAAAAGGAGGAGGAGGAGGAGAAGGAGGAGGCGGAAGATGAAGAAGTGAAACAAGAATAGGATAAAGAAGAGGATGGGATGAAGAAGAGGATGGGATGAAGAAGAGGATGGGATGAAGAAAAAATAACTAATTTAGAAGGGGAGAGACTTTCTTTAGTCTTCTTTATTTAATTCCGTCTTAGAAGCTAACTGATCACCAGATGGCCACTGGATCGTCACTACCACTCTGTAAGGGACTCAATCTTGACGAATACTCCTTCCATCTCTGTCAAGACTACACTTAGTGCGCGCGTCTGTCATTGCAAGAGCTGAACATAGATCCGATGAAGACTAAAGAAAGACGGAATTAAAATAAAGATCGTTCTGTATTCTCACAGTTTCTCTTTCGACCGAAAGCCTCTGATCGATCTTTTCCCTTTTCTTTATCGAAAAAGCGCTTAATTGACTGTTTACTGATACTAAGCGCTTGAAAAGTCACTGTTAACTTTTGAACGTAGGCTGCATATAATTTAGGTCAACTATACATAATATCGACCTGCATGCATGCATTCTCTACATACGGGCAACTATAGGTATTAGGCCAATATATAGGGACGGTGTGTATTGAAGGAACCTCCCTCTTGCTTGGAAGTAGTTATGGGCTTGTCTTGGGATTAGACTGAGAACAGGTGTCTGCTGATGTACACTTGTACAGCTTATATAAAATGGATGGATGCGGGAGGGAGAGAGAGAAAGAGAGAGAGAAAGAGTGAGAGGGAGGAGAGGTATGAGTGGATGGTTGGACAGCTGGATGAGATAAATATGGATAGGTGGATGGATGGGTAGATGGGTGTAGGGGTGGATAGGAGAAGAAAAAGAGGGCAAGAATTCAGGGTGGATAGAATGTTGGATGGATGGATAGATAGATTGTTGGATGGAAGGATGGATAGATTGTTGGATGGAAGGATGGATAGATTGTTGGATGGAAGGATGGATAGATTGTTGGATGGAAGGATGGATAGAATGTTGGATGGAAGGATGGATAGATTGTTGGATGGAAGGATGGATAGATGGATAGATGGAATTCTTTCTCACCTGTTGCACTCCTCTGTTGCTCGATGTTGTTGTTGTTGTAACTGTAAATAGATAAAGTAGTTTATATAGCGCCAGTTCATGGAAACTACACAGAGCCAATCACTGCGCTGCATATATGTATAGCCTATACATAAACATAATGATGATGTCATCAAGAATAGAGATCACTCAGTAAAAAACACTGTTAACAGAAGACTCAAAAGGTCACCAGCTGAAGACCCACGCACACTCGTAGAGCCAAGCCAGAGGACTACCATAGTATTGTGTATAGATAATATATATATAATTTATGTGTGTATATATATATAATATATATATAATTATATGTATTATATATACATATATAATTATATATATACATGTATATATAATATTTGCTCGTCGATCCCCGAAGCAACGCCACCGACGCAAATTTCCCATATTGAAGGGAGATCAGAGGATGGCGCACGTCGTTCGTCAATCTGTCAAACTGCTGCAGGGTGCAGCACGTCATAAGATAGATCGGCCTATTGGTCCGTGCCATTCGGTGCACGGGTCGAAGTGCCCCCTCCCCTTCCCCGGTGGCTATATAGTGGTTGAGGTTTAATCTAAGGACCAGCGTCACACACTGAGATGAAAGAGCGAATTGCGTTTGGTTAATAATTAATTGACACGAGAGTCGACCGTTGTTCTTTAGGAAGCCAATCGTTGTAGGCCTATCCACAAGATTCCACAGTTGCGATGAAATGCTGGCATGGAAAGAAGAGAGGACAGACAAACTGGCAATGCATAGAAAATCCGAAGTTGAATGAAAAAACGAAGAATTGAATAAAACAAAGAAAAGACTGAATGAAAAATCGAAGAAACGAAGATAAGAAGAAGTGAGGAAAGAAAAGAAAAAACTAAAAAAGGAGAAAATTAATGAAGAAACAAAGAAATGAAGAAAGAAATGAAGAAGCGAATAATCGATAAAACGAAAAACCTTTAATCGATGAAAACAAGATCACGTCCAGTAGGCCTGCGCTGGACCCAACAACCCCAAAATGTTGGAAATTACTAATCAAACCCCTGCAGCACTTAGACTGCAGAAGAGACAGTAGCCTAAATGGGCCAATATGCCTGAGTTTTCTGAATGATTGAATGAATGAATGAATGAATGAATAAATGATTGAATGAATGAATAAATGAATGAATGAATGAATGAATGAATAAATGAATGAATTAATGAATGAATAAATGAATGAATGAATGAATAAATGAATGAATGAATGAATGAATTAATGAATAAATGAATGAATGAATGAATGAATGAATGAATGAATGAATGAATGAATGAATGAATGAACGAATGAATGGATCAACTGTAATGACACAGAAAACGAATAAAATTATAAGGAGCGATAATAATAATAATATTCGTTATTCGTTCTGTGACATGCGCAGTTGTTCGTTTTTTCTCCAGCTTATCGAAATCGCAAACATGCCGAAGTTTACCGCTCGGCAGAACTTTCCCGACTACAAGTCATCGGGCCACAAATGCATGGTGGGAAGACATCTGACGGAGGATGTAAGAACCAACACACACCTAATTACATTAGTTATAATGCCGCTGCTTCATTATTATTAGTAGTAGCAGAGACGTAACTAGCGTTGGACTTGGGGGGTTTAACGAAGCTGAAGCCCACCCAAAATAGAGCTAAATACATTATGGACACCTGTTCATTCCACCAGATGACACCTTCTTATTCCCCGAGGAGACACCTTTGTAATGTCACCCCGAGGACACCTTCTCATGCCACCCCTCCTCCGAGGACACCATTTCATGCCACCAGCTTTAAATCTAAACCGCTTAAAACTCTATTCTGTGCATTTTACATTTCTTAGTTGTAGGCTATACTGATGTGCTGTACCTCAGCAGCTGTCATTGTTCTACTGCATTGTTCTATTATCATTGTTCTACTGCATTGTTCTACTGCATTGTTCTACTATCATTGTTCTACTGCATTGTTCTACTATCATTGTTCTACTGCATTGTTCTACTGCATTGTTCTACTATCATTGTTCTACTGCATTGTTCTACTATCATTGTTCTACCGCATTGTTCTACCTCATTGTTCTACTGCATTGTTCTACTACCATTGTTCTACCTCATTGTTCTACCGCATTGTTCTACCGCATTGTTCCACTGCATTGTGTGTGTACACATGTGTGTATACATGTGTCGATGTGCAGGTGTACGAGCGTCTGTATGATCTGCGTACAGCGAACGGTGTATCCATCGACAAATGTATTCAGCCATCGGTTGACAACACTGGTCGTATCATCGGTTTGGTCGCAGGAGATCCAGAGTCATACGAGGTCAGTCATCGTCGTCGTCATCATCATTATCGTCATCGTCGTCATCATCGTCGTCATTGTCATTATCATCGTCGTCATTGTCATTATCATCGTCGTCATTGTCATTATCATCGTTATTATCGTCATAATCGTCGTCATCGTCGTTGTCGTCATAATCGTCATCATCGTCGTCATTGCCATCTTCATCGTCGTCATCGTTGTGTTCGTCATCGTTGTCGTCGTCATCAACGTCATCGTTGTCGATGTCATGTCATCCTTTTCGTCATCATAATCATGATTATCAACACCTTCTTCTGCTTCTTCTTTTTCTTCCTATTCTTCTTCTTCTTTTCTCTTTTCTTCCTCTTGTATTTCTTTCCCCCTCCTCTTCTCTATCCTTTTCTTCTTCCACTTCTCTCTTTTCTCTTTCGTCTTCTTCCTCTTCCTCGTCTTTTCCTCCTCTTCGTCCCTTCCTCCTCTGGGTCCTCCTCCTCCTATTTCTGTTCCTCCTTCTTTCACTTATTCATCTTCTTCCTCGGTCTTTCCTCCTCCCTCTCCTCTCCTTCCCTCTCCTTCTCCTGATCCTCCTCCTCTTCTTATTGTCGTCTTTTCTTATTCATCTTCTCCTTATTCTTATCGTCCTTGTTCTTCCCGTTTGTTCTTCTCGCTCTTATTGTCTTATTCTCTCTTCTTCACATTAACCAAAATGATCTTCACATGTTCATCTTAATTGTCTTCTTCTTCTTTTTTGTGCAGACCTTCAAGGAGCTCTTCGACGCTGTCATCAATGAGAAGCACGGAGGGTTCGGACCCACCGACAAGCACCCCCCTCCGAATCTGGACGCAGCCTCCGTTAGTATCCCTCCACTACATTTACCTTACAGTACATTTCGCATTACTATCTAATACTATTACAATGTTTTACATTGCGTTTCAGCTTATAGCCTACGCATAGAAATTTCCAGTTTAATCACACAGTATACAATTAGTTATAACTTATATTGGGTTGAATTTTGTCACATAGGCCTACTAGCTAACATTTTCGTAGGCCTGCGTGCGTCGCATTACCATATTAACATCACTGAAGTGACTGAACATGTTTTACATTGCGTTGCATTTAGTTACATTGCATAACATTTTGATGCTTAGTATTACCAGTTCCTACCTTCACAAGTTCACATAACAATTCCTTACTCTACATGTTACATGTTGTTATACTGCATTACATTTTCTTACCTTGTGTCAAATCACACTGTCACAGTATAGGCTCACAATCTTTTCTTTAGCACAGCGTTTCGTTGCGTTAAATTTCATTGCACTAATTACATTTTGATATTACCATTTTCTACATTCACATGACATTTCCTTCTCTACGTTACGATGTTGTTACGTTGCATTACATTTTCTTACATTTTCTTACATTGCGACGTATTTCATTGTATGACTATTTCGACAGCGCAGCGGTGAACCGAGTTACGTTATGTAAGCTTATAGGTTTTAGTTAGAGTTATCGTTAACTAAAACTTCAACAGCGTATACATTATTCGAAGGCTAGTTACATCGTGATATCATGCAGAGCTTAAAGTGTGACTGGACGGTCATGGACGGCGTCCATGCACTTATTTTCAAATCTGAACGTTGTCCTGCCACTCATTTGGCCAACAGGCCCAACACCACTGAAAAGATGAGGGGCGTCTAGGCACTTCTTTTTATACACTTTAAGCACTGGTGATATACATGTACATATGTAATTATGTATGTGGTACGTGTGTGTGTGTGGTGCAGTTGGTCGGTGGCCAGTTCGATGCCAAGTACGTCAAGTCTTGCCGTATTCGTACCGGTCGCAGCGTCAAGGGATTCTGTCTGCCTCCGTCAATCAGCCGAGCAGAACGACGTGAAGTCGAGCGTATCGTCGTCGATGCCCTGAGCGGTCTGAGCGGAGATCTGGCTGGAGCGTACTACTCACTGAAGAAGATGACACCCGAGCAGGAGAAGCAGCTGATCGCCGTGAGTTATCTGCTTATATGATGACACCCATGGACGGAGGAAATTCAGGCTAGAGGGGGGAGGCAGTGTGAGAATTGTGGAAAAATAACTGGGATGATGGACTATGATCCACTTGGAATTGAGATGTGAAAAACAGACTTTACTATGCATCAGGGATGTTAACAAGGACCTGACCTCCAAGGACCAGGACCAGGACAAGGACCTGACCCCCAAGGACCAGGACCAGGACAAGGACTTGACTCCCAAGGACCAGGACCAGGACAAGGACCTGACCCCCAAGGACCAGGACAAGGACCTGACCCCAAGGACCAGGACCAGGACAAGGACCTGACCCCAAGGGCCAGGAACAGGGCTGTTTGACTGAACAAATGACAACATTGACTGCTGTGGTGCACTCATATTTGATTGGACATGCCGACGGTACTCAGTATATAGCTCCGCATGTCGGGTTTTCAGATGCCTATAAAGCAGAATAGGAAAGATTTCACTAGTTTTGACACTAGTTTTGACATCTAACAAATACTCTGTTAATAATTACTAATTTAGTAATTTTAGTTTCAGTAATGAACTTCATCGTTTAAAACTTTACTTTAAATCAACATTTTCATCAGTATCCTGCTTCTAATTTGTGATCAACGTGTTTAAACCGTACGTTATCCCGCTTCATGGTTCACGTTCAACATTTTCGTCTTTCATCCCGTTTCTATTAAAAAAATAATGTTTTCATCAGTGTCCGAATGAGTTCGCAACATGGCACAAGAATAAATTACGCTAAAGCGATAGATTACACAGTAATGAATAGTTACTATTGACAAATGGTTTACAGTTTACAGTACACTTGGTCACTTATTGACACTTACTTTGTGAAAGCACTTGTGACGTTCACTTTGTCCTGAATGCGCTTGTTGCAGTTTCTACACGCTGCATGCCATCGCTGACCTTTCACTGCAAATTCTTTATATCCGAACTTTATAACACGAGGTCTGGTGACTCCAGTCGGCCCTGTTACTGTTACTGATGCACTATTACTATTACTATAACTATTACTGTTTTGTGACATATCTTTTTCTTCTTCGTCTATCTCACTCTCATTTGAGTCACTCGACTCCATAATTAATTCAATTTTCAACTGCAAGTTTCAAGATGGAAGACCAACGACGTATTATTATTAATAGAAGAATGCGCAAGACCATAGAGGGCATAGACGCCATATTTTTAGACGCCTTGAATGCACTGTAAATTATATAATATTGTGCGAATAAGTTTAAGAACCACTGGAATAATGGAATTGGAAAGAAGTCCTTGCAAGGACTAAAGACAAGGACAAGGACAAGGACCTGACCCCAAGGACCAGGATAAGGACAAGGACCTGACCCCCAAGGACCAGGATAAGGACAAGGACCTGACCCCCAAGGACCAGGACCAGGACAAGGACTTCAAAAATGTCCTTAAGGAGTCCTTAAGGACAAGGACAAGGACAAGGATTAACATCACTGCTATGCATGGGGCTCTAAGAAAGACTGGGGTTGGATCTCCACCCCGACAATTTTCACCCTGGGGCAGGGCTTTATAAGAGTGCAATTCTACACAAAAATGAGCAGTTCCGAACGGATTTATGTAGCTGTATAGAAGCACTTCTGTTCAGTTAGAATAGTAAAAAAGGCCATTGTCCTCCGATTGGAAGTAATTTACCACGAAGAATGGAAAGGGAGAGACGAGGTTGTGCAGTTATAAAAATTTCTTAGTAGAAGCCCTGCTGTATACTCTTGCAGCGCCAGTCCCAAGCCTGGATAAAGCAGGAGGGCGATGCTAATAATTGTTTTGCCTTTCTTACCTTACGCTCTCTTATCCTGTTAGAATGGGATTGTAATGTAAGCTTACAAGTTACCGCATCAGATTTAATAACTGCATGAATTTTATGAAGTATCATTGTTATAACGGCTGCTGCATGGAATTTGAACGTGTTCTTTGTTTTCTTTGTTCTTGCCAGGATCACTTCTTGTTCCAGAAGCCAACTGGTCATTTGATGGTCAACTCTGGGGCAGTCAGGGACTGGCCAGACGCGAGAGGAATCTGGTAGGCCTAACACATCTCATAATAATTATTATTTTAATATAGGCCCTATGCCCTTTGCAACCCACTCGCTCCATCTGACTGGCTGATTTAATTACAGCCTGACTGGATTGACTACCTACTGATTGACTGACTGGCTGACTGATTAACTGACTGACTGACTTACTCGCTGGCTGACTGACTGATTAACTGACTTACTTACTCGCTATTTGACTGGCCGACTAACTAAATGAATGATGCACAGCTTTTGGATCAAATGTTGGTTAATCATATAAAATGATATAATACTTATGACTGATGACAGTTTAGTCTAAAATCGTTATAATACTAATTTAGCCATTTTTTTAATAAAGTGCTTCTCTCAGCAGGAGGCTTTCAGAAGCGCTCCAAGTGCGAACGACCCCGAGGGAAAGGAACTGGTAGGATTTGAGGCGCGAAAAGGATGAAGAAAGACTACCCGAGAAAAATAAGAGCGAACTGATGGGGGGGGGGGGAAAGTCCAATCAGTCCATTCCACAGAGGAGGACCTACGGACGTAAGGATCTGGATTGACTGACTGACTGACTTACTTACTCTTGACGTCTTGACGTTGGGAGCGAAAGGTCAAGCCGATCAGAGGATCTAAGTCTTCTAGGAGACTATAAGACTAAACTAACGCAATGACGACAGTGGCGGAGTGGGATCGAAATTACGTTCAAAGTGTCGACCGATATTTTATCAATTTATGTAACCACGGTTATAACTTATTGATCGGTTGACGATGGGTTGATTGGTTGGTTGATTGGTTGATTGATGGGTTGATTGATGGGTTGATTGATTGGTTGATTGATTGATGGGTTGATTGGTTGGTTGATTGGTTGATTGATTGGTTGATTGGTTGATTGGTTGATTGATGGGTTGATTGATTGGTTGATTGATTGATGGGTTGATTGGTTGGTTGATTGATTGATGGGTTGATTGATTGGTTGATTGGTTGATTGATGGGTTGATTGATGGGTTGATTGATTGGTTGATTGATTGATTGATTGATTGATTGATTGGTTGATTGATGGTTGGTTGATTGGTTGGTTGATTGATTGGTTGATTGATTGAAGGCACAACAAAGAGAAGACGTTCTTGATCTGGATCAACGAGGAGGATCAGGTCCGTGTCATCTCCATGCAGCATGGAGGAGACGTGAGAGCCGTCTTTGAACGATTCTCACGTGGTATCAACGAGGTGAGAAGGGATCAGCATCATAAATTCCTAATATGCTCTCTACTGCAACCTATTAATCATGATGATGACGATAATGATGATGATGACGACGATAATGATGATTCTAATAATAGTAGTAATATAATTATAATTATAATGAAAATGATGATAATAACATAACTATAATTAGGCTACAATGATAATGTTAATGATATATATAGCATTTCTTATCATAAAGAAGATGATACTACTGAAAATGATGATGATGATGATGATGATAATAATAATGATGATAATAATAATAATAATAATAATAATAATAATAATAATAATAATAATAATAATAATATTATTATAATAATAATAAAAATAATAATAATAATAATAATAATAATAATAATAATAATAATAATATCGATATTATTTTTCTTGTGATTTCGTGATCAGATTGAGGGACTGATGAAGAAGAATGGCCATGAATGGGCGTGGAGCGAGAGACTCGGATACATCTGCACTTGCCCAAGCAACCTTGGAACCGGACTTCGAGCATCTGTCCATGTCCAACTGCACAAGCTCAGCAAGGTGCGTTCGACTCATCCACAGTCCATACAATACAATGCAATGCAATACAATACAACGCAATACATTACAATACAGTATAAATACCATACAGAATACTACTCTTATACTAGGCCTGTACTATCCTATTTAGGCCTAACCGGAGTTGAAACGGGAGCGCTTCTGTGTTGCCTGCCTTGAAAAGGCGCTATATAAAACTTCAATAACAATACAGTACAATCTATTAAAACCCGGGCTTAAAGTGTAACACTTATTTACAAATCTCAACGCCGTCCTGCCACGTATTAGGACAGCACAGCATGGAAAGGTGAGAGGCGTCCAGGAACTTCTTTTGCTACACTCTATGCACTGAATAAAGCAGTTCCTAAACTATTCAGAAATGACAACTGCACTCTCCTCCATGATTTACATTTTAATTTATGTTTTTTAACATCCTTTGGAACCATAAATTCATCCAAAACTTAACGCAACCACATTATAGCCTTGTGCTGCCGCCTGCCGATGCTGAACGGTGCATGCCATGATATTGAATTCTGTAAAAATTAATTATTTTGTAGCACCCCAAGTTCGAAGACATCATTCTGGCCTACCATCTGCAGAAGAGAGGAACAGGCGGAGAGCACACGGATGCCGTTGATGACGTCTACGACATCTCGAACAGAGCCCGTCTGAAGAAGTCTGAGGTAGGAGACCATGCAGTATATAATTATAGGCTAGTACCACAGCTCGAGGGTACGTATGACACGTATTTTTTTGTTTGAAAGGTACGTACGTATTTTAACGTACCTTATTGAAGGGTACGTAAAAGGTGCAAAAGGTACGGTACAACACTTAACCGTGGCACATGCTATAGGCCTAAGTCATTGTGCATGAAACATTACATATAGTGCTATCACGAAGTTTTTATTAAAATGTGCAAAAAAACTACTTAACACTACTTTGGTCACTTGTCAAGTACTCAACTTATTGGTGATATTCTGTGTCTTTGTATGCAATTATGCAAAAGTGAACAGTGCACAATAATAACAAAACACTGACATAATTATAATGTAATGTAATAATACTCAGAAATAAAATACGCGTATGGTAGCCTACGCGTATTTTATTCTTTGAAAGGTACGCACGTATGATACGCGTACCTTATAAAAATAGGCCTAAGGTACGCGTAGGCTACGCATCGAGCTATGGCTAGTAGCCTACTATGGCAGCTCTAAGATCAATTGTTTGAATGCATGTTCGTGTATGTGTGTATATGTGTATATATGTAGCCTATGTAGGCTTATGAATGTATCAGATGTAAACGCTACAAAAAGAGTGAAGAAATAGGCCTAGGCCTAATAATGTAAATTTGTCAGTATGAAAATTGTGAAAACATAACTGCGTTCAGACTATGATCCGCATGGAGTTGGGGTGTGAAAAGCAGTCTTTACTATGGGATCATACGAAAGACTGGGGGGTTGAACCCCCTCAACCCCGACAATTCTGATTCGGAAAGTTGTCAACATTCAGTGACATTTCTTCGTAAGAAATAATAATTAGACCTAGGCTATCATTGGACCTCCAAAAATTACAAAAATAATATACTACATGTGATTACAGAGAGACTTTGTTCAGCTGCTCATTGACGGAGTCAACAAGCTGATCGAATTCGAGAAACTTCTGGAGGCAGGCAAGTCCATCGACGATGTTCTGCCTGCAAGCCTCAAGGGCTAAACAGATCGCGTCGACTCGCCGAGCCGAATGCCCCTTGTGGGCACCCAGAAGCCCTGATGACGCAAACGAAAGCCCCCTCTTCATACAAATACAAATGCGTCTTCCTCGGAACTTGTCGTCTGCCAATTTAATCCGCTATGTCGTTCAACTCCGCAAAAAAACGATGAAAGTAGTTTTTGCAAATCACGAGAGACTTTTAGTTTCAACGAAAAATTAGTTAGCTCTCTTTAGTCTTTTCTGGAATTTAATCTGAAGTAAATGATAATTCGCATCTTTTCGCATATCTACGCTGAAAATTTGAATTGAATCTGAATATTTCAAGATCTGAAACGAAATAGAACTACAAATAGAAGTAGTAGCCTAGTAGCGTCTACACTATTTCAACGGTTCAAATCCATTTGAGTTAGTTTTGTAGCGTTTCGTAGCAGTTGTCTGTTTATCAGTAGCTGTGACTGGTGCTAGATAGCTTGCATCAGCCGAAATGATGTAGGCCTAGGCCTATCTGTGATGTCAATATTGCTGATAAAATATTATGCAGACCTGTGCTTCTTTCTCAAGTTTTGTACGTGCCAAAATATATGATTAGAGATGTGTGGTGGAATGAAAGAACGACTTACTCGATTATTTTAAAAGAGGGATGTCAAACCTTTTTTGGTGGCGGGCCAGTGTGAACATCTTCTAACAAGTGGCGGCCCGACAAACTTCCACACTGAAGCTTTTCTTCATAAATTCATAATATTAAAAAAAAAATCACAAATTGTAGTAGGAGTTTGTGGTCAACTTTTCCATGTAGGTCTTACCGTCTTTTCATCTAGATTAGAATTTCTTTCCAGGATCAATGACACTTTGAGTTTGAATCCTAGTAGCCTATGACCTGTGAAATTGCCAGGTGCTTCTAACTTCCAGTAAGGATAGGTTGCGGGTTTGGATTGCCAATAGACCGACTATAGGCCTACATTTACTTCACGAGAATCACGACTAGGCCTACGTGGCAAATGTTAAGGCCTAATTATATGATATGCCTACCAAACAAAGCAAACCTATTGTATCCACGGTAGGAACAAGTTAGATAAGGACTGTTGGTGTATCGGAATAAAAAACCTTAGCTATAGCACCTCAGTCCTACTAGTCAGTAGACCTAAGCAGGCCCACATGCATGCACAATTATTGCACATGCAACAACCTCAAGACGCATTAGGTCCAGGGAACTCGAACCAACCTCTTACCGTAACCAAACAATAATTATCTTTGTTCCACTTATCAATATTAGCCTATAATTATGTCGTAATATTATTATTAGGGCCTATATCTTTTCAATCAGTCAATGTGCTGTCATTGAACTGTGGATCTAAGATAAAAACAGTCGCCAGGTGAACAGTAGATAAACAGTCGCCAGATGATAAACGTTTAGCCTAAGTAGGCCTATCCACAGTTGTCTAGTTCTGCAATACGTGCCTGAAAGGCACGGAGGAGACAAATTATAATGTTAAAAAATATAATTATAGGCCTAACGCACGCAGGATGGGGTGTCTCGACAAGATGTGCATTGTGCATAGGCCTACCGGTACGCAAAATAAATGTCTAATTACGACGTCCACATTAGCCAATAATTAATAGGCCTAACTCTATAATCTATAATTAGGCTATTATACCATAGTTGCCGATAGCATTTAATTATATTAATATTATAATTAAATTCTGTTCAGATGTAAATAATTAATAAATCAAAGCAATTTAACGAAATTCAGCTAAGAAATGTGTTTAACAGAAAAAATAGTAGCCAATAGGCCTACGGGAATTTATATTTGACTTTAGAGGCCATCCATGTATTTTATTACGTAGGCCTAAGCAAAAAATGGTATTTTAGACCCCCCGGTATATCTTGTTGATCCCCCCATGCGTACGCACATAATAATTTATAAGCTTCTCTACTCCGCGCCCTTACAAAGGCTATTAACTAGACATCTGTGAAACATGTATCACGGTAGTTAGGCTACTAGGCCCTATTTATTTCTGTTAAACTATGGTTGTTTTTAAAAGAAATGTTTAGAACTGCACAACCAGCAATTTGTAATCATTTCTGAGAATTTTATCTGAAAAATGTCGCAATTAAGTCGCCTGCGAAGAAATCTGATGACCTTTTTTAAAAGTCGTCTCAAGTTTACCCACCAGAAATGTCGCAAGTCTACGCATATAAAATCTGATGACCTTTTTTCTGTCATCCACTTCGAAATGGTAAATTTGGCCATACTCCTGCTGCGTATTTTTCACTGAACAAGCCCTTCGTTCCATTTCCTTCTTCTGTTGTAAACCGACGCAGTTACCTTAAAAATTACACACTGCACAAATTCATTTCCAACTGCACATTTTGTGTAGAACTGCACGTTAAAATAGCCTTTTGTTAAACATCATAATTATTGTTTTGCTAGCTAAAATTCGTTAGCCGTTATGAGGTAGGGTAGCCTACTGTTTAGACTTTAATAATTATTTTTGATGCAGTCAAATGCCACCGGACCACTATAGAATAATAGGCCTACAGTTATAAATAGGCTAATGTGGACGTCATAATCACATTTATTTTGCGCATGCGGCCTACATTCTGCCGAGACACACCCTGAGGGTCGCCCTCCCCGTACTCAAACGGCCTAAATCCCATTAGTGGGATACGTAAAATATGGACAGCCCATTAGTCAATTAACTTTTCTAAGGGTGTAGGGAAACTATTTTTTTTACCTCAATCACAAGACCTATATCCAAAGACCGGGAAGGCATGAAAGGAGTGACTGAAGGTAGGAGGGAGGGCTCATTTTAAGGTCTTTATAGGTCAAACAGGCTTTTCTTGCATTACACTAACGTTACTCCACAACTGGGATGCATTCAGTGGCGGATCCAGAACTGTTTCAAGGGGGGGGGGGCAAAATCTTAGATCTCTTTTCGGGAAAATCATACCATTTCATCCGCCAAAAAAGTTGATGACTTCTTTTTTTTAGTCATCAGCCAAAATTTTCGGGAAAATTATACCATTTCATCCGCCAAAAAAGTTGACGACCTTTTTTTTAGTCCTCACCTTGGAAATCGAACGGGGGGGGGGGGGGCCACGTCCCATACAATTTTCCAAATAGGGGGGCCAATATCCATTACACCCATATTCGTATTGCTAATTTCAGACCAAATGGGGGGCCACGTCCCATGGCAGTTTTCAATGGGGGGGGGGGGGGCATGGCCGGATTGGCCCCCCCCCCTGGATGCATTAGGTGATGGAATGAAAGACAACGCCTTGAACAATTACACGTTAAAAATTTCTTTCCCGTACTTAAAAATCTTCTTACACCACACTGAGTCATTACTGACACTACACAAGTGAGAAAATAGTTAAACCGCAGTTCTTTCTCAACTACTCTTCAGCAACTTCTAAAAGAAAACCGTTTCTCCATAACGTCACAGAAACGAGGAAACCGCTGGGGAAAGTTTCGCATTAAACTGGACGTAAGTCATAAAACCACAATGTTCCGTGTAATGATGAATTAATTTATATGTTATTCAAACTCTGGCTTCATTATTCCAAATAGTCAAACAGAAAAATTAACAGTTCTATCCATCTCACAGGATGTTCGCCGCTTCAAGAGCATTGCTTGCTCGGAACACACACACACACGCACACACAGTCCACTTATTTCCAGGTACCGGTATTCCAACCATAGCTGTAATTCGATTGATCAGTTGACTGCGCTTGACCTGCAAAACCACAACGCAACACATCATAAAAGAAATAAACTTTGACATGAAACAAAACAATAAAAACTTCTAACAATTCTTCTTGCCATGTTTGCTGGCACAACAGTGCACAAATGTTGCATGCAAGCAATTCACCAGTAAAGTCAGACACATAAAAGCAATCAAGCTATCTTGAAAAAGCAATCACGCTGCAGCAGGCTGTGCTGGCGTCTGTGGCACCTGGTAGGCGCCAGTTCCGGTGCCAGTCTGCTATTCTATAAAAAAAGCAATCAAGCTATCTTGAAAAAAGTAATCAAGATACTCAGAAAAAAAGCAATCAAGCAATCTTGAAAAGGGTCATCAATACGCAATCAGTCATGGAATTTGTGAGCTACTCAAAATGCACCATATTCAGTGTTCTCATACATGTACACGGCATACAATACGTACCCACATAATACATACTTCCTTTCTAGATAGCCTCAAAAGGATGAATCCGAAAATTCTGAACAGGTGAAAAGTGCACTGTGAAATCTGCCATTTACTTTAATGAGACAGCAAAAGAACATTTCGTAAAGGAGTAGCAAATAGCGTGGTTGCAAGTAACTGACACTGCGGGTTATGCAGAATTTACAAACATAATTTAAAATATGCAAGAACTCATTTTATCATGTATAATAACACAGGTCTGTAGAATCACACAAATATTAACTTGATGGTCCTTGTGTAAACTGACATAGCAGAATGAATAGACAATTCAATAGGAAAACTAAAAATCCCGCAGGCATCATTCAAGTGCAGAAATAATGGATTGCAAACCATAACATCATATCACGTAAAATAACAAACGCCCACCTGCTGTCTGTGCTGCTGGTTGCCAGGTGCCCTGTGATGCTTGCTGCTGTGGTTGCTGCCAATAGTTCTGTCCTCCTGCTGCTGCTGCTGCTGCTCCTGCTGTACCACCCGTGCCCCAAGTCTGCTGTGCCGCAGCGGGCTGTGCTGGGGTCTGCGTCGCCTGGTAGGCGCCAGCTCCGGTGCCAGTCTGCGATGGATAGTTGTAGTCGTAGCCAGTGCCCTGGTTTCCGTAACTGCTGCTACTGCTCTGCTGATAGCCTCCACTACCAGCTGTCTGGTTGTAGCCAGTGCCTTGGTTAAACGTAGCAGCGCTCTGGTTATACCCTGCTCCTCCTACTCCTCCTCCTGTACCACTGCCTTGGTTGTAAGTTCCACTGCCCTGGCTAAATCCACTGCCACTGCCCTGGTTATAACCACCTGCCCCACCACCTTGACTGTAACTGCCTCCGCTGCCCTGGTTGTAACCTCCACTGCCCTGGTTGTAACCTCCAGAACCACCTTGGTTGAAACCACCACCACCACCAACACCACCCTGGCTAAAACCTGTCCCACTGCCCTGATTAAATCCCCCACTGCCACCTCCCTGGCCATAACCTGTTCCGCCACCCTGGTTGAATCCACCCTTCTTGAACCCTCCTCCTCCTCCTCCTTGGCTAAAGCTGGACTTATTGAATCCACTGCCACTGCTGCTGCCACCACTGCCAGTGCTGCCTGCACCTTGATTAAATCTAAAATAAAAGAAAAATGTCTTTAATGTATTTAATGCGGCATTGTAATGAGGGTTCACATGACAAAATCACGTAAATTCAAGTTCACATTACATCCAAATCTGGTTTATGATGACATGTACAACAGTACACAGTGTACAGATGGTCCTAACCTTACCTCATCAAAGAACATTGAATATGCTACTACTACAACAACCACTACTTCCTTCAAACCAACCTGAGAAACTTCAAGACAAAAACTAACGTAACACTTATGGTCCATTGAGACCCAAATTTCCATATGACTATAACTTCAATCAGAAAGAAGATAGTTTCATTTATGTAAACAGTATTTTAAAGCACAGTCATTGTAGCGTATGACCGAATAATAAAAATGGTCAGAAACCAACATGTGACGGGTTTTTACCCCCCCCCCCTCCCAACCCTGTGTCACAAATTCCAATGTCTTACTTGGAAGGTGGTTTCGACCATCCAGTGGTCTGTTGTTGGCCTCGACTTGAGCTTGAGTATGACGACTTCTGCTGCGATGATGGTGGCTGACTGGATCTGGGGTCTGCTTTTGTGTTATCTGTGTCCTGTCTCTGTATCTTTCCTGCTGGTTCGCGGCCATCCTCACTACGATTTCTTGGTGCATCATCCTGAATCATCCAATTCAAACACATTGATTCAGCATAATGCAAATGCTCTTAAGCAAGCAAACTGCAGAAACAACGAATGATAATTTTTTTTACAGTTGTTTGCAATATAGTCAACCCTTTACTCATCTGCACATTACTAAATGACATTTAATATCACTTTTAACAATGCAATGAATGCCTATGAATAGTCTCTGAAGAACACGTCCAAAGACATAAAATTTCTAATTACAAGTTGTTCAAGTCTAACAAAATGAGCTACATAATGTTTATCTACTGACTTCTTCTTCTAGTTCTCTGCCCCTAGGCAGGTTTGGCTGTCCAATGTCTACTGACTATGCTAGCAGTAATCGTAATTAAGTCTCACCCGTGTATTTCTGTCACCGCTGTCCTGTCTCGGTCTCTTGTTATAGCTTCCACCACCTGACCCATATCCACCGCCTCGTCTTGCACCAAACCCACCAGGCGGTCCGAACTCGCCATCCATATCACCGCCCTGGAACCCTCCTCTTCCAGGGCTGAACCGACTGTCGCGGAACGATCCCCTGCCCCGGTTCATACCACCACCGCTGCCACCCCGCATGGGTGGGGTGAGCATGCTGGCCATGTGAGCAAGCTGTTGCGTAATGGCATGGACACGAGCAATTGGTTCTATTGGTCCGTCCATCGGCATGCTCATCAGGGATGGAACTCCGCCTGGTCCTCCTCCACCGCCTCGTGAGTCGTGCCACTTGCTGCGCGGGGGAGACCGGTTGGAGAATCGATCGAACCTGAAATATTCATCAGACGCAACATCGTCGTTAGTGATGACTCCCCTTAAATGCAGTTGCACGTCGCAAAGTAACAATATGTATTATGTGGTTATAAGATGTCACACAGTGAATATACCAACCACGAATGAGCTAGCTGTCTGTGCAATACACGCAAATATTCAACATATCAACTGAAAGGAAGTAAGCAAGCAGCGACCAAATGATAGCTTGGCATCTACAGTTTAAGGAGCAATTACACAAAAGCTTATAAATTTACATATAACCGTTAACCTGGTGCCACACACCAAGTCCCCCAATAAGTAAGCTGAAATCTTCAACT
Source organism: Lumbricus rubellus (assembly GCA_945859605.1). Lineage (NCBI taxonomy): Eukaryota > Metazoa > Annelida > Clitellata > Crassiclitellata > Lumbricidae > Lumbricus > Lumbricus rubellus. The sequence goes on from OX243816.1 coordinate 4,556,754, forward strand.
AACATCCAAGTCAGTTTACGCAAAACTAGCAACAACTGTGCAGTGGTTTATTCAGAGTTACTCTAAATTGGATATTATTACAAAGCGAACAATTGAATAAATCATTGGTCAGAAAGTCATTTCACGATCCAACACTTCCTTTAAATAGGAAGCAACCATCTCAGCCAGTCAATTCTGTGCGAGGGCTGTTTGCAACTGAAACAATCAGCTACAGTTGTACTGAACTCAAAGCAGGGCTTTGAACAGCCGTTTTGTCTTTCACTGATTTTCTTCTGCGTGCAACGGCAGAAACCAAGCCATGTCTAAAATGCATTCAATTAGTCATGAAGCAATGGCTTGTATCCCTGAGTATGATGGAATTGTACATACTGGGTATATGGCTGAAAGTAGAATAAGCCTGAACAACGTGGATTAGAACCAACTGCTAGATTCATTACACAGCTAAAACAGCAGTTCTAAAATATTTCTCGTGTACATCACAGTAATGATTTTTTTCAGTTTTACAGAACCAACATCTGAAGGTTTTGTAAATTTTGACATCAGTTCATAGTACGTGGCAAGGCCATGCCGAAGCCTACATCAAATGTCCTGTGGGCAGCATGGGCAGCTAGGCACAGCACACAGTGCACAGATTACAGTGCAAGACACAGCTTTGCAAACTGCAATGTGTGATCATAAATGATAACAAACAGCATCGAACACATTTTTGCGTAAACAAGAAATAGATGACAAACTATAACATGTTTTGGACAATAAACTGCTCGGTAAAACAATGCAAACGCTGCTGCACATACAGGCAAGGGTTCAACGCAGGTCAGTGGTCACACTCCCAAGCAAAAACACCACGCAGTCTACGAGTGAGCACAGCAAGCTTGCCTCAACATTTCCGTTGACCGGGGGCCCGGGACTCAAGGACCAGACACATGCCTGATTGCTGATTGGCGGGTTGGGGCAAAAATTCTCCTCTTCTCCACTGAGCTGGGTTTTTGATCATGTAAAAAAGATTTCTAACTTTGTTCGACTGGTCTAATCCGGTTTACCTTTGAAGACGATGACGAAGACGAAGATGGCAAAAGCCTTGAGGATGTCGTGACACGAACGATGACGCACGTGACATCATCGGACCTCGACTTTAGCGTGTCATCCGTGTGTGCGTCTTCAATTGCGTTCTATCGCTCAGAGCTACTCCCGAGGAGAACCGTGCACCACCGCTCAATGGCTCTTCGCCGCTCAACCTTGCGTCAACGTGCTAGCAATTAATTTTTACTTTAAAATAGTCTGAGTTTGATCATTCAGAAAATGGCATTCGGTGATGTAGTTTGGGGCAGGGCTGGCTGTGCAGGGGAAATTCCATGCAGGGGAAATTCCATGGACCAGATGGCTAGAAGCCATCGAGACGAAATGCGCGTATTAAGAACAGTCCGTTGCAGCACGCATGGTTGAAACAGCCATGCTAGACTCTTCGAATGGTAGCGGTGGCTTGGGAATTCGCAAATGACACCGGTCCAATGGCACTGGTCCTTTGACCAGCGAAAGCAATGGCATACATCATGGAGCAATGGCATTGCATGTGGTTAAAAAATTTGAACAGCATTTTAACTTAAACAACTGATAGAATAGAAAACATAAATCCATGTTTCGGGTATAAGGATAGTTTTCGTTTCTCGAATGCTCCTCACAGCTTCAGTTGTGTTTTGGGATATAACGGCACAAGGCAACAATCTTCTTTAACAAGGAAGATCCCACATAATTGATTCTGGTTTTAACCAGCAGTGATTCAAACGGGAGTAAATTACATGATGGAATTTTGTAGTACACCAAAACATGGGTGATCTAAACTGATACTCCTAAGTATTACAGAAAATATTTTCTATTTTGAAGTCAAACTGATCAATTCAAACATAATGGGAAGCCCAGCAGGCACAAACAGGGAACCGTTTGAATTCACAGCAAATAAAAATCAATATTTATTGGGAAACGATACAAAATCTGCCTCCGCCTGTGGACAAACTTGGGCAAGCGCCATTGCTCATTTTTCAGGATCTTTCTCCAAAACAAACTACTCTGTTTGCCAGTCCAGAGCAGCACAAGCAATAAGCGACCAGGACCCATGTAACAGCTCCAAATGTTGCGCATATATTATATGCTGCATTGGGGTATAATTGCTGCCATATATGCCGGGTGTGACCACAGTGGGCTCGTAACACGCAACATGGCTGCGCACAAACAAAATGTCTGAAGCACCTACTAGCAACTTTACAACACAACTGCAAATGGCAAGACGTTTCAAACACGCTGAAACCTGCCTTAAACTTAGAGGGACTTTGGGAAGCAACCGACGCCTTCGAGTGCAGAATTTATGCACTGCCTTGCGTTCACTGGAACCTCGCACCAACCACGGTGTAACCACGCAACACAGTGCAGGAACATGTGACAATGACAAACAACAAAAGCCTGTGACAGTGCAATCGCAAGAAATGACCAACTTACCGTTTTCCACTAGAGTACTTGGAAGAATATCCTCTTCTCTCGTGGCTACTGTCCTTGTCGTCGTCCTCTCCCAGATAAACGCGGCTGTGGTCCTCGCGTTTGTCGCCCGGCTGCCTCGGAAGCCAGATCGTCTCCGGCTTCACGGACTCTCGGATCTTGCGGATGCGTCTCAGTTCCTGCAGTGTCATAACCTTCAGACCGAGTTCGTTTCGTGCGGCATCGTCCTTTTCGATCAGCGACGTACAGTGTTCGATCGTCTGAAATCAATCAATATATCAATCAATCGATCGTCTGAAATCAACCAATATATCAATAAATTCGTTTATTTCTAGCAATGAAATGAGATTTTTGCACACGTTAATTTTTCAGCATGTTTTCAATGGGAAAACTTTGATTCAGCGTAATGAACTGTCATGTTCAACAATCAACAATCACAAGCCTAGTTGGATAATGCGTCAGTTAAAACAATGCGCTTACACTTTTCATCTTTTTGCGCTGATTGTCGCTGTAGCTCGCTTTCTTATCCTTGAGCGCTCTGTTCAGCTTCTTCACCTGAAGAAGTATTCTGTATCGTCTTTTCATTCGCAGGAAACCTACGAACAATCACAAGACGCAGAGCTTCAAAAACGACACAGGCAAGGTAAGACCAGATTGTCAGATATTGTCCTTGACATAACAAGAGGTGAATCCTTCTCAAGAGCAATAAATGAGGGATAAATGGAGTGGAAGAAGATTGCAGAAAAACCACGAATGATACTACAAGACTATAATTATGTTGAAGGAGAGATTACGTAGCGAGTTGAGGGAACGAGCAACGTGGCGAATGGTGAAACTGGACATGTATGTGAAACTCCCCACAAAGGCAACTTAGAGCCAAAAGAAAATATCAGTAAGATATCAATATTATCCAGTGTATCATTTAGTATTTATAAATGGCTGCACAAAATTTAGCCCAGTGGACTGTTAACCCAGAGGTTGGGTCTAAAATCCTAGTGAGAAAAAAGACTTGAGATTAGTACTGCGTATGCACTAAATATAATTTTATTATAGTAAACTCTGTAGCAAAGCAACTGCAACAAATGTACATTTATGTTGGTAGGAGGAACACAGACAAAAATCCATCATGTGTCTCAAGTTTTGCTCAGGAACTGCTCTTCAGAGAATCTCTAATGCACATAGACAAAGTAACTAAATGGCAAACTAGCTATTAAATTACAACTTAGTTCATGCATGCATCGGTTGGTTAGTGCTGACAAGAGTATCATAGCGGAATCAAAATTTAACCAACATCACACAAACCATTAAAATGGTGAAAACCATCACAAAGCCTCTAGAGCATGCCTTACCTGCTGGTAAGTTGGGAGGCTGATACTTATGCACCTTCAGCCGACATTCCCCGATAACTGGTCGGTCAGTGCTGTATCTGCTCACGATCTCATCAACCGCCTTGCTATCATCGTAAGACACATAGGCCAACCTACAAGGTGAATAGAAAAACCACAATTACTAAACTACATTAGCCAATGCCAAATGAACATAATTAATATTCCAATGGTTCAAGTATATATAATTAAACTATAAGAGGAAAGACTCAGATGTATGCATCAATCTGTGATGATTTTGAAATGATCATGAATTTTTATGTCATGTGGTATTGAACTGCCTGCCTGTAAAAGGCTATCTGAGAGGGTAATCCAGGCTGTAGTGGCGCCTTTCACCCTTTTGGATTGCTCTATTGTGATGCCAGCAAATTATATGCTATAAGCAGAATTGTCATCATTTCATTTGCAAGCTGTGGGGTTTTCAATAAACTTTAATATAAATCTATTGTTAATGCAATGTAAACATGAACCATGAAGGTCCATGATCATGCAAAAATCAAGCACAGCCTAAGAACTTGGATGGGATTAACGTGTCAAAAGATGAGGACAGCAGAGGATAGAAATAACTTGAAATGTTCATAGTGCAGGTGACATCAATTGCAGTGAAGATGAATGAAGATAAAATTTATTGGAGAGATAACGGAGTCACTAATGCAATAGCGGATAATGATCACAGACCTTGGAAAGAACTTGGGATGGGCAATCATGATGTCGCTGGCGTCTGGAAACAAATCACGGAGCTGTTCGAGCGTGACTTCTGTAGCGAGCGGCTTAACAACGAGCAGGTTCTGGGTAATGGTTTGTGAAATGGCTGCACAGTCCATGTTCCAAGCCTGCATCAGCTTCTCTGCAAGTAGAGAAATACATGAGATGCCACTAGTTAAATGAAATGAATATTCAAAGATCTGAAACATGTAACATAACGATATGGCAATGATATATCCTTGTGAAGGACTTCTAAAAGTAATATATCATTGCAAAGATACTTTAGAAATCCACATTATTATGAAGACAATTCAGAAATAATACAATCCTGTGCAGGGTCAATATATTAATATATATATATATACACGTATATATATATATATATATATATATATATATATATATATATATATATATATATATATATATATATATATAATGAATCGTTGATAGCTTACTGGCTGTTTCTCCAGGGTCCATGATTCTCACTTTAACGTCTTCTCGAATAGTTTTTAACGCTTCAACTGCCTCCACGGCACCAATCGTCGATTTACAGTTGAATTCAATGAGACTAAAACACCAAAATAACCATTAACCAACCTAATCGCTATACAAAAAATTGTATACAACAGCAAATCAAGCTAGACTTAAAACTGTTCATAATACTGAAACATTTTTACTCATCACTTTGAACAGAAAGATGATTGAAGTCTATGCCATTTTAGAGAAGGAACTTTACCTTTTAACCCTTTACCAGTTCAATTTTAAATTTTAAGCCTGTTTTCAGTGGATATTCTCGGGGCAAACGGGTAAAAGATTAAAATGGTGTAAGACAATCAAATTGTAAAGAAATCAACATAATCCTCATTTTGGTCAGTTGGGCCGCATACATTGCACCATGAAAAAAATCCTTCCGAGCACTAGTCAGTGCTACTCACCCATGAAACGCGAAGTCGTTGCTCGACTCATCAACTTTGCATTGCACAAACGTCGTCTTGAAGTCGACCGAGTTCTTGATGACTTCGACAATCGACGGATGTCCGAGTTCCCCGAGTTTAATCGGATAGATTACGACACGTCGTTTTCTCGACTGGTCGGCTAGGTCTGCAAAGAGACAGCAAAGCTGTGGCACTGGTGATTGCAAATTTTGGTCAATTAGTTGGTTGGTCAAGTTCAAAGTAAGTCACTTGATGAAATGTAAGGTCATTTTACGGTACGGGTGAATTCAATCACAAAATCAGTGTTTAGGTGAGTCAATCCAATATGATCAATCATCTACTTGATGAAGTACACATTCAATCAGCTCAACAGTCAGTCAACTCAGCTAGTCAATGCAAGTGAGTCAATCATTTCGTGTCATTTAATCCAAAGCTCAATCATTCAAATGCAAAATTGCAAAGCCTTGTATGCAGTTAGTCAACCACACTTATTGGGGCGCGGTGGTCTAGTGGTGGCGTCGTTGCCTTGGAGCCGGAAGGTCCGAGGTTCGAATCCACCTCCCCGCGTAAGGACCTTGGGCAAGTTCTTCACTTACAATTGCTCAGCACTTCGGCGTGAAACTCCGATGCAGTGTCCGCTCTGCATCGGGAGCGCCTCTGAGTAGAGAGAGCTTGAAGGGGTGCGATAACAAGTGCACATACAAACAAACAAACTTAGCTGAAGAACATAAGGGGGCCACAAGGCTAAAATTTAATTAACTAAAAGCATATAAAATTGCTATAAATGAATCAAAATAGAATGTTTGATGTAATTTATAGACATCAAAATAAAATAATTCGTAATAAAAATAAAATTTACGTGTTCTATCCTATCCAAATTGTTAATTTTTCGTATATTATTTTTATTCTTTGAGAGGCGAGGGCCACTTTTTTAGACTTGGTGGGCCACTTTTGGCCCGCGGGCCATGGGTTGGGAACCACTGATCTAAACCATAGTGAGGATATGCTGCTGGACAAATAAATAGCATACTTACTTATTATTAATGCTTAAACTACCAGTCTTTCTATTCCACAGCTTCTAAAGCACCTTTTATATTATCCAATGAAAAGCAAACCAACTGACCGGCCATGACGATCTGTTCCGTCGGTTGACAGAATTGCTCCACCTCCGCCTCATTTGGATCCTCTCCTTCCCACTCATCCACGTCATCTTCGATCGGCTCATCCTCCGAATCCGGTTCCTCTGGTTCTTCCACTTTCTCCGTCGTTTCCTCGGCCGCCGGTGCTTTCGATGATTCCGTCTCCTTCTCATCGGTTTCGGTAGTTTCCTTCACGGTTGCTAAACAGAAAACATCTGCATGAATCGATTTATTAACATAATGACCATTGTTATAGTCACTTCTAAAGTATTATTTCGTTCATTAAAGAAAATTCAGCTGAAATACAGCAACTTATTACATGAATTTTGCAGAAACAGATGTGCTTTTCATTTCTTTTTCATGTAAAAGGAAATGAAAAAAAAGTGGTCTAAACTATCTGTTTCTGCTAAATTCTAGGCAGGAAAAAAGTTTTTACTGGTGTCTAGAGTTAACACTGCAAATAGTACGGAAGAAAACATGAGATTGAATAAAGGTCATTGGGTGTCCAACACATACACAGCATCAAATAATTACCCATCAAAAAAACACTGTAATAAAGCCAACATTCGGAACATAAGTTTGTCGTTGATTGGGAGTGACAAGTTATCTAAAACATACCTACATTTAAAGTATTCAAATAAGAGAGGTAAATAAATTTATCACTGGTACCTTCTCCGGTCGCATCTTCTTTGCTCGCTTCCTTTGCTTCTTCTTTCTTTGATTCTGACGTTTCATCTAATCCGAGTTCTTTGTTAAACAGTTCATACTGAGCCGCAACCGATGATGATACTACGCAAACACACAAAATGAACCTAAGAATTTACTACAGTTGCTTTATAAATGCTTGACTGCAATACCTTATTTCTGCTCTGCTAATTTTAAATGTGTTGGCAAAACATTCAGCAAACCTTGAAATGTACGCTACATTAACTGTGAGTTGCATCTTTGTGGGCTAAGATTGATATTGTGATGCATATTTTGGTAAACGCAGTGGCTACGGAACCGTTCGGACGGTGCCGTAATTCTTTTTCTACGGAACCGTCCAACACTTATGGGCCTACCATTCGCACTAACACCCGTCGGCCAATTAGGTTAGCGGAAAACAATGTGGAAGAGTTGAAGACCGTAGGGGAGGAGGTTGTCGAGTACAATTTATGCCCATCCCTTTGTAAACAGTAGCCTACTGTCAAGAGCACGTGCGACACGCAGGGTCTCACGATTTTAGACGAATTGCAATGTAAAACATTTAAAATGTCTTACAAATGACCCTACGTATGGAGGAACATTTTGCACAGGTAATTATGTGCCACTTTAGCGCTCTTTATCGTTAAATTTAAGCATGGTTATAACATAGAAGACCTAGGTGTCGTTCGCGTATAGGGTATAAGGTTTCGCATCGTGAGGGTCGGTTAGGGTTAGTGTTAGGGTTAGTGTCGTCATTAGATTCCTAAGATTTTTGCGTCGTGAGGGTCGGTTAGGGTTAGTGTTAGGGTTAGTGTCGTCATTAGATTCTTAAGATTTTTGCGTTGGTTGTTTAGCAGTTGTTGGCCAAGCTAGCCTAATAGCTTGACCATCAACTGCTAACATCAACTACCTTCTCCCCCCCTACGGTCTTCGCCTCTTCCAGACGGTTCCGTAGAAAAAGAATTACGGCACCGTCCGGACGGTTCCGTAGCCAGTGCCTTTGGTAAAAGAAAACTAAGCACCAAAGGCAAAACTTTGGTGAGCAATATCAATAGGGCCTACATAATTATGTCACTCAACCCTTCAATTTTCAATAAAACTCTTTTCTGGTAACAAAAATATGACTTTGAATTTAAAATCACTTCCATTTTAGTGCTTTCATTTAACTGAATAAATAAATATATGATATCAGTTTTTTCAGGGAGTCAAATTTTCATTAAGATACTATAATATATCGAACCTTTTTTAGTAAGGTTCACATATTTGCTATGTGGCCATTTTTCATACATTTTCGTGAATTTTTAATAAAATTGCCTTCGAACAGCGCCGAAAACACAATATCATTTTGATATAATCTTTTTAGCACAAAAAAAGTTTGTCGTAATCGCAATCGCGAATTTTTATAGCGCCACATCAAGAGAAACTCTTCAGAGACAGTCCTAAACCACGATCAAAGCAAACAATCACTGATTACTGCAGTGTTTCATTCTCTCGCAATTTTGGGAAGGCTGAATTATTTATTAGTGATCATTACAAAAATGAAACATGGCATTTTTACAAAGATTATAGTGCTCACCTAAATCACTAAATTACACGGAAGGGCATGATCTGGTGCTGAGTATCATATCACGATCTAAGTACGCAAAAATCGTTCGCCAGCATAAATTTTATTAGATGAAATAAAAGCTCACCATCTTCTTGCGATTCTTTTTCGTTGTTTTCCGTCATTTCCACTGATTCGGACATTTTAGATGGAAATGTTGAAACGGTTAAATGTAAATCCAGAAATGCTTCACAAAGCTTCGAGTAACTCAAATATGGCGACGTTCAGAAAACGGAAACAGTGACACCAGCGATGCCACTCTCCATTTTAATATAATCCCAAGATATTGCCACAAAATCCCAAGATTTTCACAGAGCAGTCCGAACTCCGAAGGGTAAAGGTTGAATCAACGACCTCATATATATTGGGGATGAATACACATTATTCGTTTACTTTAAAAAACCAAACAGGTGTGCATTGAAAAAAATTAGAAGTATGGCTTCTTAGTACACGTAGCTGACTTTGTTAGGACTTTTTAAATAACATTTTTGAAATGAAGTTCATTGAGCCTTTATAAGAAAGTTGAAATAATAAGCTCTTTGCGAAAGTTATTTAAAAGTTATGCCCTGCAGTGGGCATGGAGGACATAAAGTTCGTTTCCTGAGCAGATAAACAGCTCGGCGTCATGACTCATGAGCCCTCTTGCGCTGACGTTTAATGACTTCTATGGCGATGCTATATTGTGGTGAAAAATTATAAATCAATGCATGATTACTTCAACCGAGCTCGTAGTGAAGAATCACATTCCGTTCTAGAATCCTTGTAGAAAAAAATAACCAAAGGAACCGGAAGCGAGGATCAACATTGACTGCTTCTTTATTGGCGCTATAAAAATGCAAAGATTATATAAGTATTTCGAGTACTCTGAACCCGCTGTGAACCATGCGGTTCCGCCCAATACATAGCGACATGGCGACAGCGGCTGTCAACTCCGTCTTAACATCGGGAAAATATCGGAGTTTGTTGGCGATTTTGAAAGGATTGCGAAATGGTGCAGTGTATGTATTCAGACGTTAAACGAATGACAATCTGTGTGTTCATCGAAGTGGCTCAGATGCGCAGCAGAATGCTAGAAAATCTAGGTAGCAGAGCAGCGTCTTGCCATGTATGTTTATCTCTAGAATAGCTTTTAAAAACACTTTTAGCCTATCAAATTCTACAAAAAAACTCAATCAAAACCATCTAGCCTATATTAATTCCAACCCAATATTTTTTCATAGAAACTGAACTTACACATAAAACATTTTTAAAGCTGATTGTATGTAACAGTCTGCGTTCTGCCAGCTGTCTTGATTAAACGAAAATAGCATTGAATTGAATTGAATGAATTTCGGTTGTGGATGTAACTGCAAGGAGATTATGGCACGTACGTAAGTAAGCAGCGTGCATTTGGATGCGTAGACTAATTCAGTAATAATGCAATTAAATAACGTGGTTTCTTCAAGTCTGCTTTTGTCAGATAAAAGGCTACTTGCTCTATGATTGAAGATCACAAGCTTGAGCTGCGTAAGTCGCAAACAGCTGTCGAAATTATAGTGAACTTGTGACACTAGTTCCAACTCCTTGTGAGAATGAAAAATATCATGTGAGAAAATGTAATGATTATAATATTTGGTTTATTTTTTACAGCTATGGAGCAAAGATTCGGCTTCCACATGCACTGGTTATGACATTTTTGTTCCGAGGTGGAAGGTATGTGAAGTCTGCTCTGTTTTAAATTGTGTAAAATGTTGAAATTAGCACAAAAATAAAACATGCAGCTCTTAAGATGACGTGTAAAGTTGCAAACTCACAGTATTAGTGCAAGTCATTGACATTTGGTAAAGGAATTTTAACGTAGAATTACGAAGGAGGGTGAAATAGCACAGCTGCAAATTGGGGTGATTAGCGTAATCAGATCAATCGACAAACTTCAGTTTTCGGGGTGGTTTCAGCAATATAGCAGAATCATAAGTATTCATTCAATCATTCTGTGGATTTATATAGTGCCCCTTCAAGAAATCCACTTGACATCAGGAAGCCAGTGTAGAGTGATGATTACGATGAAATGTTTTGTTGTTTATAGGCTGTCTGAACAGGCATGGTCTATTTTTGAGGCGACCTGGACTCATTCAAAGAATCTGGCGTTGTTCGTGTTCAGCTACAAGGCGCTGATGTCTCTGTTGTGTGAATTGGAATCGAAACCAAAGGAGTATCACTCGTTCCTAGCAGCGCTTATTGGTGGATATCTCATTTTTGGAAAGTACAACAAAGTCAACGAACAGGTGGGCTAAACAGATTAATTAATGAATTGATTAATTAATTTGCATCTGTTTAAAAAGCCTAAATATTAGCTATCTTATTGTTGTTGATTATAGTGGCTTCTGTCGTAGCGGGTGCTAATACATGATAGCACACGAAAACGGAGTTGTAATCAGTTAAATTGCCTGACATGATCCATAAGATCGGTCTGCTAAGACAAGGTGACCAAATTCCAAGACTAAGGTCCAGAGAACATGCCTGGAGACCAAGGTCACAGTGTTCAAAATCAGGTTTTCTGGTCTTGGGACTCTGTGCATGGAATCTTCAATTATCGTTAAATCTCAATGAGCTATCACGAATCAATTAGAGCAACCATATTGAAGTGCTATGATCAGATGCTTCCTACCAATGTTGTATTATGAGAATTAATTAAATATTCCTGTATGGTATTGTATTGTATATGACCTCTCATCAAAAGCCTTTCAGAAGCACTCAACCCCGAGAGAAAAGGCAGGATTTGAGGCTAGAGAAAATGAGGAAAAACTACAAGAGAGAAAGACAGAAAGAGAGAACTCCATTCCATAGAGCGGGTGGACCTATGCAAAGCATCTAGATTTAGATTTCGATTCAGTATCAAAGTTGAAACCTGGAAATGGTTTCCTATTTTTGCACAGATAAACCTCTACCTGCTGTCGCGAATTCTCTACAGTCTGGCCAAGCTAGGCGTTGAGAAGGGCTTCATCCCTCGACCGAAATCCGACGTCTTTCCGTGGTTCGCGGCTCTCGTGTGGGGCGTCGTGCTTTGGCTGTTTGAACATCATCGACATTCGTTACAACCTTCGCTCTCTTCATCGATGACGTATTTGTATCACGACAGCAACTACTGGACTGGACTGAAGGACTTTCTTATCTACAACCAGCTGCCATTAGCGGACTGATGTGGCACTCAGGGGCCATCCATCTAGTATATGCACGTAGAAAGATTTCCGGAAAAATTCGCCTCTCCCCCTCTTAGTATGCGCATGTACTTTTTACACCCCCGCCTGCATACGCTTGACGAATCTTTATAAAAGTAGTTGGGGGCATACAAGTTATACCTATCCCGCAGTTCTACTTCTCCCCTCTTCCCCCTGGGTGATACTTTTGATGGGCTGTTTAGTGGCTTGTTTGAAGGCCAGTAATAGACAAATTGAGGTTTCATCCCATTTCTTGTGCATACATACATCGTCATCCCAGTTTCCTGTGGGAAAGCATATACATATGGGTTAACTCCTTCCCACTCCTTGCGTACAAACTAAATGAATGATCTCTGATGAATAGGAATGTAGCTAGCATTGCTGTAATCCAAAACTAGGTTCATATACTTTATAGTCAATTCTTCCAGAGGGAAGAAAATCTAAATATCAGTACATATCGTGTATATATATATCGTTTGTATTTATATGTGTATATGGTGTAAAGTTGTGGAGGGACATGTCTTGTAATTTAGCATATTAAGTAGATGTTGATATTGTGGAAAAGTTGATGTTTAGCGCTTCACTAAGTTGACAACTTTGGGGACAAGACATCACTTTGCATCAAGCGTAAAGTGGGAGTGCTAAAATGAGTCTACACTGTATCTAAATATTTATATAGAGGGCCTTTAGAGGCTTTACGATTATGTCAAGATGGTTGATCTCGGGTCTTAACAGATTGAAAGGCACGATTTGTGGTATGTTGATCAAAGGTTTGTCTATCCATTTTGCATTGATTGCCACTTCTTGCTTTTTATGCACACACACATACACACGCACACAGGCTTTTGACAACGGGTTTGAATGATAGCACAATGTTGGTAGACAGTTTGTCATTGCAACTGCTGTTTCATAAATTTTATGAGTAAGCTTACCGGTTATAATATGTTATTATGCAAACATTTGTGAACTTGAGTTGTTATATAGCCCCTACGTAATTATCGTGCATGTACTTTAATAGCTATATTGCCGTTTTGAGAAACTTCCTCAAGGGTTTATCCAGCCATTTTAAGGATGTTCTATGGCAGAGGAAGGTAACAAGGGCTGTTATCTTGCGAGGGTTCTTTTTGGGTCAAAGCTTCCAACTCCCCTTCAGTTGTGTTTTCTTAGTCACTATAATTGTAGTCATAAACTAAAGATTTTTAAAGTGCTACCGGTGATTTAAAGTGAAGTGCAGGGCACCAGCTTATTCATGAGCAGTGCATCGTGTCATGGGAGGTGTCCAGTTGAGATCCGATTCCAGAGGGAGTTGCTCCGGCGGGTGAGTGTAGATGTACATTATTATAGAGAATAATCAATTGATCATTGCAAATGTAGACGATGCAGAGGGAGAAATTGTGAAGACAATGATTTTTTGTGTGATGTCCTTCATGGAGGTTCCTGCATCACATTTATTTGCACGAGCAAAGGTCAAAACTTCCTCTGAGAGGTTGCTACTATCAGCTGATTAGCTTCTAGTCCTGTTGATATTGCTTTGCATGAGATCTGAACGTGTAACCCGGTGTCTATGTAATCTCGGTGATGTTGTTCAGAATCGTCAGTGAAATCGAATATAATTTGCATATCTTATTAATTTAAATCAATCTTGTGAATAATGTCTCAAAACAGTTTTAATTCAGAACATGATTGATGTTGTTACTTCTTTAGAAACGATCTTGTTTTTCTCATGAAAAGTGTTTTAAAAACATTCTGTGTAATTGTCGCAAGTAAACTGAAACCTCTTCATGTTATCTTTGGTAGTCATCGTTTCTTGATCATCGGTTTTGTTTAGAATCTTGCTAGAATTTTTGAATGCATATACAAAATACATGTAATGGTCCATTCTAATGTTCACTATCACCTGATCGAACTGCAATCTTTTATTTTCTTACATAACCAATAGAATCTTAAACCGAAAGACTTTAGAACTGGTTCTGCTTGAAGCTAGTCGATTTATATTTGTGTTGTTTCAAAATTAGAGAAAAATAAATGTGAAATTTTTGCTTAACTAAACTGCTTGGTGTAAGGCTTTTTTTAGAAGTGGTGTACAAGGCGGCATGAACATGGCTCGCAGTCTACAAGATTTTCATTTTGTTATTTACAAGGATGGACAGATGTTAGATTTTCGTTTAGGAAGAAGCCAAATGGTTAACGCTTCAGATAAGTAAAACTCTACATCTCTACTGATATCACTTTTTGCCCACAGCGGCTGCAGCTGTTTTTATTAAAATAACAAAACCGGTTAGATAAGAGACCAATTATTTAATTATTTTTTTCAATCAAAATGGTCCATGAAACACGAGCTCACACTATTGCAATGCAATCACATGTTTTGCTGTTTGAACTCACCATGATAATAATATATTTAGTTGTTTCAGCATTTTCACGGGTTGCAGTGGGTGGACGACAGGTTGGCCATCTATATATTAAGTAAAAGTAAAGACATCCCAGGGCCGAAGGCCCGTTGGTGAGGCGCTCATCTCCTTTTCTAGGCCGTTGAGCCGGCAATGGACGAATCCCGAGGTCCTGGACACGGGGCCAGTGTATCGCAGGACTTGCCGTTTACTCCCCAGCTTACGCTGGTACCAAATTATACTGCTTGGTGACAGAGGCACGTGTGCGTAAACAACTTGCCCAAGGTCGTTACCCGGAGTCGAACCCGCAACCTCACGCTCCGTGAGCCGACGCGTTACCGGTCCGCCACCAGGTCGCACCATCTATATATTACGTACGTAAAAAAAACAATTTTTGCCGATATCAAGTATACTGATTGTTATAATCAGCCGATTACGCTTGAGGCCAATTAATTGGTACAGCATTTGGTTGAATAGAACCAACCTATTACTCACACTGCAGCATAGGGACCCTGAGCAAGTCCTTCACTTGCAATTGCTCTTGAAAGCACTTCGGTTTCCAACTATCCATGCTGTAGTTTGGAGCACCTTGGCGCAGAAATTTTAAAAGGCGCTATAACATGTGCTTTTACATACATACTTCATATCATGCAATAAAATTAACAGAAAAACAATAAATTTCACAAAAGTCTTGAAAGAAAATCAGTACAAATCTTTCATGCAAACAGGGCTACACATAAGTGCTGTACTAGTTGGACAAATGACATGGCATCCAATGTAATCATGAATTTATATAGCACCATGCAATAGAAAGTCCTCAGATGCGCTCGCACCCTCACTGACAGCACCAAACCCAATCAAAGAATGGCTTTCAAACGCTTGTGGAAAGGGGCAAAGAAAAGTGAGACCAAGACATTCATTATCTGCTCTAGTCATGCTTCAAGCCTCCCCAAGACGCACACTCTATTGGTTCTTAGTTGCTCTTAATAGTTGCATGGCTTCAGTGTGCATTTCTGAACTTCATGATCACGACATTATCAAACTACAGTTGTACTGTGTTAAACAATTACTTCACTAACAAAGTCTGCTCAGTGCTTTGTTCTTAGTGATGCACTGAAAGCACTTCTCCTGTTAGCACAGCACTACATGAATTACATTTACAAGTACAAACGTAATTATAAATGAATTGGTAAGCCAAACATATAATTATGCAATGTCTGTCGTCTTCATAGCTACTCTAAAACCTAATCAATGAGAGCAGCCAGCAGCAGTACCTTACTACAATACAGGTATTTTTGAAAGCAGATTTCACACATAACAGATTTAACCCTTTAATGCCGAGATGGTAGTAAATGGCATGGAAAATCCTATACCCTCTGGCATTAAAGGGTTAACCTTACACTGAAGTGGCTTACAAAAACGTTGACATTCAGCAATAAGCACCAGTATGAATTGGGTGAATTAAATCAGGCCTTTTGGGAAAATTCTGTCACTGAGTTTTTCGTCTGTCCAACAACAATGTTCTATGTGCGATCGGTCGTAAACATTTCACGTTCTAAATGTTCTATTCCGTCTTTGAAGACGATGTTGACGTCGATGCTGATGACGACGCCTTTGCTGCGAGTTCGGCTAATTTCATTTGTCGATTGATTTCTTTTTCGTCTTCTTTGCTGAAGTCGACTTGTATCTTCTGCCATTTCTCGACCAACGAAGACACATTCTTCTTCTTCATCGCCAAACCACCTCCCAGCATCGACTAAAAACAGAAACATAACATAACGTCTTGGTCGGCCCTCCTTCTGCGCCTGTTCCCTAGATCACTCTCTGACACATTCTATAAGCACTTAAAAACTGTTCTGTTTGGCCGTGCTGGAGTCGGGAGCGCCTCTGAGTAGTTTCCTGAAGAGGCGCTATATAAATACTTGAATGAATGAATGAACATTGATTCAGCTCCTTTGCCCTGAAAAGATCTGCTTATGTGGTTTGGTATTTAACTGATATAAACTGGTGTCAATCGTGACACAATGCATGCTAAGTGCACGATTTTTTTAACGTTGCTTACTTTGCACAGCTCAATCCCGCCTGAATTGTTCCGATACCTATTGGGTTTATCGGGTCACCCGCGACCCGATCCGGCGGGAAAGAGTTAAAGTAAGATTAATGAAAGAATGTTGCGAGAGGAAGAAAGGTCTAATGCAAAAGATCTGCTGTAAGGTCAAGGTCAATAATTTAAAATGTGCCAGATAACCTCCTTGATTAACGTAGTACAAGGCACCCAAAGATCCTACCTACCTCCTCGTAAAGTAAATTAACTGCTCATCTACTCAGCTTTGCCAATACCTGTTAGTGAATCGCCACCATAACCAAACACTGAGATATTTATTTTTAAAATGTACGTACATAACACAAAAATACGCACACACATATAATATAAATCTCTTCGTGACAACGCACGACTGCAGTGAAAATAAATGTCATATCCATCATCACTAACCTTTTCTTTCTTTTTCTTCTTCTCTTTCACGTGATGACTTCCCGCGGCCGCCGCTGCGTCTTCCATTGGTTCCCCGTCGTACGGTCCCTCCTGACTGGCAACAGATGGCGGGGGCACAGTGGCCGCACTCGCATCAGGTGATGCAACAGCGCTCACGGTTACGTTCGCCACTCCATCTTTGTGGGTGGATGATGCGGGTGGCTGCTGCTGCTGCTGCTGGAGGACTGACTTTGTGATCATAGGTGGCGCGCTGATCTGCGTGGGAGGCAGCTGTGGTTCGGTCACGAGAGGGACTACTTCTTCTTCGGGGATGATGGTGCCCTGGTCCTCTTCGTCGGCCTCCCTTCTGCTTTCGGTCGATGGGTCAATGATGGGTGGATCATCGTCCACTGCCGCGGTGCTGTCAAAGTCCATATCTGACGTCGAGAAAGGTTCCGAGTGCTGGCTGGGAGAAGGCGGTGGAGGTGGCGTTGCTGGAGGCGGTGGAGGGGGATTGGCCGCCCATGTCGTCAGGAGGTCGCTTGGAATGGGAAGGGCGTTGTCGGACCCCGTCTCTGAAGGTTCATCACGCAGGTGCAGCAGTAGTGTTCCGTCCGTAGCGGCCTGTCAAGGTAAAAATGTAACGTACGTAAAAACTAAACGATGTAAACATAGGTAAAAATTTAACATACGTAAAAACTAAACAATGTAAACATAGGTAGAAATGTAACATACATAGATATTTTTGCTGGCTCCTAACAAAGTAGCAGTTGTACGGATTCATCGAAATACAAGACACTTGTTTAGATGCTGCTACAGGTTGTGGGTCGTGACTCAATGGTCAATAGGCGAAGGTACAAATGGACCAAGCGAAAGAGAAGAAGAGCAGTCCCTTGAGCAGCCACGAGTATGAAATGTTAGCAATTTAATTTTCTTAGTCTCATCATACGAGGGTGGAAAGCCAGTCCTCTGTCTTGTTTTCTCATCTTCCCACTGAGTTGTGGTCGGCTATGGGCAATGTCGTGCATGCAATTCATCTGATATCCAATGCCAAAGTGAATCACAGAATTTCGCTTAATTCACCTGTGAAGTGGCTCCGTGATACCGCTTCTCCGTTTCGTCCATCAACGACGCATCACGATACGGTGACATCGTTCCCTCCATCGTCGTTCCATGACTCGTCTGCTTCAATGGGGCGTCTACCCCAACGACTTCTGGGTAGGCCCAGCTGTTCTCCCCGCTGATGTTGTTGCAGTAGAAGTATCGCTTGAATGTCCTGCCACGCAAGAGAGCAATCAACGACGAAAGTTAGACGATTCCACATCAAATATTCTTAAAAGCTGCCAAGAACCACTTGCAATCGGTTCTGGCATGTCACTGTTTAACGGACGTAAAATACGTAAATGTAAATACATGTATAAAAAATACGTACAGTCATACATATATGCAAAAATACATCTTATACACACATATCTTTCTTCCATCAGGCGTGATGAGGTTTTATCTAGACTTCTCCAAACAGTTCTGTCACTGGCTTTTTCCATGGCATCTCTCATGTCCATGCCCTGCGCTCCTAGGTCCTCTTTCACATTGTCCATCCAAGTTTTCGCTTGTCTTCCCCTACTTGTTCCATCCACGTGTCCATACATGGGCCACTGCTGGCAATCTCTTTAACACACGCATATAGTATACGTATATATTAATCGTCATCAAGGAAACTTGATGGAGTGTTTGCTGTATGACAACACAAGTTCAACTTATAATTCTGTCTTCATTTCTGGTCATCCGCTAAGCACAGCGATCTGTCTGGTAATTCTATGAGTCTCAGATTGTGTGCTCATAGTCATACCTCCATGAAACGAACCAGGACAAGTTATTCACACTTTTTTCTCATACTATAGCGACCTTAACCCTGCTCACTTATCAATGAATCGATCGGATGAAATTCTTCACCACCTTTGCTTCTTTGAATGGGTACGACGTCGTTTATGTTGCGAATGGACTTTGCTATTGTACTAGCAAGCTAGGATATCATGGAAGGTAACATGGGTGCAGAAGATGTAACAATGATGTGTAGGACTGGGATAGGAAATTGTTGTGTGAAAATTCAGTGAGATACTTAGCATCTTCAAATACTAATGAGTGAGAAACCTGTAAAGCAAACACATTTCACACACAACATTATATAGCGGCATAAAATTGTGGTCATTCTGGGAAACAACACTGAACAGAGGCAAGAAAAAGAAATCTGTAAATGATACTTAAGGCAAATTCTTGTGATCAATTAAAGTAAGTATGATGTATTTCAAGGCAACTCTTCATGCAAGAAGTCGTGGCAAATGAAGTAGCTGGATGTAAATGTTCAGGATTTTCAGGTAATCTTTAATGCAGAACTGAGAGAAGAAAGGAAGTCAAGTCACACTCACATACACTCACACCCACACGCACACACACTTCAACTGACAACAGTAATAACTGAATTTTTTTAGTAGAGTAGAGTGAAGAAAAAGAGGCAGATCTCCAAACATCAGAATGAGGAGACAGAGTTAGCCGAGCAGACACAATCTCTGGTTTCATCTTATGATCCATGACACGGCCATCTCAAACACAGATCTGAAATTCAACTACAACGTCATGATTAAATGCAACAATGATTAAATGCAACAATGCAGCAGACAACAATGGAAGAAGATCCAAATTAAACTATGATCATCTAAGCAAAAAACTGTCACAAACAATATATGGTAATGGTACAACGCTAAATATTACTGCCTCAGATTGTTTCACTTGTCTAGGTTCTTGCCAAGAAGACTACTTTTATGTCGTGTAGACTTATTAATACTCTTAATCAACTTGTTAAGCACACAGAAAGGTAACTAACTGCATCACAAATGTAGCCAGGCAAAAGCTAAGTACTGGAACACACAGCGCAGGATTCCCCAATATTGAACATGTGACAGCGCAGAAACTCGCTTAATTGAGACAGTCCTGACGGACCTAGGTCACATCCTGCACCAACTCTTATCCTCAGCCAAACCCACCTGCTCTTCCCACCACCACCACAATTCCATAAATCCCACAACCAACAGCCTAACGTGCAAAACAGTAATTGTTAAAAAGCCACACATTCTTCAATAGAGTATTTTACCAAATTGTGAATCACGATCAATTGGTTAGCAAAGCGTATGCTCACTTACTTAGCACTCAACAAGGTTCTTATTCTACCTGGATCTTTGCAGAAAAAATTAATAAACTTCACATAGATCGCATAGCAATTAAGGGGATAACATTTGAGCTCTGCACGGTGTTTACCAATTTAGCTAATTGCCCAGCTGTATTGGTGATGTAGTTAGTTCCCTGTCCTTTTGCTTCACAAGTTATGGCTTACAATTCTCTTATAATAGAATGCAGCACAGATATATTTGAGGATATTAATTACTGGTAGCTGCATGCATCAATTTAAACACCACCCCAATCTGAGGGTTAAACAACGCACGCCAAATCCTGAAACGGGTGCTTCCCTCTTGCAGCATTATTCCCACACAGGAACATACGTGTGACTGATTAAATAGCACTTGATAATGATTAAAAACAGTAAATACACTAATTAATTTAAAACGACAACTACAATAAATATCAATTTAACGATAAAATCAACTCACACATTTCCATTAATCCATACTCACAGCTGCTGGAAAATTCTCTCGAGCGTCCGATCTTCAACGTCGCAGATTCTTCGTTCAAAACACGGTTCCACGGCGTGATCATGTATCGACGATTCGAATAATCGGCAGGCGCTCAAATCTCCTACGGTCTGTTAGGCCATAGTTACTACCTCTATTATGTCTTAACACCTCTTTGCTGAAACCCACTTCCAAGCTTGTTAGTCACCACACGTAAACTTTCTAAGACATCGTCAAAAGTTGAACAGTACCCATAAAAATACCGAAGTCATGGATTATCCAACAATTGGCTGCCCATAAATATATCGCATGGTCGACTTTTCCTGGTGCAGAAGCAGTTTGGCCGAAATTAGTCTGTCGTTTAACTCAAGCTCTAGCGTCAACTCAGAAAAACTGGCGAGAAACAGTTCATACCTGTCCCAAAGGCACGACCACCCCGCTGGGCTGGCGTTTTGCTCGTACTGCTGGAGGGTGGCAGCCGACTCCTGAAGTCGCTGGAGCATGTAGCCTGTGCTTAGACCACCTGCCTTCCAATCTTCCAGTCTTGTCTGTAACAAGAAATAGGTAATGTAGTGAGTAATACGTAATAATCTAGCCTTCATTCATTCATTCTATGGACTTATAGAGCACAACTTGAAGAAACGTACTCATGAGTGATCCCAGCCCAGCCATGACAAAAGAAAAAACACTTTAGATTTATGAAACGAAAGTTTGATTGGTCAGGTAAAATAAAAGTAGCTTTGAAGAGAGGTTATTCCAGATGGTCGGCCCTATAACCGAGAAAACTCGGCGTTGCCTGGAAGCTAAGCAAGCCCATGGAACCAGGAGTTGCCCTTCATAGCCGAGCGAAGAGCCTGACACACTTCAACGTCAGAGACTTGGCGACAAGACCTATTTCTGATCTTGAGGCCTTGCACACAGGGAGCACCTCTGAACGTTTCACCCTATTAGAGGCGCTTTTTAAACGTTTTAACACAATACAATACAAGCATGAAATAAGCATTCTAACATCCAAGGTGAAATCTCCTCTCACCTGAGTCTGAACAAGCAGCACCTGAAGTTTAGACAGACAGCTCTGCGACACTTCGAGGAACTCCAGCTTTTCTAAGACCGTCGTCACCAGGTCAAGCACCTGCGCCTAAACGAGACAGAAAGACAAATCCATTGCATAAACATCTTCGTTGGGATGTTGCAAACACGCAAGATATAAATCTCCACGAAGACGTTGCAAAATGTTAGCTACGTAAAAGTCTCCGTAATAAAGACGCTGAAAAACACGTTACAAAGAAAAATCGCCATGGGGGATATTGCAAAACATATTACACAGCAAAACCTTGTCTACACGGGCACAGAACGAGTTGAAATCTCAAAATAAATTTCTGACCCTGCAGAGAAATATGAACTCCCGCCTCTTGGCTGAAGAGAAGTTACCCACTAGACTTACTCACACAGAAATTAAATGATAAATAAATAAAATAAAAAGATAAATGATGGATTACCAGTTCGTCAACTTTTGTCTTTATTTCATCTCTGATTGAAGACGTCTTCCAAGCGCCGCTGTTCACCGATTCATCGGCTGGAACTTCTGCGGAGAAAAGTTTCAGAGAAAGGTTACTCGGGAAAATCCCGATTCCATAAACAAACAAATAAGTGGATCAGGTAAACCGTCACCTCATCACAAACTGAAACGTAGCATGTCGGAGGTAGACAGTATCAACCACGAGAGAATGAATCATAAACTTGCAAACTCTAAATGCAAGGACACTAATTATTTATACAGCACGTGCTAACAGTTCCAAAAGCTTGGCATCATACACCACAACCTGATGCTTAGAACAACACCGTTTCTTCCAGTTAATAATAATAAATAAAAGAATGGAAAAAAGCTCTTATCCACAGAATTTCATCAGCTGACCTGTCTTCTGGCGCTTGGCTTCGGAATTCAGATCTTTTCCAAGAAATTCGTGTTTTCTTTTCTTGCTCCCAAATCCAGCTTCAGTTTTGTTCTAAGCAAAACATGACAAAGAAATACGCTTATAGTTATACACATGAAGATGATTTAAGCATCATATGCGCTGTTATCACGATAACTTCAGACAGCCCAATAATTAATTATATTTAATTATAATTAATTGTAATTAATTGTGAGGGAAGCACATTTTCTTCAAGAAAACTGAGCAGGGGATCTTTCTTCTTCTTTTCAAGGCAAGCTCAAGTTCTCAAACTCTTCCGATTACCAAAGAGCATATCACTTTTTTTTAAATACAGTTAAAGACGCTATACCTTTCCAGGCAAGTCTAAAGTTCATTCCCAAAGTCTTCAGGTCAGAATAGATAATAAGTGTACACTGCATGGATGCTTTTGTGTGTCTGTGCATTTATGTGTAACTATGCATATATATTGTATATATATATATATATATATATATATTTATATATATATATATATATATATATATATATACAATGTATATATGAATTTATGAGTGCATATCATGCAGGCGCGGATTTAAAGGGGGGCGGAGCCGGCGTACGCCCCCCCTAAACCTGCCGAACTGACCTAAAACTAATATAATTGCAATTTGGGAATAGGATGCTCGAAGTAGCTGGACCGGCAGAATGGAGCTCTCTTACCGGAGCTCTCTTACCTACTTACCTGAGTTGCTAGCAGACGTTACACACGTGACCAATGACTTTTTCCGTGACGTCATTCACAAAGTTCATGTACAGACACAATTTACGTAAATAGAAATTGGTCAATTTAAAAATATGTCAAGTGGTCCGCCGTCAAAACCGCTTAAACAAGCAGTTTTTATCATTCGCGAATAAGCCGACTGCCGTTGGTAAGACATAAGCCTATCTTAGGCCTAAATCTCAAAAGATGGCATATGACTATTATTATAATTTTGAAATTCGTCGTGCTGATTATAGCTGCCGATATTATGGACAAAAGCAAATCAAGGATATAGAACTAGGCCTACTCCAGGGCTTAAAGTGTGCAGGACGGTCATGGACGGCGTCCTGGCACTTATTTTCGAGGCAGGACGCCGTCCTATGACTTAATTGGCCAGCACGGTCGTCCATGACTGCATGGACGGCGTCCATGCAGTTACGGACGGACGGTAAAGACAAAACCTTTCTCTTTTACAATAACATTTTGATTTTTATTGTTATCCTGGTAGCTTGCGACACTGAAAAACGACTTAATTTTTGAAGTTTTCGCGACTTTATCGTTCACAAATTGCTGGCAAACAAGAGCCTAAAATTGCTCCATTTGAGGTCGACACAGCCAAAAATGCGCTGGTCGCTGGGGCTCCGCCCCAGACCCCGCTGGGGGAGCTTACGACGCTCCCCAGACCCCCTAGTCGGGACGGGCTTCGTGCCTTCGGCACTCGCAACTTCGCGCCTTCCGCCATTGACGACCAATTACATGTACAATACAGCGTCCTGGCACTTCGTTTTTTACACTTTAAGCACTGGCCTACTCACATAATCATTCTCTCAACGCTCAGTGGCGTGCGGTCCATGGATGAGGTGCATCAACATTGTGACAAGGACATCAAGTTAGACATCGATGACATTATCAATGCCTACGCCAGAAAGCATCCAAGGAGAATGGCACTGCTTAATCCACTGGCATGTGACACTTAATTATTTCCTTTTTGGATCAAGGGTTGCATAATCAACAGACTTGTTGTCCTCGAGACTAAAGTCTTGGTCTCGAGTGCGCTCGAGTTCGGTTTTAAAAGTCTTGGTCTTGGTCTTGGTCTTGAGAATAAAAGTCTTGGTCTTGGTCTTGGTCTTGAGGGCCAAAGTCTTGGTCTTGGTCTTGGTCTTGAGGTTCAAAGTCTTGGTCTTGGTTTTTCAAGACCAAGACCAAGACCTGCCTTCACGATAGTATCATAATTATATTATAATAATAACTAATAAAATTATAATTATATAGTAGAAAATGAAATCATGGTATAATATGGCATTTCATGTAGGCCTAATACAATATAATAAACAGCAACTAAAAACTATAATTTTGTCAAATTTTCGGAGGAAAATTATTTTATTTCTGGGCGCTTTCTCCGCTGGAAATGTCCAGATAAGCGGCATACGCCATGGCAGGATTCAAAAAAGACTCACGATTTCTAAATTTATATCCAGTGCTTGAAAAGATGCTGTGCGTGCCAGCACCTTCAGCACCTGTAGAACAAATTTTTTCACATGGTGGAATTTTCATGAGGCCACACCGGGCACGCCTTGGTCAGAAAATGAATTGGTTCTGTTAATTTTTAAAATGCAACAGCCATTTGCAATAACATTGCACATAATCACATTAAGGAGTTTTGTAGGCACGAACTGAACTCGGAATTCTCTGCAGTTTGGTTATAGAGTTGCTTTGTTTGAATAAAATACGTTTTAATTAAGATAGCAGAACCTGCATTTTCGCAAGGTCTTGTCTTGGTCTTGAGACCAAAAGTCTTGGTCTTGTCTTGGTCTTGAGCCCAAAAGTCTTGGTCTTGGTCTTGGTCTTGAGGCTCAAAGTCTTGGTCTTGGTCTTGGTCTTGAGGTTCAAAGTCTTGGTCTTGGTCTTGGTCTTGAGGTTTGAGGTCTTGACAACAACACTGATAATCAAAAACGATAACTGATTTATAATCGTTTCACTGTTAACCTTCAGTGGAGTCTGGAGACCAGTGGTTTTATATGAGAAACTATATATATTTTTTAAAGTTCCATAACATTTTCTATAAAAAGGATCATTATAGTTTTGCGTGATCTAATTTCATATATATATATATATATATATATATATATATATATTTACGGGATTGGATTGGTAGTATTTACGCCCCCCCTAACCAAAAATCCTGGATCCGCCCCTGTCATGTACAATAATCACGCCATAGGAGGTACGAGATAAGACTTTCCAATAATAAACATTCATAATTCATTACGAAAACTTATATAGCGCCCCTTCAAGAAGTCTACTTAGAGGCGCTCCCAGCCCAGCCACGGCTCCCAGCCCAGCCACGGCTAAAACAGTGCATCTGGTAAACAACTTGCACAGACCATTCTTCTTTCCAGCGCCAACTCCAATTCCCGATCGATGTCGTCGATGCCAATGTCGACGCTGTCGTCGTTCTGCTCTTCCTCGTATTTCTTGTTCACGTACTCGTAGTGCGTAAAGATCGGTTCCTCCAACTCTCGATTCACAAAGTCATCCTCATCCTCCAGTTCCTCCTCCAGCTTCACTTCTACATCCGGCACCAGCTCATCCTTGACCTCTGCAAGAACCTTAGAGGTCATCCCAGACGTCTTTCCATCATCGCTGGGACCTGCGAGCACACCTCCCGCACCCGACGACACACCACCACCACCGTCCGCTATTGGACTGCTCTGCGAAATTGTCTTCGCATCATGATCCTGCGACTTCGCCTTACGTTCGGACGACTTGACTTCAGAGTCGTTCGACTTCAAGTCGTGATGCTTTGCGACTTCCACATCCTCCGACTCGGTGCTGTGCTTTGACGACTTGCTTCGATGATGTTTCTTCGACGTTGAACTGCCATCCATCGATGGTTTCTCTACGTCGACCAAAGCCACGTGATTCTTCGCTGCTTTCTCTTTTGCTTCAGCATGCAACGTTTGTGGTTCAATGGGTTTTTCATCCTCTGTGGTCGGTTTGCTTTCCATTAATTTTTCCAGGACGTCGTCGGGTGGCTTCTGAGGTCCGTAGATGAGTGGAGCCGCCTCTTCCGTCTCCGCTTCCTCTTCCTCCTCTGGAATCGGTGGATAGGAAACCAACGGCTCGATCACCTCTTTGTCGTCCACTTTCTTTCGGTGCTTTCTGAAATTCGGAAAAAAGAAATTAATGAGTACACGCACAAATGTCTTAGAATTATTTATCACTATATTATTACAAAATAAATGATTTCTTATAATAATTATTTACCATATATCTAACAGAAACAATGCAACAACTAATTTCTTTCTAAAATATAATCAACAAAAAGTTAAATATCCTCAGAATACAATGAAACATCTGACATACAAAAAAAAATTTTTTTTTGAATACTCAATATCCACAAAAATCACTACGACACCAAATCTCTTCTCAGTATCAAGGATGATTGAAGCACGAAAGCTCCACAGCTGTTTGGACACATTGTACACCGCGAAGCTGAATTTAGGACTACGCCAAGGTCTAGGGAGACATGAATTTCTGGACACCCTTAATCCTTCATCTAACATAAATGGTGGAAGTCGACCTGCGGCCATTGAATACAGACGGATGGATGTTTGTCATGGCAATGTCCATGGATGATGACAACCTAGTTTCTTGGAATTTAAACAGAATGCAAAACAATCTGGTAACAACAGTCACCCTGACGAAAATATCAAAGCTACCAACCGTTCTTTCTTTGTAGATTTCTTCGTCTTTCGACCTCCGTGCAGTTTCTTCCACTCGGCCATTTCCTTTTCGTACTTCGCAAGCAGACGTTCGTACTCCTTGTAGCGAAGCAGGTACTGCGAGAAATCTGGCGGGCTTTCCCAGGTCACTTCGTTCGTGTCTATGTTCCAGTAGTAGTAACACTGCGTTCCTTCGTCTAAACAGTGCTGCCAAATGGACGTCGGTTCTGACACAAACAAACAAACGAGTAACACACCATAAACATGAACTGATAACTTTTAACATCTATAGAGTAACGTAAATATTTTAATACAATGTAGCAACTGTAGCATTTATAAGTCTAGAGTTTCCAGTCTGGCTTTCAAATGCCATCAACTGGTTGGCATCAACAGTTCAGTAACAATAAAAAAATAACAAAGTTCTTTATAAGATACCAAAACATAAATTGGCACTCGCGTAACACAACTGGATAACTATTCACATTTAAGTAACATGTATATGCCATATTTTGACATAGCATAACACAAGAACACGGTCTTCCATCAGGCTTTCAAATATAAAAAATAACAAAAGTAATGATTATTGCAATGCAGTGAAGTGATGCCCCAAACTGTGTTTAACATAAAATTGAATTGCTGAATGTCTATGTGCCTATAAACATATACTACCATGCTTTATGGAAATAAACCAACATGCATACATGCAAAAATACACTCACTAGACTTAAGACTCATCTATTTTGCAAGGCATATCCTGCTGTTAGTTGTATGTGAGGCACCCTTGTAACGGCATGGCTGTTTTACGGCACCACAACATTTTTTGTCATTGTTTTCATTATTATACTGACATACTCTCCATTGATGTTAGTCATGCACTGCCACTGAGTATTTAGGTGTTGTTTAACCCTTTAATGCTGAGATGGTAGTAAATGGTATCGAAAATCCTATACCCTCCGGCATTAAAGGGTTAAGTGGTTGAAATGAGTGAAAAGCATTAGCATTGTATTGCTGCTGCGGCAGCAACTACCTTTCGGCTCTACAGGTGGTTGATTGTTGGCATCATCTTCTGATGTTCCGATTCCATTGTCTGCGTCGCTGTCTGCAGCCGGATCCGATGGTTTCGGTTCAGGTTTCGGTTCCAGAAGTTTCAACGCCGGCGTCTCTTTCTCATCAGCTTTTGCGTCCGCGTCTTCCACAGGCGGATTTTCCGGTACGTCAATCGACTCGATTTCCTGTTGTGAAAACAATAACGACAATAATAATATCGATAATTTTTATTTAATTTCAAACAAACACAATGCAGAATGATTACAATTCACAGTAAGAACGAATGATCACAAGTTAATACAGGAGTCGAATTTAACTGATTGGCTGCCTTGCAAGTCATCCACCACGTCATACTGCTCATTTTACCAACACCATCTGTTGATTGGAAGGCTGAGTGGACCTTTTGGGAGTGTAGCGGGGAAGCGATCCCGTGTCAGCCATCCGTGAGCTCATCATGCTAGAGTGTCAGCCATAATCTTAAACCCCCTCCCAAAAAAGAACCATTCAGAATGAATCAAATACCCATAGAATTAGTCACCTTGTCACAAACAAATTCTCAGCCTCTCTTGCACGACTAATAGCTTGCCGAAGATCAAATGTCGCAGATGAGATAATCTTGAGAATTTTCCAGTGTCAGTGATTAAAAGATAAGAATATTCTTTAAATGACCAATTGCTATCGGCATTTTGGTTGTCAGACATGGTAATAAACATATAATACATAATTCATAGAAATGATAAAAGCAGTCAAATGAATTGATGAAAATGAGTTACTGTTATTGTTTAATTGCAATTTATCCATAGCTGAAATATTATCAGTTAATTTACAAATGTTCTTAATCTTTATCATGAATCAAGAATAGCAGTTACTCAACATCTTAACCGAATACTTACAGCCAAGAAGTCTTTCAGCTTAAGGTCGATGTCATCTCCTACTGGACCGGTTCCCCCAGAGACACTGGTTCCCCCAGAGACACTGGTTCCACCCGAGACACTGGTTCCACCCAAGACACCGGTTCCACTTGAAACACCGGTTCCACTTGGAGGAGGAGGAGGAACCTGTGATTTTGATTTGTCGTTAGCAGCACTCGTCTCTGTCGCTTTGAACGTCGGAAGCTGTGTGTCGGTTGCAGCAACAAATTTTGGCCACTTCTTGTTATCTGCTGCATAAGATAGCAATAAAGAAACGATGACAGAAGAAATATTTATATGTAGCCTACCTCAGAGTTTTTTTTTTATTAAATATAATAATAACAACAAAAACAACAATTATAATAATAATATTGAAAATAATAGTATTAACAATAGCAATGTTCATTTATTCATGTATTAAACAAGAAAGATGTATAGATAAAGGCAATTGCGTTATAGCAAAACTGAACATGGATATTAATTTTGTGACAAAAGCTGTTCACTGTTCACCTTTCTGTGTCTCGTGAACGGGTGGAGGAGGTCCGTTGCTTGGGCTCCCCACGTCATCGTCATCAGAATTGTCGTCTGAAGGTGAATCCATTGCGTATTGACTCATGATTCCACTCAACGCATTGCCAGTCACTGAAACACATCCAATGCATTTGTAGCGAAAGACCAAATCATGCTGCATGATGTACTGTGCACCTCGCATTGTAATATTATTATGTTAGGCCATGATGCAGTCCACCTTCTTTCATCAAAATTAGGTCAGGTCATGGAGCATGCTCTGTGCACCTCTATATTACAAGCATTCATATAGGTCTGTGCTTTGGAGCGAAAAAACACCATGCCTTATGTATACTTTCTCTATTGTCGTTGTTGGACCAATTCTGAGAAGGCATCTTTGAGGGGCACAATATAAATCCTCTGAATGAATGAATGAATGAATGGATTGTACCACTCTGTCAGTTTGCACTTTGGTGGTGCCAGCATTTGGATTCAAGAGGAGGGTAAATTTAACTATTTTTATTATTATTTTTTGCCTCTTTTCCACAAGCATTTGAAAACCCTTCTCTGATTTTGGTTTGGCGTTGTCAGGTCAGAAGCGCATCTAAGGAGCCTCTCTTGAAGTGGCTCTATATAAATTCATGATTAAGATTACAATGTTAATCATCTTTGTTATCACACAACGTTATTCATTCATTCTGAGATTTAAACAAACAATCAAGGACTCTACCTTCGGGTTTCTGAACCTCTTCTGCTGGTTTATAACCAAAGCCATACGTTGGCTGTCGACGTGGTTCATCCTCAAGCTGAACAACCGTTCTCCGCTTTCCAAATCCTCGCTTCCCCGACTTCTGAAACAAAGTAACATCCCCCGAAACTCATTCCTTGCACGCAAAGTTTTTTTAAAAGAGGAAAGACTTCCACAGTCCAAGCCTGTTCAACATTTCAACATGTACTTTCACAGTGTCTTCAAACAATTTTCTGAGCAGCTGCAGAGCTACGAATGCTGCATCGCAATATTCATTGGGGTGCATATTAAAGGATTCGGGCCGCACCTAACGATTTGGCCAGTGAATATGATTCCATACCGAATACATTAAAATGCGATTCTTCGTTCAGTTGTCGTTAAATACATAAAAGTACAAGCATAAGGGTGGAAATCCAGCTATTCAAATCTGACAGGTGCCTCAGTTTATAACAAAGTAGTAGTACTACTGTAGTAGCTTCTAGTGTTCAAAGACAACTTAAAGTTGTCAGGGGCTTTGACGCTGTCCTCGTCCTTTCTTCGGGTTTGTTACTGGCACTACTAGGGACAGTGGCGAAGTAATATTGGCCATAACAGATTCTAAAAATAGTTATGTAGGCTGGCTGTTGGCCGCTCGATGCTCCACACATAATTGCTTTCTACGGCTGAAAACTTTGCAATGTAGGTACTAACCGAAGACCGATTCGAAAACATGGCGATTCGAATGAGATTTTATAAAGCGAACGCCAAATTGTTACGAATCCGCAACTTTAATTACTTTAGCGATCCACTTTTATTTTACATCGACGACCGACATAAATACGGAAGACCGCACGGTACTCTGGGATAGAAAAGGTAAGTGATTTCAGTATTTAGGAACCGTGGTCTGTTGCTAATTATGTGCTAAAGCTTAGGACGGTTTTATACGCTTTTTTACTCTTGTAAGAGTTCTGTTAGAAGGGTTAGATAGATCTGCTAGTATATATCGCCTCTATAATTATGCAAATCTGTTATTAGGCCTATACTCTGCATTACATGAAATTTAGCTAGTTTAACCTGGGACTAGCCTAATAGGCCTATCGATATTAGTTCCAGATTTAACCAAAGATATTAGCAAAGACCTAGGTCTTTGATATTAGTGTCGTAGTCTACGACTCTAATATCTTTGGTTTAACGCAATCTCCACGTTTCTGCCGCGCCCCAAAGCTGCAGTGGCCCACCATTGGCATCTTGTAGGCATATTGTTGTAATTGTAATCAAGACAATCTAGGCTAGCAAGCAATTGCTACTTCTAGGATGCTTAAGGGTCGACCGGGGTAATATGGCCACCCCGGGTAATATGGTCACACCGTAAATTTAGCCAAATATAAAGTCTATGGTGGTTCTAGCGCACTGCTATTCTTATGCTGTTTCCGCTTAATTTCGTAATCATAGTGCGGAGATTACTAGTTGAGTCTAGAATTTTCCTCGAATTTTTGAAATATTTTTCTTATTTCCTTAAAATTAATGGTGAGTACAACTTATGTTTTTCCCACAATGATTCACTGGATTAAATTTTCGCAAAAATTCCATTGATTAGGCCTAGTCATTGCATGTAACCTTCAAACAATTGGACGACCGCAGACGTGAGCTACTAAGATCGTCTGCCAGCGATCTGATGCAGCACCTGTAGAACTTTAGCCTATATATTATATTCAGTGGCGCAACTATAGGAGGTGCTGGGCTAAAAAGGTGACCCACACAATTTTTCCAAAATCGAGTTTTTTGTATTGAGGGGTGGGGAGGGGTAGGGGTCCTTTCGCTCTTTCAGATTACACAATCAAGCAAGTTTCTTCATTCTTCTGTATTATAAAATTAGTCAAATTATTTATGGTTCATAAAGCACTAGATTTCAGTGTTTAGCTCGTCTACCTGAGTTTGTCTGGGCCGGGTCTCGAGAATTTGCCTAGTGATGAATTTAAAGCGGTAGTGATAGGCTATGCCTATAGCCTATACGTCACCAGGTTATAAATTGGGCCTATTCGTGAATTGACAACGCAAGATCTTTATTGTGGAGTTTAAAATTGAAATGTGTGGGCCAAAAATTATGTAGGACAACCAGTTACATTGAACAATTGAATTTCAATATGAATATAGCGTATACCGTTGTCTGCCGATAAGTTTCTGGCAATTCAAGGTCGTTAAGGCGGTGTCACGACAACTCGTCTAACGACAACTCGTCTAACGACAAGTGGTCTCCGGACAATTCGTCTAACGACAACTGGTCTACTGACAACTTATCCAGCGCTTGAGAAATGGAAGCTGGATGATAGTTTTTAGAGGTGAAATGGAGGTTGGATTGATGAAAAAACGCAAGAGAAATGGAATCTGGATGATGGTTCTCTTACAGGTGAAATCGAAGCTGGATTGACGAAAATAACGCATGATAAATAAAAGCTGGATGAAGGTATTTCTAGATCTGAAATGGAAGCAGGATTGATAAGAAAACCGCTTAAGTAATGGAAGCTGGATGATGATATTTTTATATATGAAATAGAAGCTGGATTGACTAAAATAACAGGCGAGAAATAGAAGCTGGATGAAGTAATTTTGGATTTGACATAGAAATGGGTGCATGTTGGAATACATGAATGAAAATCATCAATCCAGCTTCCATTTAAGCAAAAAAAATTTTTTCGTAAATCCAGCTTCTATTTCATCAATACTATTCGTCAGTAGACCAGTTGTCGTTAGACCAATTGTCCGGAGACGAGTTGTCGTTAGACGAATTGTCGGTAGACCAGTTGTCGTGGAACCCGTTAAGGCTCGTCGGCGTTGGAAGAGGTGCCCAAACAATTTGGCGTGCTCTCCGGATGGTCTGCTTGATGTGCCGGATTGGCGGTAGTTGGGCTGCCACAGATGGTTTCACTTCACCATAGGCACAGGCTACAATCTGGTGACTAGGTTCCTGGAACGCGAGAGCACGTTCTTTCACCTTCACCATTACTTTCCTCGCCTCGATGGTCGCGACGTCAGGAACATGATTGTGCGGAGTAGAGACCCTCACAATCTCCTCTCCAACCGTATGACAACGGCCGCGACACTTAATCCGGTCGCCTTCCGTGCACTTCCAGATCGTCTTCGTCTTGATCGTTTTCTCCTTCCGAAAGGTGAATCCACCGACGATCAGAAGATCACCGCCCCTGCTACTCTTAACGTATTCGAGAGACATCTAAACGCAATAGACATCGACTTAGACCTATCTCGTAGTTTAAAAAATACTTTAATGTGTCCTCCTTTCGGTTCGTGGACAGGTTTTATAGATGTACCGCCAGCCAAGAACAATTTGGCTTTGAAGTTATATTAGAATAATAATGAATTGAGCCAGCCTTATTAAGAACAATTTGGCCTTGAAGTTCTATTCTATTGAAATTATAATGAATTGACTCAATTGAGCCGACGAAGATCCACAATTACTTTTGCTTTGATTTTGCTTTGAAGTTCTTATCAATAACACGTGTTGTTTGCGCACGGTTTACAGTAACGTCCTTTTGAAGCAGCGCTGAAATGAATGTCGGCGAAATGTGTAGTCGCTGTATTTGATCGCGGCGAATTGTGTAGTCGCTGAAATGAAGATCGGCGAAATGTGCGCGCTGGATTCAACGGAAAGCCCGGTCAAAACAGCCCCGTCATAATCGCCCAAAGACAACACAGCCCGTCAAAATCGCTAAGCGAGAACAGCCCCGTCAAAATAACCCCGTCACAACCAACGACCTCATATTATATTACAACAACCCGGGACTATTTTATCGGAAATCGACTAAGTCGCGGAATAAAACACGATATTCGTGAGGAAATAGACCGAGGAGGATCCTGGGCGATGCTGCACAATCGGGGACCGCTATTAATAGATTTTACGCGCCGTTCTATTTTTAATTTGTGGGCGTGGCTTCTTTACGCACACGAAATATCGGAGTACGTATCACAAGAGGTGTCATTTAGTCCACTTATCTGAGCATCCCTGGTTTCCTCATCTTTCTGCTGTCTTAAAATTACTGTCATCTCTAGAACAAAACGGGAGTCGCCTTCAGGAAGCGGTTTACCATGTCTATCTGAAAAAGATCCATCACTGTGAAAACGATCCTAATTCATCGTGTACAAAAATGATCACACAACGAATGACGGGAAAATAACTGGCAAAATTATGAGCATAGAATCATTGTTGAAAAACTATGAAATAGAGATTCAGTAAAACACAACGATCATTTTTTAAAACTTCTGAATATGTTTATTATTTAACAATTCAAAATATACATCATAGAAACAGTTAATAGGAGCACACGGACAGACAAACAGATAGATCTTACGGCAGCTTAAACAATACAAAAGGCATGCTTCTCTCTGCATCTAGCACCGTGGCATTTAATAACAATAACAACAGATTGAGCAGCATAATTCACATGCAGTCAATGATTTGAAGCTATGATTTCTGAGGGAGAATTCAGTCACGATGGTATCGTGCAAAGTTCAGTTTTAGACATTTCCTGAAAACAGCAAAGGATGAGAAGTTACTGGTACAAGAAGAAATATTGTTCCACACAGGCCTACAATGGCTGATGAGGTGATGATCTTGATGCAATTGCACAGAGGCAGCAGATTTAGTTCTGGAACATCACAATGTCATGCTCCTTGAAGCTGGTCAGAGATACTTACATGAAGGGGTTTCATTGTCAAACAGTCCTAGGTGTATTTGTCTGTCTGCCTCACTGCAAGTCTCAGTCCTCACGCTGTCAGACAGCTACATTACATTTCAGACACTGTTGGTCACCAACAGACACTGTTGGTGTGGCACTGTTGGCTCGAGTGCTTGCCTTGAAGCATGGAGTGTGTGGATTGAAATCTCCCAGAAAATGTTAAAGTTTAGGAAGCTGAACAAATCCTCAACACAGAGCATCATCTACAGGGCACATTTATATTGTTTGGCAGTGGTGCTTATTACAGAATCAATCATGTGAGATGCAGTTTATTGGCTTCTAGATAGATGCCCCAATGCATAAATATAAGCTCCAAAGAAAATACAAATCGTTTGACGCAAAACTGGTGTTTAACAGTCTAGTGGCTACTGCGCTGGATTGTTAACACCTGAGAATTGAAGGTCTAAGTCTCAATAGGAATGAAGTCAATGGACAGACGTCTTACGATTTCTATTCTACTCGCGATATCCCATATGTGAACACTGTTGGTGGAAAGTACATAATCATGGTGAGGGATACGATACAGGATGAACCAGACAATTTTCATAATTATGCCAAGATCAAGAAAACGAATTCGCTAACAGCAACACTGGCAGTTCATACGTATTGCTGACTTTACTCAATACATCTTTCCATAAATCAATCTGGGGTTTACAATCTAAATTTGCCAGTTCTTCTTATCCAGTCGTCATGCAATGGTCATTAATTTCCATACGCCCTCTCAAGAGACCATTCACGTATTGTTCGTAGGCCGTATGCTCTGTGCTCCAGAATGCATGACTTTCAACTGCCCATAAAAGATGACTAATTTAATCTCTCGAGTACTCTTGGACTGTTCGCAGTGTCAGCTCTAGCACACAGTAAGAACTCTTTTTCCCAGCCTAGAATTTTGCAGAAACAGCTAGTTTAGTTCACTTTTCATTTCCCTCTTCATGTAACAAGTTGCGGTATGTCAACTTAGTTTTCTTGAATAAACAAATTATATGTCAGATGTCCAATCATTGTCCATGTCTTCCATCTGCATGGCAGATCTCAACTGTAATTGTAATCGTACATTTGTACACTGGGACCAAAGACTTCTGAATATAAACAGGTCTTCGTATAAAGAGAAAATCTCAACATATATCAGACCTTCCCCTCAGAAGATCTTCCCTGTCACATACAGTCACTAGCTGTAATTTGTACGGAGCTAGGGGACGAGTCTCCCCAATTGTCATAGCCCAGTTCTTTGTGTCTTCCCAGTCATCCTGCGCAAAGGTGTTCTCCGTACCAATAAAGAACCTGTTCAAAAACAACGAAGAACTACCCCAGCACAGGTCAACCAAATGAAGATCCACGGAGTTCTGACTTAACCCTCTAATGACGGAGGGTATAGGATTTCCCATATGTACCAATTACTACCATCCCGGCATTAAAGGGTTAAACAGCACGAGTTAAACCAAGCATAGATAACCATGCACTGCAGATTAACTAAGCAGTGAGTAGTCGACCCATGGGGATAACCGACTTTATCAACACCCTAGGTTAACCGAGCACGTTTGAACCCAACCAGCATATACACGACGAGCACGAATGAGCGACTCAGCAGTCTTCGACTATTCCTGGAAACAGGTAGAGATACGGCTTCGTGAGATTGTCCGATATCGAAGCGATTTGTCCTTTCTGTTGCATCCTGGGATCTGTCGTCTTTGGCAGCCACGTCGACACGATTCCATTCACCTAAAGTCAACGAGAAACCACAATAACTATTATTAGAATTCACCTAAAGTCAAGGAGAAAAATACAATTATTATTATTAGAATTAGCGATTAATTGTGAAAGGGGAAGTGTCAGAGGGAAGGGAGGAGTCTCTGTCGTCATTGTCACAGCCTAGTTTGCATCAACTTTATTCTTCCAATAACCTTAGTCACGACCATTCGCCTCAATTGGGCCTTGTTGGAATTTGTATATTTATCTTTTCTCTTTCTACCGTCTTCTCAAGACCTTTCTTTTTGACCAGGCCTGGGTTGGGAGCGCCTCTGAGTGGAGATCTATATAAATTTATGTGATTGATTGATTGGTCTGGAATACCCTTTCTCCTTCTCTTTTGTTCTACAGTTCTGTCTGGCAGTCTCTCTTCCTTATTCTCTTTCCTTGAAACCTGCTTCTTCAACAGAGTTCTGCTTGGTCTCCATGGCTTCAAGACTCCCTGCGATGGTAATTGCTTAGACGAACCGAGCAAGACCTTCACTCATTCACGATTGCTCCACAACATCGTCGACTCATGCTCAGTCATTCGATAGTTGCACTTCAAAAAAAGGGCAGTAATAACAATTTAATACAATAAACAATATGTTATTTAGCGCAATTTACAAAAGCGTTTGCCGTACTTTTCGAAGCATCGCCGAGACATCCATGTGGCAGGCATCCTCCATGAAGACTCGAACAATGGCGTTTATGTACCAGCTGCCGTTCCTCGTGTTTCGAAACGAACGAAAGCCTTCACAGACAAACAGAATCACCATCACACAGTCATCGGATGATTTTTCTTACCCGTACAACTTAACAATAATTTTTATTACTAATAATTATTACTATTAATGATGCGTAGCTGAAACAGAAATCCATAATAAAAATGCTCATTTGAAAAAACCAGTGTGTTACAAGCCTGGGCGAAAAGAGACCTCAACAGCTTGTAAACTTACCACTTTGCGTTGGAAACCCAACAACAAAGTCCTTGAGACTGACGGCCCCCGGGGGACAGGCATCTGGCCTCGTCGTGTCGTCGTCTTCCGAAGAAGACTTCTCAGAAATGCAATCCACTTGATCGTAATTATCTACAAGCAGACGATCAAAAACCTTCATGTGATAACATGTGAGTGCATATTTATCATCATCATTGCATGATATTGCCACACAGAATTTTATAAATGACTCATCCTTGAGTGTCTGTGAAAATTCCCATGGTTTCATCAGACTGGATGGTTGCATGTTTAGATGAACGATGAGCACATGTATACAGGGTGGGGAAAAAAAAGTGACCACATAAAAAAATTTGCCAATATTTTTGTAAAAAGTAAGAATTTTTAAATCAGATTATGTAGGCTTAAAGACAATTAATATCCACGCAAAACAGCCAAATTTCACAGTAAAAATATGAAACAAAACAAATGTTATATCACTTTGAGTGAGTGCACCCACTGTTTTTTTTACGATCCAAAAACATAACACAACAAAAAAATGTTATTAAGTCACATCTCAAATAATTGTTATCAAATGAACATGATATTGCCGGATAATCATTATTATTATTTATAAAATAAACATGCACCAGTTAGCCTGTCAAATTCTGCAATAAAAACAGAACACATTTCTTTAAACACATAAATACAAAAATGCTAAAAAAGAGAAGATTTTAAAATAAAAACTTGATTTTTTGGTCTGTAAGTTCTACCTCCTCTGCACGCCTGGAAGAATGCAATTTTTGGTTTGCCAGCCAAAGCTTGACACTCTGCAAGCGGTTGAAGTATTTGAGATGTTGCTATGGGAACACCGTCGCTGCCAAAGATGACTTCGGACATGGCACCGTCATAATATCGAATGCTGCCATGACTCATCACAAAGAGAACGAAACTCTGGTCATCGACGAGACGCGGGTCTACTGCGACTTTCATCAACTCAACTTCAATTTCCTGCAATAAAAGAGTTTTACAAAGATTCTTACCAAGAAATTAAAATAAAAATCAGCAAAAAGTGACCACCAATTTCCGATCCACAGTTAATAATTGATATATATTCTGATATGCAAATTCCCTGTTCTGTAACAAATTGCTCCAGACACATCCATGGGTGCCCACGCATAGTAGCAAGAAGGGACACTCCCCCACCCCGGAAAAATTGGCACTGATTTCTTTAAATAATACTTTTCGGTTTAAAAACTTTGCACTAAAGCATTAACGATACATGAAGTGAAACTGATAACTTCACAAGTAGAAAAATATGAAAAATAAGCAAGTTCTCAATTTCATGCTATGCGCATATTTCACAATATTGCCAGAAAATTTAATCACTACCATCATTGCCACTCTTGCTGAAATAGCTGCAGATGCCCAAACAACAACCACCGAACAGATTCACAGTTTATGACAATGTTTAGTGTTTCACTTGTAGTTTTTGACGTTTAGCGTTTCACTTGTAGTAGGCCTATAACCATCAATGGATATGTTGTGCATGACAAGAATGATGAAAGCATAGCAAAGGTTTGAGTTTTGCCAGTCCTAGCTTGCTGGATAAAAATGCAAAGACAGTATGAACTGAAAGCAAAGACAGTATGCATTAAAAAGCAAAGATAGTATTACTGTAATTAAAAGCGAAGACAGTATGCATAAAAGCATACAGTATGCACTGAAAGCAAAGACAGTATGCATTAAAAGCAAAAAAAGTATTAATTAAAAGCAAAGACAGTATGCGTTAAAAGCAAAGGCAGTATGCATTAAAAGCAAAGACAGTATGCATTAAAAGCAAAGACAGTATGCACTAAAAGCAAAGACAGTATGCACTAAAAGCAAAGACAGTATGCACCAAGAGCAACATACTGCGGCCGTCAGGTTTCTACAGATGCAGACGTCGTAATGTAGTTCGGTGAAGAGCTTCTGGAGAATTCTTTCGTCGATTTCCGCTCCTTCCCGCGGGTCTTGTCCGTTCGTGTGGCAGATGTTGATGATGAGACACTTTCCTCGACTTCTTCGACTCATTGCGTACGACTGAAAACACAACAACATCCAATCTCAAATTTTACAATTATCTAATCTGCGTCCAGAACGATAACAACAATAATAATAATATTATCGCTGTGGCTGTCACGGGCTTTTTCATTAACACTTTGCCCGATTTGGAAAAGGGGTAGCCTTTCAATAACATAACATGACAACAGTAGTATTAGTAGTAGTAGTAGTAGTAGTAGTAGTAGTAGTAGTAGTAGTAGTAGTAGTAATAATAATAATAATAATAATAATAATAGCAATAATAATAAGAAATAATAATAATAGTAATAATAATAATAATAATAATAACAATACTACACATGACCGGCTAAGATCCTCCTCGTCAGCAGGTCTACTACAAGTTCCACGGTCTTCTAAACGATGTGGCACTTGTTCCGCCTCTGTGTCAGGACCCACTGCATGGAACAGTCCTCCTGACCATGTCAGGAATGAGCCAGAAGCTCCGAGTTGAATAATCACGTTTATGATTTCTGACTTTTCATAAATTTTTCTCACACAGCCTTAAAATAGTTTAGGGACCTGTGAATGGTCTGCCATAGAAACCCAGAATTTCTTTCATCGACCGTGCTACTATGGTAGTACAACTATGGTAGTAGTGCCACTACTACCAGTACGTACTACTACTACAACAATTTCTTGTAAGAATAATACAATAATAATAACAATAATAGAAACCCAACATTTTCAATTAATTAAGCTGATGCGAGCTGCTGTAGCGCAAATTCAGTGTGAGTTGGTACAAGTCAAATGCAATGCAAACATTTCAGCATTTGGCGTAATCACGCAGTGTAAGTCAGCATGAATCAATGTAATGCAATGTCAACAGTGCAATGTAATGAAATTTCATGCAATGTAGACGCATTTCACATAAATGTAAATTCAGAGAACTGTAGGTTTAAAACAGCGGTTCCCAACCCGTGGCCCGCGGGCCAAAAGTGGCCCGCCAGGCCTAAAAAAATGGCCCGCCAGGCCTCAAAAATGGCCCTCATCTCTCTAAGAATAAACAAAAATGTATGAAAAATTGACAATTTTGACAGGATAGAACACATAATTATTTTCTATTACAAATTCTTTTATTTTTACGTCTATAAATAACATCAAACATTCTATTTTGAATCAATTATAACAATTTTATATGCTTTTAGTTTAGTAAATTTTAGCATTGTGGCCCCCTAATGTTCTTTAACTAAGAAAAAGTGGCCCGCGTGTCCTCCAACTTAGAAAAAGTGGCCCTAAGGTCCAAAAAGGTTGGGAACCACTGGTTTAAAACGACGAAGTTGTACACTCACATTTTGCTTTATGGAAGCATAGAAGTTGCTGTCGCATTTCCGGACGACAATTTTTTCCAAGTCGATCAACTGTGGCGAGTTAAAGACACGTTGCAGCGGCTCGCCTGAAATGTAAATTTAATCTCCAATAAACATACCGGTAATTATGATGCTCAACTGATTGAATGATTGGTATTTGATTGAATGATTAACAGATTAATTTAGTCATTAACTGGTTGGTTGATTGATTGAAGTCAATGACTTATGAACAATTGTTTGATTGATAGACGGACTTTGTTTTCATTGCATACTGTCAGTGCTTTCATCGCATACTGTCTTTGCTTTCATTGCATACTGTTTTTGCTTTCATTGCATACTGTTTTTGCTTTCATGGCATACTCTCTTTGCTTTCAAGGAATATTCTCTTTCATTAATACTATCTTTGACTTTGCTTTTATTGCATACTGCCATTGTTTTGAAGAAAAAACTGTCTTTGCTTTCAATGCATACTGTTTTTGGTTCCAAGCTTGCTTCCAATCAGATTACAAACTGATTTATTGTGCACTGAAATAATTGATTGAATGAATTATATAAGTTTCTGAATGAATGAATGAATGAATGAATGGTGTAACAGAAGCATAACGTGCTGTGACTAAATGTTTATTACTATAAGCTAAGGCACAATGGATGGTTGGTAATTATCTGACAGAATAATTGATTGATTGTCAGTGATTGACTTGATGACTGAGTGACCAACTGTTTGTAAGAATTAGGTAAGTATTTATTCCAACATTCAGGAGATGCATTAAAAGAGCCACTCTCACAGCTTTAATTAACACACCAGTAAATAATAATATCACCCGCTTTAATACCTGTAACAATATTTTCATCCTTCACCAATAACTGAGATCGTGCAATCACAGTCACGGAATCAACGACGATATCTTCTCGCCGCAAAGTTATGTTTTCCATTTTTTCTGCAATTTTTTCCGTCCCATTTTCCCCTATACGACAACAACAAAACCAAGAAATCCACGCGTGACAAAATAAAAGAAAAGAAATGCCTATGTTGCCTTAGCCATAAAAATTTTAATCTGAATGTACCAGATGCAATTATTACCTTTTATAATTTTAATATATGATGTGGTCTGTAAAACAGTGAGCCAAAAGTGCAGTTGCACTATATAAATTCAAAAAACAATAATCAAGTTTTTAATTAAAAATCCATATTTCAGCTGATCAAACGACATGTGGTCCATTTATTTGGCTGTTAAGTCACACA
The DNA here is from genome assembly GCA_945859605.1 of Lumbricus rubellus. NCBI lineage: Eukaryota > Metazoa > Annelida > Clitellata > Crassiclitellata > Lumbricidae > Lumbricus > Lumbricus rubellus. The sequence goes on from OX243816.1 coordinate 4,599,092, forward strand.
TGGTCAAGCGTTATTGAATGCAAACCACTTTAAGTGGACACATATCTACCTCTGGTGCGCTTGGACAATGTACAACGCAGGCAAGGACAGATAGGTAGGGTCTTAAACATGGTAGTATTCCAGACACTGATGATGATGACGACGACGATGACAACAATGATGATGATGTTATGATTAAGACGATAATGAAGATGATGATGATGACCCCGATGATGAATCACCCGCTCAAAGTAAGAGATGCTGCCAAAACTGAAGAAAGTTTGGCAAGAAGCCAAGCAAAGAAGAACTGAAAATTAACAACGCCTTCTTCAAATAGCTTACAAATACACCGTAGATGTCTGTCTCTACGTCTTATGGACTGACCTTTTGGATTTTAACCTCACCACAACTAGGTTATGGAGCGCCATTGAATGATGCCTGGAGCATTAGACATCGACAACAATAGAAGTTACTAATTACAATTATAATAACAAAAGTATTGAGTCAAAATTTTTAAAAAAAAACTAGAAACGAAAATTGACGAAATTGGTACCAACCTCTAATGTCGATTCCCAATCTTATCAAACGATCGTCTACAAAACAAAATCAATCAATCAATCAATCAATCAATCAAAACAAAAACAAGAAAAAGTCTGAAGAGAACACAAAACTTCACCTCAAACTATGCAGAAAGATAAGGATGTGTTGCATGTCATGCAGAAGGCTTTCTGTTATGTTTAGAGAAGAAATAAGACCCCACTACATAAATTGTATCTGACCATTTATAAAGCACTTCTTGCAGCAAGAGCCTTTCAGAAGCGCTCCCAGTGCGTGCAACTCCAAGAGAAAAGGCAGGTTTTTAGACAAGAGAAAGATGACGAAAGACTACCAGAGAGGATGGCAGAGCAAACGGATGGAGGAAGTCCATTCCAATAATATCAGCTGTGTCCTTTGTATGCAAAATCCCACTGAGACTTTTTATCGGCATAACATTATAACAGTTCCACTTAGAGAGTCTCCAGTGAAGGTGTCAGAAGAGCAATCAGAAAGGATAAAAAATCTCCACTACATCCTGGATTATAATCAATCATCCACTCACATTTAACAGTTTACAGTTCAACACAGCATACCATACCACTTCACGACCATTTCAAAAACCATGTTTCAAATTATACATGCAACTTCAAGAGCATTTCAACTTTGTTATCATTTCAAAGAACATTCCACATGATAAGCATGACATACAACTTCATGATCATTTCAAAACCAGTTCAAATCATATGCATGACATGCAACTATGTAATCATTTAAAAAACACGAAACTTCATGATCATTCAAAAATAAGTTCAAAGTGCATACATGGCATACAACTCTATGATCATTTGAAAAACCACTTCAAATATAAGAATGACATGCAACTTTCAAATAATTTCAAAAACCATTCAATTCATAAGCATGATATACAACTCTTTGATCACAGAAAAAACCATTCAAATCATAAGCATAATATACAGTTTGATGATCATTCAATAATCATTTCAAATCGTATGCATGACATGCAGCTTCATGATCATTTCAAAGACCATTGAAACCATATTCAAATCAGACAACGATATGATCATTTAAAAACTACTCTTAACAGGTCACACTAACTAGGCAACACTTTCTAGGTAACTCCTTCTAGGCAACACTTACTTTGAACAGTTGAATTTGAGGATATAATCAACGAAGCAGATGATGGCAAGGTGGGAGAACCATTCTCCAACAGATAATTGTCAACCACATGTCCCTGATTCGTCGCTTTCAAAGCCTCACAAAATTTGATAAAATCTTCGTCCGGTCTTTTATGCAGAGCATCCAGAATAGATTCCGTCTTTCTGAATGGATCTTGAATTCGCTAAAGAAACAACAGAAACAGAAAGACATACGATACAACACGTTAGACTGCCAAGCCAGATAAATATGCGATTGCAAAGATCGACTCGATGACGGTGTGGGAAATGGAAAAAGAAAATTAGTTATAACCTGCAGTTGAGCCATGACAACATTTTGATTCAGAGACTCTGAATAACCATGTCAACAGAAATCCAGTCAAATATTTACATTAAACATAAGAGACATCGATCGGGCTGATGACTATCTATTTCAGGATTAAGTTCCAGTAGCATCTCAACACCACAAGGATTCATTCTTGGATAAATATCACTCGAAATATTAAAAATATAGAGGCAGTCAACGTTTATGAAACGGATGAAGAAATATCGATGACACTAACGCCAATCGTGACTGCCTAAAGAAATATTGATCACACTAACACCAATCGTGACTGCCTGTCGTTTCGTCAGAACGTTTTTACTCTCGAGTTGAGTGAGCAAACCATTCTCAGAATCGATTTCGTCGACGAGCGCTGGACGATTGATGGTCAGGATCCGCTTGTAGGATTCCTTCATCCCTTCAACAACGTCTGCAAGCATCATAAAAACAACAGACACAAGTTTTAATTTAAAGAAGTCATACAATATTAGCAGCTTTGCATGTTGTTCGAACACTATTGCATCAAATTACAGCACATTTGTATATTGTATTGTATTCAAGCATTTGTAAGTTATAACACACTTCTAGAAGGGTGAACCATTCAGAGGTGCTTTACAAATGTTCAAATACAATACGTTACATAACAATATAATAGTCCGATGCGCAAGCCACGAGTCAACTGTTGCTTAAAGTGAAACCATATCAAACTACCACAATTCGCTGGTGAATTCTGGTAAAAAAAACAAACTTAGTGTCCAAATATATTTAACCATCGCTAGTCTGCATCACCCAGCTGATACATAATTTTAGTTGTTGGGAAACCTACTACTACTTCTAACTCCTTCAGTCAAGTAACTAAAAGATGCTATGGTTAAGTCTTTACTTTACCTACAGTGGAGGCACTACCATAGGTCGCGGCAAGTCATTTAACCTGAATATTTTACTCTTGACCAGCCAAAAGTTCTGTGCAACTCTAAATATTTTCTTTACGTTTAACTTTCTTCAACTCCCATGACCCTGATGGGACCTGCTGAAATTGCATAGCTAGCGCCGACACAGTCTACCCAGCTCAGAGAGCTGTGTCTTGTGGTGTCAAGTATATTTTCGCTAGTCGTACACTGTACTTACGTAATCAATAAACTTTAGACCCCTAGCTGATTCGGCTTCTCGGTGATCGGAAATTCTGCCACAGAACATTTTCAATTTCCGCTCACTTTCCCCGAATACCTTAAAGAGCAGGCCTGTGAATAACACTTCCGCGAGCTCGATCGCTTTCTTGAGAGCTGTAGAAAGTTCGCGATCACAATAATTCAAAGATGCTGAATCGCATAATTTGGGACTAAAGGACGTTAAATCTAAACCAGTCCGATACGCGCTGTCCACATATAAAACGCTCACAATAACCTAACGAGGAATAAAAATCAGGACATTCTTTCAGTTATTTATTGACCACTAAATTATTTACATACCAATTGAAGTCGTGATTGCTGATGACGACGTTTTATAACAACTTGAGATTGTTACTAAAAGTAACAAAACTATAGTCGCTTGCGACCATACGACAGATAACCTATCTACACGCGGAATATGAATAGTGAATTCTTAATATCCAGTGGATAGCAGAATATAATAAAATCTTCGAATAGAAAGTGGTCACGCACTTATGAGTATTATAATTATACCAAAGGTCAAGGACCTATTAGACATAGGACTGGAAACTCCTTGTATGGAGTCGTGTGACCCGTTGAGGTGTAATAGTGTGACCAGGCTTTGGGTGAGTAATAAATGAAAATCGACGAATAATTACATTTGAGAAATAAAAAGGCATAGGCCTATTAACTTTTTCAATTTGAAGCGTGTGACATGATATTATTACAGAGGTGACATATATAGATTCTTTGCCGAAACTCCTAGCCTCGTAGGCCTCTATATTGGGGCAACCAGGATTTCCGCCAAAGACCACGCACGTTTCGATTTATATGTAAGTCACGTGATTTTCACCGCTGGACGTGAATGTCCAAACCACATAGGCTAGTTTTATTATATTACAACCAAAGATTTTAACAGGGATTTTACCATTTGAGACCACGCCCTCACAATTAACTTTGTATTGCCAGTCAAAAACGACAAACACTAAATCTCACGTGTTTTGTATAGGAAGCCACCTATTTCAAATGATCTAATGTTTCCAATCTCATCAGCCTAGCACAAGCGTAAAATATTCCTTTTTGCAATTATTTATGTAATTTTCTACACTCATCCTAAGATGGATTCAATGGATATGTGACATAAACAATCCTAGGTATAATTATATTTCAGTTGTTGAATTACTTTTTGTACCTGATAGCGGTGTGTTGATTTGTTGCCAATTAAACGAATATAACAATAATATCCCATTGTGCGTTTCATATGTAGTGATGACTCTGATGAGACTATACTTACTTACTTATATATTAATATTCATGAAGTCTGGCTAGCAACGTCCCGACAACAAACATGGCGACTAATGAACGATTTGCGAAATAGGTTTAAAACAGGTTTTTGTGGTATGATTAATTACACAACTTGTGCTATGTTTTAACAAACCTTTAAATTTAAAGTAAAATATTTTTAAAGTATGTAATTTCATAAGAACGTAAACAATTGAATATAAAAATCGTTACTGAAGGCTTCTGGAAGGGCACCAACTTATTTCCGAGCGTAATCATTATCAGTGCAATGCGTTAATTAGTTTATTTTTCGGTAGGGTGGTGTATCAACTACTGATGGACGACGACGAAGTTGATGCTGGGCAATTCGAGCCGATTGCCCAGATGAGGCGACTGGCCGTAGTACTACCAAAAGTCCTGGAACCATTTGACCGAATACCAGTTAAGCTTTACCTTCCGGAACCTCTTGATCCATATCTATTCTCCGAATTGTTGGCCGAGCAGTCGGACTCGATTCCGGTAAGATAATATATATATATATAAACTTATTGAATCAATTAGTGAGGGAGGGATGGGCTAGCCAGTGAATCAGTCAGTCATCAGTAATTGTCGCTCTTTTTAATCACGAACAGCACGGTGGACATTTGTTTATGTTGATTTTGGACGATAATGATAGCCGTCCGAATCATCACTAATTCGCTTAGGCTACATCCGAGAGTGTGTACCTGATTCTTAGTGTCTTTATAATGTGTAGCCTATTCGCTGTTTTACTCTATTTATTTTCAGTTTATAATAATTTAAATAATTAAGATAGTTAAGATTAGTTTTTACTACAAAATTTTAGCCATGATTCATCTTTCAACCCAATGCTCTCAGGTGACCCTGGCTTGCAGGACCTTTGGCCCCTTTTGGGTCTCCTCGGTAAACTCGTACAACTGGAAGACATGGTGTAATTAGGCCTACGACCTGTATCATGTTGGTTTACAAGTGCATGCATTGCTTACTTGCTTGGTAATCTGAGCATAACAATAAGAACATTAATAAGCTTAAATGGCGAAAATGGCACCAACCTACCTGAACAAACAATTAATGATGACGATAGCTATATAGTGATATTGTTGTTTTCTTTGTCTTGAAAGAAACATGAAAGTGTCAAAAAAGAAAAAGACTTGTTGTTGCTGAAAGCAGCAAAGAACGACCCAGACAAAGATGAAACAAAAGAAGGGGAAGGGAGGGAAGAAGAAAAGGAAGAAGATAGGAAAAAGATAAGAATTAGCAGGAACGAGATTGAAAGGAAAGAAACAGAAAGGAGAGAATCAGAAAGGAAAGAAGAGGAAAATAGAGAGCCAGAAAAGAAAGCATTGGAAAGGAAAGAGGAAGAAAGGAATGCACGAGAAAAGAAGGAATTTGAAAAGAAGGAATTTGAAAAGAAAGAATTAGAAAAGAAAGAAAGGGAAAAGAAGACAACGAAAACAAAAGAATATGACTCCAATGTAGAAACCGACAAGAATGACTATGAAGAGAGAGCACATGAAAGAAAAGAAACTATTGCCAAGTACAGAAAGGATCGCTTGCTGTCTAAAGAAGCATCTGGGTGAGTTGGACAGAGTGAGCAGTTTTACTTAGAAGTGATTTTCATTCATTCATTCACTCACTCTCTCAAGCACTCACTCACACACTCATTCATTCACAGTTGCACACGTGCATACACACACTGACTCACAGTCACACACACACTCACTCATTGTGGAAATTTATATAGAATCCTTGAAGGGTGACTACTCAGAAGCGCTGGTTAAAAAGAAGCCTTAAGATCATCATAAGCATTATTTTGTCTAGGCAATAAGCATAAAGCCCTGGGAGCACATTGCAGACCGCAAACCTGGCGATGGTAAAAGTATGATGTTGCTTTCTTATAGATACTATCTATCAAGTGTAAATATGAAATCCTCTTCGTCGAAACACGTTTCAGTCCTCAACTGGTGACCTCTTTTATTTTATGTGCACTGTTAATGACCGGCATTTTGACAAACTTTTACCATGAATTTATTGATTACTCGGTTTTGGTCAAACATTTGATTTGCACATGATTGGCAATGCATGATTGAGCATACATGATTGGCAATGCATGATTGAGCATACATGATTGGCAATGCATGATTGAGCATACATGATTGGCCATGCATGATTGAGCATACATTATTTTTCATACATGATTGATCATAGCTATGCGGAAAAAGATGTTTTTGTTTGATATCGGATCCTCTGATTAATTTGTTACAGGAAGCAAAGCTACTGGAGTGAATCGGAAACAGGTTCATTTAGCAGCATCGCTAGCCAGGTTTGTTGCATCTGTTCTTGATTTGCCACCTCCGTTGTCCACTCAGATTCCATACTCATCTCAAGTCATCTGGACTAAGCTCACCATCATCTCAAGTTATGTGGAAAGTTTACCATCATCTCAATTCATGTGGTAAGTTCACTGTCATCTTAAGTCATGTTGAAAGTTCACCATCATCTCAAGTCATGTGAAAAGTCCACTCTCATCTCAAGTCATGTGAAAAGTCCACTCTCATCTCAAGTCATGTGGTAAGTTCACTCTCATCTTAAGTCACGTTGAAAGTTCACTGTCATCTTAAGTCATGTGGAATGTTCACTGTCATCTCAAGTTCACCATCATCTCAAGTCATGTGAAAAGTCCACTCTCATCCCAAGTCATGTGAAAAGTTCACCATCATCTCAAGTCATGTGAAAAGTCCACTCTCATCTCAAGTAATGTGAAAAACACACCATCATCTCAATTCATGTGTAAAGTTCACTCTCATCTTAAGCCATGTGTAAAGTTCACTCTCATCTTAAGTCATGTGGAAAGTTTACCATCATCTCAATTCATGTGGTAAGTTCACTGTCATCTCAAGTCATGTGGAAAGTTTACCATCATCTCAATTCATGTGGTAAGTTCACTGTCATCTCAAGTCATGTGGAAAGTTCACTCTCATCTTAAGTCATGAATGTTGAAAGTTCACTATCATCTGAAGTCATGTGGAATGTTCACTCTCTTCTCAATTCACGTGTAAAGTTCACCATCATGTCAAGTGATGTGGAAAGTTCACTGTCATCCTAGTTTAGATGAAGCACCGAGAGGATGATGTGAATGAATTTTTCCAGCTGAGCCTTCGTCCTGGACGCAACATGAGAGCCACTCCTTTGTCTCGAGCGAGTTCACGTAACACGAGCGTCAACAACGATTCATGCGTAGATCTCGATTCGAGCAAGGTATCAGCGGCACGTTGTTATGGCAAAATAATAGTTTCTTTTCTGTTGTAATTGTTGTGTCGGGTGCAATTAAAATTCATTGGAGGTGAATTTGTGAATGACTGTGTGGCTTCAGTAATCATAGAACTAAGGAACTTAGACAATGAATGGCAACATACTTGTGACTCAATTGTAAATATTATTAACAATTGTGATTAGTAATTGTAGTAACTGTGAATAATTATCAATATTTATTGTAAATAGTTATCAATTGTAAATAATTATTAGTTGTATATAATTAGTAATTGTGAATAATTATCAATTGTAAATAATTATAAATTGTTGTGAATAATTCTCAATTGTAAATAATTACCAATTGTAAATAATTATCAATTGTAAATAATTATCAATTATAAATAATTCTCAGTTGTAGATATTTATCAATTATAAATAATTCTCAGTTGTAAATAATTCTAAGTAATTGTAATTATTATTTTAACATGTTATTCCTAAGAATTAATCTAATACTAATTGTTTGCTCAACAGCTGATAACTTCTTCGAATTGATGCCTCAGCATTTATGTGTTTCTGGCTGTTTATGTAGAGCCTTTTTCCTAAACTTCACAAGCATCCAATATATAGGTAAGTTTTCTGATATATGGTCAGCTTGACAAAATCTTGTGATTAATTATCAATTGACAATTTTTTCCTTTTCCAGACGTATTCTCGTAGGGCCCGGAAAGTGTTACCGATGGAAGGCAGTGATTCGAGTTACCACCATGGCCAGAGAAAGGTGAAGGACAAAGACAGGGTGAGGAAGGAATTAGTTTATCACCCCTCAACACTGAAATCTCACCCCTTTAAGAATTTATACCCTGACTCATCTGATTCTCCACTTTCCAATTCTTTAGCGAAATAAGATAAGAATATTCTTCAATTGACCAATTGCTATTCGCAATTTGGTGTACAGACAGTCAGACATGGTATAATAAGCATGCATCATCTATTATAGAGCCAATCAAAAGTCAGATGTTTTAATATAGCACACATAATCCTAAATACAATAGAAGTATGTCCTTATAATGGCCAACTATTTAAATTATAATTATTTGCATTGAGTAATGGGTCACGTTTATGTTTGAGTTTATATTTGGTGTCTTCTAGACCTTTAACTCTTTGTGGCAACCCTACACAATGTAGCCTACACATGTTAAAAAGGATAAAAGGCACTCTGTCAAATAATTATACGGTAATTGGATAAGTGCACACTGTTAAGTAAGTATAATGAGAAGGGATAATTACACTGTGTTAAATAAGTACTGAGGTTAAAATTTAATCACACTGTGTTAAATAAGTATAACAGGAAATGGATAATTGCATTCTGTGGAATAATTTCGTTATTAACACAATAATACTAATTTTTCAATTTTCCTGTAGTGATTTTGTATTTCTATTTTCATTGTGTCAGATGAATTGTATATATGGCCTGATGATAATTCTAATTGTTTAGGAACTGGTGGATCAGCTGGTTGAGGGAAGGAAGAGGGAAGATCGGAGAGAGGGACATAGATATCACATCAAGAGTATGATCAACGATGTCTACAGAAGAAAACACAATAGAATCGGTAAGTGTAGTACCTTCCTTTCCGCTTTGATGCAGTTCAGTTTTTTATCATCGTCTTAATCATGATCATCATCATCGTAATAGTCGTCATCATAATTATTGTCGTCATAATCATCATCATAATCATCATCATAATTATAATCATCATCATCATTGTGATCATCATCGTAATCATCATCATCCAACCTGTCATTATTATCCTTGTAACGTAATACTTACTTGACCAAGTGCAATTAAATCCTTTGAATGCTTTACTTTTGTTTTACTTTACCTTTGTTTAGCCGCATCTTCCTCAGACTTAGATCACCCTTCAGCCAACCGAGATTTCTCAACAGAACCGAGACCACAGTCGTCTACCCTCTCCCATCGCAGCAGCATCCACCGTTCATCTCAAGCCAACAACAACAACAACATGCCAAAGCATCATCATCATCATCATCATCGTTCAAAGCGTTCAGATGCAGCATCCCATCGCCATGGCAACGATGACGCCGGCAGAAGGTCAGCTGACTGGGTCAGGTCACAGCGACGCGTTCAAAGTTCAAACCCTCTGACGTCGGGGTTCGGAGGTTCTGACGACATGGTGAGCGTCATTGCGATAATCACGGACGAGTTCAAGCGCCTCGGCTTCCTCTGAACTTCCAGATCGACTTCCAAGTCTGTACCCATAGTACCAGTTGTACCCACAGTACCAGTTGTATCCATAGTACCAGTTGTACCCATAGTACCAGTTGTACCCATATTACCAGTTGTACCCACAGTACCAGTTGTACCCATAGTACCAGTTGTATCCATAGTACCAGTTGTACCCAATTACCCATAGTACCAGTTGTACCCATAGTACCAGTTGTACCCATAGTTTATGTCTGATTTGGCTAAGGTGCCAAGTTACTGTTACTCTTTCTGTGAATAGATCTTAGTTTGATCGAGATTTGTGTAGTAAACCTGTATCTGATTTGATCCAGTGTAAACGCTAAACGAATCATTTTTATTGTTTATGCGATGATTTGATTTAGGTGTTAAATTGTCAGTGAAATCCGAGTGTGTATGATTTACTGATCTGACTTTGATCCATGTGTTAACCACCTGTTTATTCTCCGACTGAATCTGATTCAAGTGTTGACTACCTGTTTATTCTCGTATTGAATCTGACTAAGGTGTTCACCACCTGTTTATTCTCCGACTGAATCTGATTCAAGTGTTGACCACCTCTTTATTCTCCAACTGAATCTGATTCAAGTGTTGACTACCTGTTTATTCTCCGACTGAATCTGATTCAAGTGTTGACTACCTGTTTATTCTCGTATTGAATCTGACTAAGGTGTTTACCACCTGTTTATTCTCCGACTGAATCTGATTCAAGTGTTGACCACCTCTTTATTCTCCAACTGAATCTGATTCAAGTGTTGACTACCTGTTTATTCTCCGACTGAATCTGATTCAAGTGTTGACTACCTGTTTATTCTCGTATTGAATCTGACTAAGGTGTTAATCACCTGTTTATTCTCCGACTGAATCTGATTTAGGTGTTGTGTAAATATATCCGAGTGAATATATCTGATTTATTTGATCTCGTTTTGATGTAGATATTAAATCTTTTGTTTTTATTGTCTGTCTCTGAGCATATATCTGATCCATGCCCTTTACTATTATTATTTGTCAACACTGCCTAATATACCATAGGCGTACGAGGCGGGGGTGCAGGGGGGGCAATTGCCCCCCCAGATTCGGGCAAGTTTGGTGGTTTTTTCGGGCAAACACAAACCCAAACGACTTAAAAAAAAAAAAAAAAAAAAAAAAAAAAGGTCGTCAACTTTCGGGCAAGTCTGGTTTTTCGGGCAAAAATAGTGGCGGACGACTAAAAAAAAAAAAAAAAAAGGTCGTCAACTTTCGGGCAAGTCTGGTTTTTCGGGCAAAAATAGTCGCGGACGACTAAAAAAAAAAAAAAAAAAAAAAAAAAAAAGGTCGTCAACTTTCGGGCAAGTCTGGTTTTTCGGGCAAAAATAGTCGCGGACGACTAAAAAAAAAACTTTTTGGCCGGATAAATTTTTCGGGCAGAACTTCAATTTTCGCCCCCCCACTTCTGAAACCTCCCGTACGCCTATGTAATATACCCTAAATGACTTCATAGCACCATTGTGACAATTCTACCTCCCACATGTATGATTTTCGGTTGCTAGCCCCCCCCCCAGGGCATGGCAACACAGTGCATAAAATAACAAATAAAATGAACATGGATATTAAGTAGCAATGTCAGTTATTAACTAACTTTTATTTTGTTTGCTTTCAACAGTTTGTACAATGTACATTTGTGATGATGTAACTCTCTATTATTTGTGTCAGCCAAATTTTATATGACTAATAGTATTTACAGACATTTTGTCAAAATTCATTGACCTTGTGATTCTGTTGACATATCTGGGTCAAGGACGCCTTAACCTACTTAGCAAGTCTAGTTTTGTATTTAAGAAACCCATAACTTGAATTTTAGATAAGCATTTTTGATGATATACAGGTCTAAAAAAGGCCTAGAGTAAACAAAGGCACGCCCCAAAGGACTTATTTTATTTAACACTTTGTGGAGCCATGTGGCTATATTTACAGAGATGCGAAACTGGAAAATTAGATAATTTCTCATGAAAAGTTTTAATAATACTATTAACCATTTAAAAAAATTGTTCAGATCATTTCAGTTGATTTCTTTCTGCTTTCTGACAAAGACTCCGTGACTAAGCCAAATTTAAGGTAGGTACACTAAGGTAAGGTATTGAAGTAAACAGGGTAACGTAAAGTAAAGGCAAGGTAAAGTAAATAAGGTACGGTATGTAAAATGAGGTAAAGTAAGATACCGGTAAGTAAGGTATAGAAGTAAACAAGGTTAGGTATATAAGGTAAAGTAATTTAGGGTGAGATAAATAAGGTAAGGTAAAGCTTGAACTTCGTGGTCTTTTTTCCCTTTTGCGCAAGCATTTTAAACTATTCTCTTCAATCGTAGTTTGGTGCTGTCGGGTTGGGAGCACCTCTGAGGAGTTTATCTTAAAGCGGCACTATATAAATTTACAATTACGTAAGGTAAAGCAAAATAATGTATGCAAGTAAATAAGGTAATGCAGCACAGATTATGCAGGTAAAGCAGACATAGGTGCAATCACGTCCTAAAAGTTGGGGGGAACATAATGAATCATGTCCTAAAATTTGGGAGACCATAATAATAAAGTTAGGGGACTACTCAACAGTTGTGGGGGACACGTCCCGTGGGTCCCCTAGGGTGGTTGCGCCTATGAAAGCAGGTAATACAAGGTATTTGCTCTTAAACGAGATTGTTTACGGCATAGAAACCATTGGGTTGGCTAGATTTCGTTCGCCCGAGTTGATTTTCAGTGAGAAGTTGACGACGTCGTAGCCCTGTGTCGTGTGACTGAGTGAGATGACGTCGACATGTTGACTCATGAAGTCAACGATGTTCTTTTCAGTTATGCCTCCACTCGACTCCACGATGACTCCTGGAAACGACGCTTTTAGACTTTCCGCTGTCTTGTGCAAAGCCTGCGCACATATATAACATACCTCAAGTAATTAAATGAATTTAAAAATGTGGATATGGTTATTAAGCAAGAAATCAGTTAGCAAGTGAGTAATAAGCAAGGTATAGGTTAATTAGCATGTTATAAATTATTTTTAAAAGTTAATTATTGGTAATGAGTGAGTGAGTAAGACAAGTGAATGAATAAATGAATGTTTTTTCACTCAGCGAGCTGATGAGCATGCGAGTGGGTTGACACATTTGTGTAATCAAGGAAGTAATTAATTAAAGACAATAATGCAATTTATGCAATAAAAGGTAAAGAGTACTGATTTAGCCAGGCAAATTACATCAATAGCTAGTAATATTCAAGTACTTAAAGTCCTGATTCTGTTTATTTTGCGGAATTTAAAAAACTAAGTAAATCTGAACCTTGGGCACTGTTCATCAGGGCATGACTCATGTGCATAATAAGTATTCATAGTTGCAAGTTATTTACAATTTTTAACATTGCACGATTTGAACAAAGTGCATAAACTGGACCCAAGGTGAGAGTTGCTTGCCAGAGGGTTTGGGGTTTCAACCCCCACCCCCAGTCTTCCTTATAGCCCACAGTAAAGTCTGTTTTTCACACACCCCAAGTCCAAGTGGATTATATTTTAGTCTAACCCCCAGGTATTTTTTCCACAAATCTCACACTGGCTGGATCCATAACTTTTCTTTACTGGTTGGGCGCTGTAAACATTTTTGAGATTACAACTTTTACAAAACAGAAAACCGACTCAGCCCATGGAAATGAAAACATGTATACGTTACCTGTGGTTCGAAGTTATCAAGCATGATGACATCTGCTCCAGCACTGACCGCTTCCGTTGCCTCCGCAAGCGACCGACATTCCACCTCAATCTTCGTCGAGAATCCACAGACAAGTCGAGCATCCTTGACGGCCTACGGAGGCGATTTAAAAAACGCTTTCGATGAAAATTAATATTCATTTACAAAGTGATAATGCAAAACGGTGATTATCTGTGATGATAACGTAAAGGACAATGACAGGTGAATGGTCTTCACAACAGCACCCTTGAGATAATATTATTGTATCTATAGCAAAATTATCTGTTATTTTCATCATTATTATTTATTATCAAATTATGCTACAGAGTCACAGCAGAACCAAGGACAATGCTCCTGCATGGGTCCATATTAGAGTCATTTTCCCATAAAGTTTTAATTCGTATTAAAGCTCCAATAAGTTATTGGAACTGTGACAGCCATCGTCATTATCATGAACAAATACAGGGCAATAGTTTCAAATAGTTGCAGCATACTATCTTTTTACTTACTTGTTGAGTGCATTGCTTTATGGGATGTGGCTGCTGGGTAGCAGCACTCTATATCAGCAAAGTCTAGGGCAGCTATATTGTTTACATGGACAAGCACTCAGTCTTCGGGATTACCCAAGTAAGAAACGGAAGTTGTGTAGACTGACCTGTGTAACGTTTCCGGCTGACCAGATGTGGTTGTCCTTCAGCATGACCATAGACGACAGATCGTAGCGATGCATCGATATCCCACCGACCACCAGAGCGTACTTCTCGACCATTCTAAACCCCGGCGTTGTCTTCCTCGTGCCAGCCAACTCCCCTTGCCACTCCCTTTCCCTGGCCATGTCCCTCAGTCGCCGGGCGAACGTGGCAATTCCACTCGCTCGGCTTAGGCAGTTTAACGCCAGGCGCTCGCCGAGAAGAATATTCCTTACTTTACCCGTTACCGTGGCAGCGTAGCAGATGGGGTTAAGAAATTCGCCCTCTTCGGCTGTCCATTTGACGGAACAATCGAGGGTGTTAAAAACTGCGTCGAAGAAGGGCACCCCGGCCAACACCCCTGGGCTCTTGCAGATCAGAACGGCTGTCTCTTTCTTTTCGCCCACGACAAACCCGCCGTAGTCGAAATTTGGGGTGTCTTCTCTCAGCCAGTCGCGTACGGTGTCCTGTAAGCGAACGGGGTGCAAGAGGCACGAAAAGTTAGCTCTGCGTCGCGATTTCGCTTCGTCTTCGATGCTCTTACCAGTCGTTGGCTGCTCCATATTTCCAAACCGATTTAAAGAATTTTATTGTTCTGAGTGTTGAACATCTAATAAACCACGTGCTTGACCTGGGTATCATGAACTTTGACATCTGACCACAGCATCTTAACCTGCTTCTAAGTCTTGTGATTCAACGGCTGGGGTTGTAGATTGCAACGAACTCTAGGCTTATAGGCCTACGTATTAATACTTACTTTACAAAAAGAAATTCCTTCATGAACCAGCTGAAAATTCGCGCTCCAGTTTACAGCATCGAATAGGCCTAATACAAAATACGACATCAGAATAATTATATGCAGCTTTCTCCAAATAAGTTTCCCTCGTGTCATTAACATAACATAACATAACATGGGTTTTAAGTGGTTCAGAAGACACTAGGCCTGTGTTAGAACCACTGCAAAATTGACTTGGAACTTTTAATACCCCAATTTTCCTAGGTTCCTTTTAAATGCTGTGACCGTGTCCACCGACACAGTGCTGTCCCCCAATCCGTTCCACATGTCCACAACTCTACTAAACTCTAGCACTGAAAAATTTCTGCCCTAATGATCCTTTCGGCTTCTTAAATGATTTGTACCTATGACCCCGAGTTGCTTTGTTTGGTGCTAATACAAAGAACTTCTCCCAACATAGTGCTTCCTTTCCAGTAATGATCTTGTATGCTTCAATTAGGTCTCCTCTGCTCCTCCGTCTCTCCAGTGTTGTTAGCCCACACCTTTCCAACCTCTCCTCATAGCTCATATCTTTGTAACCCCAAATCATCTTCGTAGCTCTTCTCTGCACTTTCTCCAGTTTTTCAATATCCTGCTTTAAGTATGGATTCCATGTAAAGGAAGTACAATAGAGTCGTAATGTACTGTTACGTTTATTACTAAACTACGATAAGCTATGGTACTAGAAACGTGTAGGCTCGAAGATCTAACATTGTTGAGCTATCCTCTCAGCGTCTGACTACCGAATGCTCGTGCTCCATTGCACATGTCCAGACTCGCATTCGTACGTACCGCGGTAGGCGTGGTCTAATGCTAATGTCCAATAGCGATGCAGCTACACCTGTCACATCTCCCCCTTTACGAATGTATATTTTATATAGTTGCTAATCCCCAATCTGTGTGCCTATATATGTTATATGTCATAATCTGAAATATCTATAGTGTCACTACTAGTCCCAGTCATTTATATAATGTCACCCTACACAATGGCCTATACTCACATCTTCCCTTTTTAAATGTCAATGAAATCTAATAATGTCTACGTCATATTATTATTTAATTCTCCAAAGTCCGTTAAAGTCTCTAATGAAAGTCTCTCGCAGAGGGAAGGTTCTTTGCGCTTCGCTATAGCATTGTGATGACAGATAGATAGACAGATAGGACTAATGACCGTCTGGCATCGTCTCTTCGGATTAAACATATCAGTGTCTGAGTGGCGGAGGAGGAGGGCGTTGAAAGAAGGTGCTTTCGGTTGCCAGACGAAAGGGGCGTAGAAGGAATTGACGGTGGGGCTCCAACGGGGAGTCGGTGATGTGGCTCGGTCGTGCAGCTGTTAGAAAGTTTACGAGTGGTGGCGGTGGAGGGTGCTGTCGGGCTGGTGCTGTCGTGGGAGAGGGTCCTGTCGACTTCAGTGGTTCAAACGGCCAGGGTGCGCTGGTAAAAGTCCTTTGTAAACCCATGACTTTATGACCGATGACGGGAGGGCGGTGATGTCCGAGTTCAACGGTCGTGTTGCAGCTGTTGGAGTTGTTTACGAGGGGTGGCGGAGTAGGGTATTGGAGGAGGACGTTTTCGCTTGAAGATGGCGTACCCCCAACGGGTGGTCAGTGATGCGGCTGACCAAGTTCAACGGCCTGTCGCAGCTGTTGGAGGTGTTTACGAGCGGCGGCGGAGGAGGAGGATGCTGGGCGCTCAGCGGAGGGTGTTGGAGAATGGTGCTGTCGCTTTGACCGTCGACTGTAAAATCTCCAATCAGAGCGTCCTTTGTATAGTCCGATACCTTTATCTCTGGGGCATCGGCTAAGCGTGGCGATGCATGGGTGTCGGCGCGACGGTGGTGGGGGCGTGGTGGGGCATGAGACGAGGGTCAGTCGCAGCCTCCATGGAGTTAATGGCTTTCTCAGAATCTCCTGTCTAATGTGAGGTGAAGATTGACTCCAAGCAGAGTCCGAGCGTTCTCTGTCGAGCGGGCTTGACCGGAGGGGGGTCTGGTCGTAAATTGATACCAGCCCTGACACTTTGCCTGTGGCCCTGTGCTGAGGTCCGGCTGCTGCTCAGCGGGGGGCCTGTAGTGGATAACGCTACGGTGGTAACTGGACGGAAAGACACCTTTCATAGTTTTCAAGATGAACATAGTTTTCCAAAGACGTCACTGTCATGGCGCTCGCTGAGTTTCACCGCCGTCCAGCAATCCACATGTGTAGAGTAACTTTACTGTTTTACGAATTCCACGTAACTGTCATGGCGCTCGCACGATGCTGTGTATAGTCTCACAATCCGCAGCTGGCTTACAGCACTTCTATTAGTTTGCAAGCAGTCTGTAGCGAATAAACGCTCCTTAACAAACGAATCAATTAACTGATAACCTGTGTAATTATTAATACTAAGTAACAGTTAAGCTAGACAATTAATTGGCGTATTTAATAGATAATTAATAAATTGAATTGTGGCATTAGCGAATATAACAGTAGAAATTACAAACACAAATGCGCTACAAAAATCAGTCAACGCTTGAGGAGGCACGGAAACAGCGTTTCGCGCAGCAGACGATCGTCAACACTGTGAGCAGCCGAAGAGTCACGTGGTCTGATTCGGGCATGAGATTCTGAAAAGAATGGCAGACATTTTGCGATTTGTCAACCAAAAACGTTAATTCAGAATGCGCCGATGACATTTATTTGAGTGTGAAAAACGGGACTTATTGTACGTTTATTCCACTGCTGATCTGTAAATCCTGGGGAACGTAGTACCTGGGTAAGATAGAACTGTTCGAAGTTTAAGTCGGACTGTAATAGCGAACAAAGTCAATTTTCGCTCGGTGTCGATCTTGAGATCGAGAAGACATTGCGATTGGAGTTTCGAAGTAACGAGAAGAAGTGGTGATTTCGACGACGAAGCAGAAGTGAAGAAGACGCGTGAGTAGCCAGTGCTCACAGAAGAACGAAGACGACGCGGTGGTGAAACGGCGACCGAGGGCAGCCAGGGAGAAGCGACCTTTCTTCCCATCTTTCCTTTCAATCCAGTTTCCCTGTGTCAAGAACAAGGACCTCATCATCTACTCAAGAAGGGAACTCTTGAGGAAGCTAAGCACCTTATAATATTTTAGTAGATAAATACGCCACAATAGGTAGTTAGGGTATTGAATATTATTTACTGTTGAATGTTGATATTTATAATATACATCAAAAATGAAATACAGCTTGTTCTTGTTGTAGGTCAATTCTAGTAATCATTCTTGATCACCCATTACGAATCCCTGAGTTTATAAAGCGTCTAGGGTAAGACCTGGTATGCGACAGTATGGGGACTCAGATTCCGGGATTTTAGTCAGCTTAAAAACTGATCTAATTGAACATTAATGACACTAGAAACAGCATAGAACAATATTGCTAGTATATTGATTTTTTGGATGTAAAGCTGAACTGATAGAGACTTGCATTTTAGAACTGTAGAGTGTATTTTAAAGAGTCCACAGCGACTGATATATTGAATTGATTTCTGTGTTCAGAGATTATATAGCGCATTTTTTGCCTATATTTTACTACTTGCTAATTTGAAGTAAGTCAGTAAGTGATGGCCAACAGTGATTTCGAAAGCTGGGCGAAGATAGCCAAAGAGTTAGAGCTAAGTGGAGAGGAGCTCCGTACGTTTGTTAAAGAAAGACGGGCGGAACAGCGGCAAGATAGAATAGCAGAAAGGGCGTTTGCAAAGGAAGCCGCTGAAGCATTAGAGAGGATTAAGGCCGAGGCAGAGGTAAAGAAAGCTGAGTTAGCAGCCGATGCCAAGAAAGCGGAGTTAGCAGCCGATGCTAAGAAAGCGGAAGCCGAAACAAAGAAAATGGAGGCGGAAATAAGAAGAGCCGAATTAGATGCTCAGGCAGCTGCAGATACAAGAAGGCTTGAAGCTGAAGCCGAGGAAAGGAGAGCCCAAGCAGCAATGCAGGCTAGAAAGGCCGAAATTGAGTTAGAAGCAATTAGGAGTGCGGAGACAGAAGCAAGAGAGAATCGCTTAGCCGCTGAAGCACGAGAACAACGTGAAGCGACTGAAGCACAACAACGACGTGAAGCGACTGAAGCACAACAACAACGTGAGCTACAGCTAGAATTAGCACGGATTGAATCACAAGTAAGAATGAGAGAAATTGAGTCCAGAGGTCAAGACAGAGAAAGTGGAAGTGCATCATTCACAATGGTTGGTGACAATCCACAACAAGGGGAAAACAACAGGAACAACAGAGGGATGAGGGATATCAAATTCCCCATCTTCAACGAAAACAAAGATTGTTTAGACGCTTACCTGTTGCGGTTCGAACGAACTTGTGTAGCATACGAGATAAAGAAGGAAGTGTGGTCACTAGTGTTAGCTAGACACCTTGAGTCAAGAGCACTTGAAGTATACCAGAGACTGTCTGTGGAGGAAGCTCAAGATTATGAATGTCTGAAGACACAGTTGCTAAAACGATTCCAGTTAACTGAAGGTGGATACAGACACAGGTTCAAGACAAGCAAAATGGAAGCCGGAGAAACGCCGACCAATTTTATTTACAGACTGCGACGCTACATGCAGCAATGGATTGCTCAAGCAGGCTTTGAACAGACCTATGAAGGAGTAGAAGAATTGTTATTAAAGGATCAATTTTACCTGACGTGCAGCACAGAGCTAAGAATGTTTATCAAAGAGAAAGGGAAGACAAGTTTGAAAGAAATGTTAGCGTGTGCGGAGTCATACATAGAGGCACATGGCTACAAATATGCAGAGGCAAGCATAAAACCAGATGTGAAATTCCACAACGAAAGGACAAACAACAGACCCTTTGAGAATAAATCCAAAGAAGGATTTGGTAACAGCCAAAACAGAGGTAGAAATGATGTCAGAATAAATCGGGAAGTGAACCGTGGTGTAAGTTCAAACAGAGGGTTCAGTAGGGAACGTGAGAACACCGTGGGACATAAAATTACTTGTTTTCTCTGTGGTGAGAACCATAAGGCATATTCGTGCCCACACAAGAATAAAGAAGCTGTCAGACACACTGCAGCAGCAGTGCAAATATTCGAGAATCAGACATATAGGGCCAGACAGCAGATTGAAATGCAGAAGATGAGTAATGTTACAAAGGACCAACATGGGGTAGATGACAAGATGATTAAAGCATTACCCATGCAAACAGCTGCAAGTGCTTTGGTGACTGGAACCAATGTCGGATGCATGAATCTAGGAAACAGAAGTGAACATGAAGTAAAAGTGAACGGGAGAAATGTCAGGTGTCTCTATGATTCTGGATCGACATGTTGCATAATTAAACGTTCGTTAATAGACGACACAGATTTGACAGGTGAGGAGACACCTTGTGTATTGGTCGATGGAAGTTTGAGATGTTTTCCACTAGCCAAGATAAACATAGAGAGTGAATACTTTAGTGGAGAGGTACAAGCGATGGTCATGGAAAATCCGTCGATGCCAGTTATAATTGGGATGATCGAAGGTATACAATACCAGATCACACATGGAAAACAGAAGGATATAATCAGTGGAGAACCAGAGAATGCAATTGCTGAAGTGAAAAGCAAGGGCATATTGAGAGACAGATCTAAATCTAGAGACAGATCAGTACATGACAAAAAGTCAGTGAAATTCACTGACGATGTAATAGTAAATGAGACAGAGGAAACAAATACAGCAGCAGCAGTTGAGACCAGAGCTGAAGTCAAAAGAACAACAAAGTACAAACCATTGAAGATAGCCAAGATGCCTGATCTAAATGTGACAGCAAAAGAAATACAGGAAATGCAGAGTCAAGATGAGACGTTAAAGAAATGTTTGGATGGAGCAATAGATTGGGATGGTCAAGATAGCAGAATAGATGCAATGTCATATGTCAAGAGAAATGGATTACTGTATAGAAGATACAAGGAGGTATTGAAGGATGAAGTGAAATGGCAATTGATGGTGCCTAAACAGTTGAGAAGTAAGGTGTTGGCAGTGGCACACAATTCGTTGTTGTCAGCTCATTTAGGCATGAGAAAAACACACGACAAAATTCTCAATGAATTTTATTGGCCAGTAATCAGACAGGATGTACGAAGATACGTCTTGAGTTGCGATGTTTGTCAGAAATCTGTAGACAAGAAAGTGAATTACAGAGCACCGATGGGCCATCTACCAGTATTAGATGTACCGTTCAAACATATCTGTATAGATATCATAGGGGAGGTACACCCAATGTCAACCAGGGGATATCGGTACATACTGACCATCATAGATTTGAGCACCAGATACCCTGAAGCAATTCCGTTGAAAGGGATCAGTACAGAAGAAGTAGCAGAAGCATTGTTTGGCTTCTACTGTCGTATGGGAGTGCCGGAAAAGATACACACAGATCGTGGAAGTCAGTTTACATCAGAACTTATGGCAGAAGTAAACAAGATGTTACTGATAAAGCACACATTAACAAGTCCTTATCACGCCATGGGGAACGGATGTGTCGAAAGACTAAACGGTACTATAAAGGCCACATTAAGGAAGCTAATGGGAGAACAGGAGAAGGAATGGGATCGCTATTTAGCACCATTACTGTTTGCTCTGAGAGACACAGTACATGAGAGTCATGGATTCACTCCATTCGAGTTAATATTTGGAAGATCATGCAGAGGTCCAATGCAAATACTTAAAGAATTATGGACAAATGAAACAGTTGAAGAAGAAGTCAAGGATGTATACACATACATGATTGATCTGAGGGAACGCATTGAAGAAACTTGCGACATGGCTCAGAAAGCAATCCACGTGGCGAATGCAAGGAATAAAAAGTATTATGATAAGAAAGCACGGTACAGAAAACTAGAAATAGGCGAGAAAGTACTATTGCTATTACCAAGTTCAAAGAACAAGATGTTAGTGAAATGGAAGGGACCATTCGTGGTGAGAGATAAAATCGGAGATCATGATTATAGGATAGAGATTGAGAAAGGTAAAGTCAAGACTTACCATATCAACATGCTGAAGAAGTATAATGAGAGAGAAGAAGAAAAGCCAGATGTTAAGATAGTGGCATATGTATCAGCAATTGTGCATGATGGGAAGGAAGGAGAAGATGAAGAAGAAGAAATATTGGACTTGTACATAAGTAAGCAGACAGAAACTTACAAAGATGTAGACATAAATCCCAAGCTGGAAGAAAGTCAGAAGAGAGACTTAAGGAATTTATTGAAACGATATGAAGATATTTTCACGGACAAACCTGGAAGAACAGACTTGGTCAAGCACGAAATACATTTGACAAACGAGGAACCAGTTAGACAGAGAGCGTACCCAACTCCATATCATTTACAAAAGGAAATTGACAAAGAAATTCAGACAATGTTGGAGAATAATATAATAGAGAGATCGGAGGCAGCATACGCAGCACCATTGGTGGTGGTAAAGAAGGCAGACGGTAGCAATAGGCTGTGTTGCAACTACAAACAGCTGAATAAGGTTACAGTATTTGACCCTGAACCTATGATGTCAAACGAAGATATATTTAATAAGCTGAGTGGGAGCAGAATCTACAGTAAGTTTGATTTTTGCAAGGGCTATTGGCAGATTCCAATGAGTCCAGAGTCGAAAGATTATACCACGTTCATTTGTGCCAATGGCATGTATAAATTCAATGTAATGCCATTCGGATTAGTAAATAGTGCTTCGAGTTACAACAGACTAATCAGGAAAATTCTGCATGGAACAGAAAACCTTGAAAGTTATGTGGATGACATATTAGCCCACAATGAAGGATGGCAGGATCACTTGGAAACACTGGAGATATTTTTTGAAAGGGTTAGGGAAGCCAACCTAACATTGAAACCAAAGAAATGCTCATTAGGGTACGGAAAAATAGATTTCTTGGGTCACACGTTGAATAATGATGACATCAGTCCAAAAGAAGAGTCTGTGGACAAGATCATTGATATGCCTAGACCAAAGACGAAAAAACAAGTGAGGAGTTTCATCGGAGCAGTGAATTACTATAGAAAATTCATTCCACACTGTGCAGAAATAATGGCACCGCTAAGTGATTTGACAAAGAAGTTGTCACCTGGAAATGTTGAATGGAACGAGAAATTGGAGAACAGTTTTATGCAGTTGAAAGAAGAACTGGCAAAGGCACCAATTCTGAGATTACCGAACTTAGAGAAGGAGTTCATATTGCAGACGGATGCAAGTGGAAAAGGGATCGGATGCGTAATAATGCAGGAATATGAGGGGGTGAATCATCCCATAGCATATGCGAGCAGGAAGTTACTTGAGCGAGAGACGAGATATTCGGTGGAAGAAAGAGAATGCTTAGCCATAATGTGGGGCGTAAGTAGGTTCGACAGATATTTATGCGGCAAGCAGTTTGTGATTGAGACAGACCATTGCGGATTGCAGTATATGAAAGAGGGAAGAATGAAAAATGCAAGGGTTATGAGATGGAGTCTAGCCTTGCAAAATTATTCGTTTACTATTAGATACATCAAGGGGTCCAACAATGTAATTTCAGATTACTTGAGCAGGGGACTAGAGTGATATATAGTGAACCTTTGATGAATGATAAGTTGTATATAAATAGGTGTAGAACAGTAATTTTGTTGTGTTATGTAAGGTAAAGGAAGATAGTTTATAGATTAGTTTGTTAAGTATGTGAGTAAGTTAAAGCCTGTGAACAGACTTTTGAAGGGGGGCATTTGTAGCGAATAAACGCTCCTTAACAAACGAATCAATTAACTGATAACCTGTGTAATTATTAATACTAAGTAACAGTTAAGCTAGACAATTAATTGGCGTATTTAATAGATAATTAATAAATTGAATTGTGGCATTAGCGAATATAACAGTAGAAATTACAAACACAAATGCGCTACAAAAATCAGTCAACGCTTGAGGAGGCACGGAAACAGCGTTTCGCGCAGCAGACGATCGTCAACACTGTGAGCAGCCGAAGAGTCACGTGGTCTGATTCGGGCATGAGATTCTGAAAAGAATGGCAGACATTTTGCGATTTGTCAACCAAAAACGTTAATTCAGAATGCGCCGATGACATTTATTTGAGTGTGAAAAACGGGACTTATTGTACGTTTATTCCACTGCTGATCTGTAAATCCTGGGGAACGTAGTACCTGGGTAAGATAGAACTGTTCGAAGTTTAAGTCGGACTGTAATAGCGAACAAAGTCAATTTTCGCTCGGTGTCGATCTTGAGATCGAGAAGACATTGCGATTGGAGTTTCGAAGTAACGAGAAGAAGTGGTGATTTCGACGACGAAGCAGAAGTGAAGAAGACGCGTGAGTAGCCAGTGCTCACAGAAGAACGAAGACGACGCGGTGGTGAAACGGCGACCGAGGGCAGCCAGGGAGAAGCGACCTTTCTTCCCATCTTTCCTTTCAATCCAGTTTCCCTGTGTCAAGAACAAGGACCTCATCATCTACTCAAGAAGGGAACTCTTGAGGAAGCTAAGCACCTTATAATATTTTAGTAGATAAATACGCCACAATAGGTAGTTAGGGTATTGAATATTATTTACTGTTGAATGTTGATATTTATAATATACATCAAAAATGAAATACAGCTTGTTCTTGTTGTAGGTCAATTCTAGTAATCATTCTTGATCACCCATTACGAATCCCTGAGTTTATAAAGCGTCTAGGGTAAGACCTGGTATGCGACACAGTCCACTTTATTACAGTGATGTTTACTGGCTTCAGAATTCCACTGAATTTCCGTAATTTTACTGGCTTTCATTCAGCCTTCCGTATAGATATAGGCCCTAGGCTACACTAAATTCACTAATCTTACTGTCAGTAACTGTTACTCTACAATAATCTTATTTGCATACAGCCTCTGGTAGATTTACACTCTACAATAATCTGATTGGCACACAGCCTCTAGTAGATTTACACTCTACAATAATCTGGTTGGCATACAGCCTCTAGTAGATTTACACTCTGCAATAATCTGGTTGGCATACAGCCTCTAGTAGATTTACACTCTACAATAATCTGATTGGCATACAGCCTGCAGTAGATTTACACTCTACAACACTCTGATTGGCATACAGCCTGCAGTAGATTTACACTCTACAATAATTTCTCTACAGCCTTCTGCTGGCTTACAATAGTTTCTCTACAGCGTTCTGCTGGCTTACAATAATTTCTCTACAGCGCTCTGCTGGCTTACAATAATTTCTCTACAGCGTTCTGCTGGCTTACAATAATTTCTCTACAGCGTACTGCTGGCTTACAATAATTTCTCTACAGCGTTCTGCTGGCTTACAATAATCTTAACTGGCATTCAGCCTTCCGTTACGTTCCGTAGGTTTACACCCTACATGTACAATCATTTTAACTGGCATTCAGCCTTCCGTCGGTTTACAAACTACTCATGGCGCCTACATGCACATAGGGCCTACCTCAACGTTGATTTCTGGGATTCTACTAAGAGCGCAGTAGACTGCTCCAGCCATCGAATGCGTCTCACAGTATTTTCAGCAACGATGCTCGCTGCTGCCTTGACTGTGAAACCCACATTCAGTTGGTAGTTGGGATAGCACCCGGAACTGCACCGAACTGAACTGGTTATTCGATTGTTGACCACACGAAGAATACAATACCGCTGCGGGCGTATCTCTTGGCGTCGGCTGGCATTCGATAAAGCGTTGATTTCCCATACGTTGGCACTAGCAGTTCCGGACCATCGACCACACGAAGAATACAATACCGCTGCGGGCGTATCTCTTGGCGTCGACTGGCCTTCGATAGAGCGTTGACTGGCCGCACCGTTTGCAGCAACTCTTCCGGTAACTGTCATGGCTGTGGGCACCAGTCTCCTCAGTGGCCAGTCTGGATAGGCATCCATCTGAACTGCGCCGAACTGAGCTGGTATCCGGTAGATCGTTGACTGGCCACAGCACTTACAGCGACGTGTCTTGTAGCTGGCTCGGCTGCTGGCCGCAGTCTCCTCATTCGGCAGTTGGGATGGCCATCCTCTGCTTGCAGTTCCGATCGGTCGACCACACGAAGAATACAAACCGCTGCTGGGCGTATCTCTTGGCGTCGACTCCGAACGCGGACACTGCTCCAGCTGGAACGTCCCTCCTCTGACCCTGTGCCGAACTGAGATGGCCATTCGGAAGATCCTTCTCTTGCCGTGTTCAAACTCTGATATAGGCTACAGTCCCGCCTTCTCTTCGAAACAGAATGTTAGCCTAAACTTCGCATACCGCACTTTCTTATCGTAGCTTATCTGCTTATTCTAGAGCGTAGATTCAGTCTCTTCATGACACCATGTAAAGGACTTCTTGCCTGAATGCAGTATTCCAGCTGTGGCCTAACCAGTGATTTTTATAGCCTCAGTATTGTATCCTTATCTCTAGTAACTATTGTCCTTTTTATCATGCCTAATGTTGAATTTGCCTTTTTTGATGCTTCAGCACATTGCCTTGAAGGCTTTGCACTCTTGTGCATGATCACTCCTAAGTCCCTTTCTTCATCACTCACCCTCAGTGCCTTACCCCCCATTTCAAATGCAAATTCCTGGTTCCTCTTTCCCATATGCATCACTGAGCACTTTTCCAAATAATATTAAAGAAATACAAGATATCATTACCTTAACGTTACATTCTGAATACCATAACATTTGTACTTTTTGTAGAAGAAAATTAATTTTAGAGTAAGAACTCTGTCGCATTATTGCAAGTTAAACCAAATTTATATTAGAGGCGTCAAATTAATGAAGCGTGAAAAAGATTAGCTATCAAACGCAAATAATTGAAGGGCTTGGAGCAATAACAAGGTATGTCGACATACCTATGTCTTGCGAAACAGTATGCCACCGTGAGCGGAAGATGGTAATCTATAAACCCTGTAAATTTGGTACAGATCTGAATAGTTTTGAGCGCTGTTTTTCAAAAAACGTTATGTCGACTTAACATGTTATTGCGCACCCGGCAGAGTTCGACCATAACTCTACTGCAATATCCCGGTATGACAACATACATTGGTGTGTTTTCTTGCAAACTTTATATTAGAGCCGGTGCAACAATGAGGCTATTTGACATAGCCTGTTATTGCTCCCACTTTCGTTTGAATTGGATACAATTTCTACGGTTATGTCATTATAACTTCTTATTGCACTGCTTTTGCATATTTTATATCTCGACAGTACTACAGTTATGACGACTTACCATCTTATTGCACGATTCTCGAACTGTGTAATAGAGACAGTTTGGTGCAATAACAAGGTATGTTCACTTATACCAGATGACGCGTGGAGCATTGCAGCTGCTAGAAAACACTTTGTCGACATAACCTGTTATTGCACCAGAAATGATACCGATGACTGAGTGTTCACGATGCAATAACCAGATATGAAGCAAAATGTATAAAAAATAATAATAATTTCATCTTTCGAATTGAATAATTTACCAATTTTGTTAAAGACAATTTTAAGGTACATATTGCTCAAAACAGCTTCTTGATATGTCGTCAAATGGCTTAGATACAGCAGTTTGAAGTGGTAAATCTTTGAAGTCGATTTCCCAACATTCATGATTTTCGACATACCTTGTTATTGCTCCAAGCCCTTCAATTATTGTCTCCCGTATCCTTGAAAATTCAATGTCTTTTGTTAAAAAATGGCTGCTCCTTTAAGGTTGTGCATGTTGTCGGTCAGATCCAAATTCAAAATATTCTGTACGGTCCCCAATTCTCGTAATTTCACGGATGCACCTGGAGATAAAGAGAAAGGAGTAGATACAGTAAAAACTGACAAAAATGAAAATACAATACAGACATCGCTTGAGAAAGGACTTGGCATAGGAGACGTACCTTCGCCCGACACCAAGAGCGGACTCGGCAAAGCTTTGGATATGTTCGAAAGACTTCAGAAAGACGAGGTAGTTTCGCGACCTGTTGAAGCAGCGGCTGCCGAAGCGCCTGCGAAGAAACCCGTGTCGTTCGCCAGTCTATTAAGGAGATCGCCTCTGATGCAGATCGGTGATCCGCAAGGCAGAGTTGTCGTAGGAAAGATAGTGGAAGTGCTTGACGACGATCTGTACATCGACTTTGGAGGCAAATTTCACTGCGTCTGCAAGAGACCTCGATATAAAGGAGAGTGAGTATCGCAAGCCTTGAGTGCTTATTCGCGTAGTAATTAATTTGGGATATAGGTTGAGTTGACCCTGTGCCTCTTTAATAGCCATCTTTGGCTCAGCTCTATTAATATCTATAGAACAGAACTTTCTCTGACCAGCTTGGGCTGTAAATGACCGAGACCCTGCTATATTGAACTGTTGAACCACACTGCATAGGCTTAGCGAAACACTGCCTAGAAAATATGGAACCCTTTTTTTATCTTATTTAATGAAACATTCTAACTAGCTTTCCAAATATACGCGTTACATTAGTAACAAAGTTACGAGGCACCATTGTCGAACGACCTTGTAAACTAATGAATCGGAAGTATCTAGGGATATTGAAGTGTTGATATATTTTGTATTTAACAATGTTATAATTAATTGTCATGAAACACATGATAATGAGTGTACTGGACAATAAAAAAACTGGCGATTTCTATGGCATTCCGTAACACAGCCATGCCGTTACAAGGGCGCCTGATTTTGCATCTTGCATCCTGGCTGACTGTTAGAACAATGGCTTTCCCTTGTGCATTATGATAACGACTCCACATAAGTCCTTAGATTATATTACACGTTTGATTTGAGATGAAGGAATGTTTCTGATGCCAGGCAATATCGACGACACGTTCAAGTGAGAATACGACTGACAGACTTGGAGATGGCGTCACGATTTATGGGTGCAGCACGAGATATCACGCTTCTCGAGGCCGATGCTACGCTCCTTGGCTTATACAAACCGCAACAGACGAGTCGGGCAACAAAAGCCGCAAGGGATGAGCATCAACAGACAGTTCATTCGTCTTAAAAAAACTGTTTTAGTATAAACTGCTGTTGTCGAGCTCTTCGTCAAACTGCGTTGTAACAAGAAATTGTATAGACTTTGCAAGTGAAAAAATCATTTATGTAAAATTGTAAATGTGAGGAGCTAGAATCTTGTTATTGATTGTGAACTCTCAAAATGGGACAGAATTGAGCTGAACATTGTGATTGCTCAATGCTCATGGTCATCATGGTGCAATGTGTTCATATGGAAAAATCTTCATTTTACATATGAAAATTGACAAATTTAACTCTGTGGCAAACTTGCGGTGATGACTTTCAAGTATTGCAAAGATTTACAACACAACGAAATCAGAAATCGAATCTTTATTTCTTGTTTTCAAAAATAGTTTAGATGTCATTCAATACTAAAATAATTACTGTTTGCACAATAATCAACTGAATGATATAAGCCACATGAAATTAAAAACAGTGCTAAAACAACCTCAGATAAATAATTATAGTCTCATATAAGAATGTTTTCTTGTATGCACACAAAGATCATTTGAATGATATGTCACAAATTAAGAACAGTGCTACAACAACCTCAGATAAATAATTATGGCCTCACATAAGAATGTTACTGCTATGCAGACTGGCAATTAATACTCTGTATAGCAGTGAGCAGTGAACAACACAGGCTCCCTTATACTCAATTTATAACAGATCCATATTCACATGCAGAATTGCCTAAGCAATACGAAGATCATAATAATCAGCTGTTACTAAATGCACGTGTCCAGTAAATACTCCGAGCTAGCAGATCATAAACGAGAGATTGTATTGCAATCACATGATCGCAAAAATTCAAACAAGAGATTATTTTCAAAGAATACTGTCAGAATGTTGCATATGTGGAAATCTTTCCAGTACATGATCGTGAACAAATTCATGACTTTGCTGTAGTCACTTAGTTTTAGATCTGACCTTTTTTGTTACGAAATAAACGAAAATAGTAATAATAATAGTATCAATCTACATGGTATGTCAGCTGTCTTGAGTGCTAATTTAAACAAATGATATGGGAATGATAATATATTAATTAAGCAATTTAATCTCTTAATGTATGGATGACCAACTTCTCTAAATTGTTGTGGTAATGACAACAGAATCAATAACCTATTCTGTATTAAGCGTTACTGTCAATGCAAACCAACATCCAATTACATTACCCACCATTACAATGGAATATTCACGATCACTACATGTGTCATGTAGTGATATATCACATTACCAGTCACATCACAAATACACATTAACAGAAGAACAAGTCAATGGCAACTTCAAGGAAATTACCAAGAATTTAACCAAAATCCTTCAAAACTTTCCACAGCCCAAAAGTGTAACAAAGGAACATTGTTGGTCACAAATCACAATAAAACACTGACAGCTGCTCATAAATAGTTATACAGCATGCACAGTACACGTATATATATATATAAATTATATATATATATATACATGTGTATATACTGTGCAGTGTATGTTTGTATGTAGGGTACATTCTGGACTGGCATAGATTTGAATGCCTTATCCCTTGATTGACACTCCAGCACACTTATATAGTCACTAGAGTGACTAGACTATCATGCACCCATACTATAGGCATGCACAATCACAAATAGGAAAAGCCACCTAAGAAGAAGGTACAAAGTAATTGCACTTGATGTATGAATCGGTCTGGATCCAAAGAACGTATGAAAAATATATTGTTAAATAGACCAAATATATATTAAATCAGGAAATTACATGTAATAATAATTGTAATTGCATGTTCATGCACATTCATCATTAGTTCGTTAATAATTACCAAATTGGAATGTAGAATGTTATCAACGACTGAAAACTCAAAGTATCTAAAAAGCATTTGTGCAGTAACTGAACTTAAGTAAAACACCAAAAACCTTTCGGACCATCCATAAATACCTCACTTAACAGAACTCACTCAAGCCTGTGTGCCCATATCTAGGGGCAAGATGGGCACATGGCACATGCCCTGACAAATTGATACCTATTTTTAACCATTAGGCCTAAAAAAGTTGTGTTTCCGGTAACAGAGCTAAAAAAAATTGGGTAGGTAGGTCGGAAAATATTTTTATTTTGGGAAAATATTTTTATGCAGTGACTATCCGAAAAAGTATACCCCACTAGTCTTTTTTGCACAACGGTACACGCTGAAACAAAGTACGTGTTCTAAGCAAGTATAAACTGCCTATTTCCCGACTGTCTGCACCTAGACTGCTCTAGAAAACAGCCCTATTAATTTCATTTTGTTGACGTCTTTTCTTTTATGTCAATACAAATGTCAAAACAAAAAAAAATTTAAATTTTTAAAAAAAAATTATTTGAGTCGCGGCTTACCAGAAACACAACAACTTTTTTTAGGCCTTACTTTTTCCTTTTAAAAAGCTTCTTTACACAAAAACACTTACAATACACAAAGTGAAACCGAGAAATTTTCATTTAGAAGCCTCTGTGAAAAACACCAATGTTCTTAATTTCCCGCGCAGCATCTTTAAAGCTCTCGCAAAAATCTAACCGTGACCATTGTGTTCCTCCGTGTGCCAAACTATCTACGGGCACCCCCCTACTTTCAATAATGCTGGCTGAAGATCACATCAAACCTGTTAGAAATAATCCAGGACACCGGTTAACCATTAACAATAAGATAAAACATTTTGCACTCTGACAAGAACACAAATTGATGGTCCATTGGTCAATGCCTGGAATATTGCAACTGGGCAATCTAGATTCGGAAGCTGGCCATCTTGCCGTCGATGTGACTGAGTCGAACGAAGACGTCCGTTCCCATTCCCTGCATTGTTTCCAGGTGGATGAGTCCTCCCATGTATTCGACGAACGCCTTGCACGCCGGAAGTCCAAAGCCGTACCTGGAATGCGATTGAAAACTGTGTTGAGAGGTTCATAAACGGCAATAAGTGGATCTTTATTAATAAAACAGCAATTTCTATTTTGCACCAGTGTCGAAAGCACCATGCTGCAACCGATGTTCCGACTCGCACACCAACGTCGCAATGTATGAACAGTGACTGGGCTAGGCGGAATCACATTTCCGCTTCGCCTAGGTTGGTAGCACCTCTGGGTAGATATCTTAAACAAGCGCTACACAAATTCCGTGTGATTGAAGAACAGAACATTCTCCGCAAGTGCTTTAAAATCATTCTGTTTGATCTTGGCCATGTTCCGTCATTAAACCTCAGCGGTGCATTTGTGATGAATTTCTCTTTAAGAGGCGCTATATTAATCTGTTTACATTATATTCTATCATACCAATGTCTAATGTGCCTCAAACAATATTATTCTGCACCACAGTTTCTGCACATATTTCTGAATTTGTTTTAGGAATACATTTCCTTGATGTACATGTGACAAAGGAATGCCAGTGGCTGTCTTTCAGGCTAGCTTGAGGAACTACTTCTTTGCCTGTTGTTGTTGCTGCTGCTGTTACTATTATTATTGTTATTATTATTATTATTGTTATTATTATAAAGCAGATAATCAGTTGGATAATTATCTACCCGTGGAATCTTCCAGCAGATCGGTTCTCAGTGAGCTCCTGGAAGAGCAAGAAGTCCTTTCCATCCGACTGTTGCTCCATCTCGCCAGTCGTGAAGCCATACTTCCAGATCTTCTTCACCATGTCATGTGGAACGCCTCCACCCAGATCACTGATCCTACCACAAACAACGCAGCATCTGTAAACAATCCTTAAAAGGAGCAACAATAAGATAATTTTCTATCTGATGACATAGCGAGAAGCGACTGGTTTCGTGAAAACAGGTCACAAATGCATTTAACATCATACAGGCTAACAACATGCTGCATGAAACAGCAGTTGAAAGTTAAATGTTGATTTTTGCATGCTCCCTTCTTTATGTTCAGAATGGTTAAAACGTGTTATAAGGTACGTCCCCTAACGACTTTACCATAACGCGCTCACACTGTTCGTGTAAGCAAGCATATTGATGCAACCTTACACACACAACACAGTGACGCGAGTAGAGACTAAAGACAAGTGTACATACAAATACAAACAAAGACGTGCCTGATAATGAAGTCGGATTCATTGTTGGCCAAAGTGACAATAATTGGAGGCAATATGGCCGACGAAGTATTTGGATGCGACTCCACTGTGGCCCTGCAACGTCAACAGCATTTGTTATTATAAAATTACTTTCGTTATTACGAATAACGATATCAAGAATTTATTTATTACTAGTTCTACCTGAGGCAAACGTGAACTTGTAGTTTCTGTGTAGTCTCCTTGAAGAGGTGCTGCATAAATCCCCCAAATGAAATCTCACGAGGTTCAAAAACAATGCTTCAAACACACAAGCCTACATACACATACATGCAAACTTACATACACATAGTCATACATGCAAACTTACAAACATACTTTCTGTGGGAGGATCATGAGGCAATGTTGAAGGTGGCTGCCAGACCTCGTATACCAAGACAAAGGAAGTGAAGTCACTAACTCTTCGTACAAACAGATGCTTCTTAGGATTGGTTTATGGAATTGCCTTTCGCCTTCTTTTCCTCTGCCTCCTTCTCCAACTTCTTCTCTTCTACAGCGGACGCCAAGTAAATGTTACTGGAGTCAAATGGGTTGAAATCATCAGTTATCTCAAAGTGAGTAACAACACCTCATGACCTCAAAATGACCTCAAAATTAGCAACAAGATGACGTCATGACCTCATCGCATTCTTGAGCAACTCGTTGAGAATGTAGTCGAGCGGTTGTGGAATGTATGGAAAGGTCACAGCCACGTGACCTCTCACATGCACATTCGGCGAAACTCCGTACTTCTCCTCACACATCGACCTACGACGAAGGAAAAACATTTGTCAGCGGTGACTCATATAGCGCATTGCTCCCCCAATGTAATCTTAGCCTTCAGTGAGTGGTGCTACAGATTTGTTCAATATAAAATTACAATTAAGAGCTGGCAAAATCTTCAACACCCAACACACAATTGACTGATCGAGTTTCAAGAATAGGAACCAAGTCATTGGAACTTTTTAATAAAATGGCAAAACGTACCGTGCAAATTCTGCTTTCTTTTCAATGAACGTCTTCGGATGAAAGTTTGCCTGAATAACTCCAATCTGATTTGGCTGAAAGAGAATTTAACGCAGTTGACATAATTATATGCATCAATAAATTCGTCTGAAATCGTAAGAGTTGGATAAACATGAAATTTCAGTACTTACAATTATTGTTGAAAAAAGAGTCAAGGCTCCTGTAAAGAAGATTTGAAAAAGCATCTAGTCTTCTTCTTCTTCTGAAAAGATGGGAAACAACAGAGGATCGGTAGATTAACCAAAGCCAATGAACCTACTCACGCGTTCCTCATGCAGATGCAAATGATGTTCACACAACATTCGAATCGCAAGACGAGACGTCAACAGCAAATCAAGGAATGTCTTCACCAAACTCTCATCCTAAAACACAAATCAAGGAATGTCTTCACCAAACTCTCGTCCTAAAACACAAATCAAGGAATGTCTTCACCAAACTCTCGTCCTAAAACAAAAGGTCCACACATCTAGAGAAGTGCAGCTATTGGTAACACGGCACATGAAAGTTAGGCCTACCTCCCATAATGTGAAGAGATCTTAACTGACCCGGTACTGTGAAAAGATTTAAACTGACCTGGTACTGTGAATTGATTTTAATTGACTGTGTACTGTGAATGGATTTTAACTGACATGGTACTGTGAATGGATTTTAATTGACTGTGTACTATGAAGAGATCTTAACTGACCCGGTACTGTGAATGGATTCTAACTGACCCAGTACTGTGAATGGATATTTAGTATACACAGAGAAACATCAATTGTACAGACCGAAATATGTCTCGTCGTCTCTCTGAATCCTTCTGCAAGCACTTTTACGACGTCTTTGTGATCGTCAAGAAGCTTTGAAACAGTGTAGCTGTAGCGAATTTCACCCTCTGAATCAGTTATCTGAAGAATTAATCCACAACCAAGTCTATAGCAGAACCGTCAAAACACACAAGTCACCAATGAATAGTCGTTTTGAGTTAAACTGCAGACAAAGATCGGTAAATTTTAAGGGTCATGGAAGCCCATAGTTGCAGTATGTCGTTACAACAGAGTTGGAACTATTGTATTGTATGAACGAAACTCTGAAAAGATGAATCAATTAATCAACTGGAGAACTGGAGAAACAGTAAAAAAGTGTGGTCATGTTATAGTTAACTTTAAAGAGCATCTCAAGTAAACGAACACACCAACGCAAAAAAGACATGGAAGAGGAAAATGAACGGCATGCATATGCATGAGGAAAGTGAACGGCACTTACAGCTGGCGATTCATACAACTCGTGGAACGAACTTATGTACAATTCATGCTGAAATAAAAGACCACAACTTCAATTGCTTAACTAAATTCCATTCACAGACAATGACCTATCTTAAATTCTCTGCAGCAGTTAAAAAGATCGATTACTAACTACGATTCCAACATTTTAAATATCATCATACATACAATTGATATGCAACAAATGTTACAACTTGTACAACAGGCACTATTCTACAGGTACAATATGATACGATGTCAGCCTTTACAATAGCGAAAAAAATACTAATACTAATAAAAATGATGTTAATCAGATTCATGCCTTTGTTTTCAAATTCACAGGGAGGGGGCCTTCTAAATGTTTGCCATACTCAAGGTGCTTTATAATTGCTTAAATACAATAAAAAATTAAATAAATTTTCGTTAAAGTTATCATCTTCAATATGTCATTGCTTCCCTTAGCTGAACAACAGCAACAGAGCATTAAGCCAACAAATTGAGTCACTTGCAATGGACAGGAGCGAAGGATTGCAGCCGACGATGAAAGGCAATCGACGGAAGGCAGTGATGCAGTGCGCCAATCGAACAGGAAGTTCCTTGTGTAGATACTGCGCACTCCTCTGCAAAACGAAACAGACAAAAATCAACCTAAATTCAATGTAAAAACAAAACACAAACTAATTATACTCAAGTCAATATATCAGTAATAATGTCCAGAGTGAAAGACAGAGAGGCAGCAGAGGTGGATAAGCATTTGACTAATTTATAGCCAAATCATGGCTTGTCTTAGTGCCCTAACACGAATTTACCGGCCGCTCTTCACACTAACAGCCCAGTAAGCTGTTCCACTAGACAAGTGCTGTCCATCCTGCATTTCGTCAGCTAATTTTAGTTGTCCGCCTAAGCCAGTCAAATTTTTGCACATTTCGTTAGAATGAAGAAAAACAAAACCCCAGACCTACTTGTATAACCGTTAGACTATTCAGAGCACTATTCAGGTCTGAAGTGAATTGAATGCGAATATTCGGTACAGCTCAAGAAAAAATCTCATCTAGATAATAATTCATCTGAACTTGTCACTTACTAACAAATGACTTCCGTCCGACCTTCTTCCCGAATACAACAAAGTCGAAGGCATGAGACGAACAACGGGCTACAAAATCGAAACAAGATGCATCGACTTATAAAATTATCAGCGTTTTCTTGATATTTCTACAGATTTTTACCTACTCATTTACTTCCTTAAATTTACATCATTGTTCATAAATGGTGCATAAGGATTAAGGAACAAAATATTTGGCTCAATGTACAGCATGATTGACCTCTTATCATTATTTCTAATAGGTAACATTTACAATTTACATTAATTTAAGCGCTAATTTATATAGGAAATCAAGAAAATAATCAGACGGACAACAACCTAATTCACTGGTCTACAATCGCTTGCAAATTAGAGGCATAGAAAGTCGAAGTTTAAGAAGAAGCAGACTGCCTTGTTTCAGAACGAGTCACTGACCGCTGCACTATATAGCGAGAGAACATACTTGGGAACGCACCTTCCCATGCATATTTATACATACTGCAATTTTACACTGTCATTTCAAGAAAAATCATCTGTGACGCTTTTTATCGAGACCAGTGAAATCGCTGACCAGTGGATCCAATAGAGGCACATCCTCTTGACTAAAAACATAGCACCATCTTCAAAGGTGTGTACACATTAAGTCCCTCTATCTCCCACGTTCATGCTTATTATTAAAATTGTTTTATTATTAGTATATTTTACTATAATATTAGTATATTTTACTATATTATTACTATATATAGGTTATTTCAACTCTGACATTATTATTATTTTAATATAATTATATTATTATTCTTATTGAAATTTTCTTAATATAATTATCTTAACTGTCGTCATTATCATTTCTATTATCACTAGTATTATTATTTCTATTTTTACCCAAGGCATTTATGATCCCTCAGGTGTTCCAAACAATGTCCAGAGAAGGGCGTTACTCTGGAAAGGCTTCCTACTCGTCAAAATTGTTATTATTTATCATCATCATAACCAGTAAAATTATTATTATTTATTAACTCAAGGGTTTTCCCACCTTCTTTGCTGCATTGTCGATGGCACTCTGGTAGTAGAATGAAGTAACAGAACGCGCCCTTTCGGACGCCCTAACGATCGGACGTGAAGACCAGTCATCTGTGAAGTGCCTCGAAATAAAGATCGGTCGAAGATCGGTCAACTGGAAGAACTTGGCTAAATTCGCAGTTTGTCGCAACGACATCATCTTTCGTTACATGAAGAAATTGTCTTAGTCGGTCAAAAGTTTCACGCATTTCCTAGAAATATACGCAGTCAGGGCTAATTGTAATTTTAGTTACTAGTACAACCATTTCAAACAAAACTCATTAGTGTGACTTCAAGTATTTCCTTCTGTAATTGATTAGCATTAAAAATTAACTTTGTTCAGAGATATACTTATCCATAATATACCAGACCCTTGCTACGACAGCCTTTAGAAGCAACAATATAAAGAGTATTCTAAAGTGACCCCAATTGGTGATTTGTACAACAAAATTGTATCGCATTGTGTGCCAACATTTCCTGTACCACTAGAACCTCTCGAGAAGGGCTGAATGTTCCCCAAATATTTCTTGTTTTCCTGCAATAAAACAGATCTGCCAAAATGGCTCGCTACTAAATACAGCGCAAATAAAACCACTTTCGTACCACCCATAATCTTCATCTGACAGAATTAAAAGCAGAACATACACGGGACTTGGCACAGCCGGGGGTGTGATGTTAGTAAACAACCGAAATCACGAGAGGGACAATATTCGTTGAGGACGGCGTAGGCCTATTGTGGCCAGCGCTGACACGGGAAACTACGCAAGGGCAAACAATCTCTGTGTGACAGGCCGTAACAATTATGGAAATGCGGGTCAAATGTTTCTAAAATTCTCTTCTAGTTATGATTGTCAATGAACTTAAAACATTTTCGAAATAAAACGAGCCAACATACACGAAAACATCGCTCAAGTGATTGACCATCGAGTTCTTATGCAACAAGAAATGCCCGTTTGACAGCATGAACGCCATTTTAGTGCCTCGCTGCGGTGCCAGAAATGAAGTCGACCGAAAATAAAATTTAATGCTATATTAAAATATTTTGACTGGCCTTATTTTAACTCCTCCATTTGATTTAAAAATGTTGAGTAACTGGTGTTTGTGAAGTGGCAGTTAAGACTACGAGGCGGGACTTGTCCCTTCTGTAAAGCCTTTTGTTCCCATTAATTTTAATCTGTAAAATTCTTTTGTCTCAATGTGTTGTTTTTTCTATGATTAACTAATTTCCTTGATTAATATTGTTTGAACACTTCGTATTACTGGGATCAGTAAATTGATTTAATTTGATTTTGATTTGTGTTGAGAGCTCGTAGAAATTTCTATCATCTCATTGTTTGTTATCATTATTTGTTATCATTCAATCAATGCCCCAGGATTTCGGACCATTTGCCATAATTTGACATACTTGGAATAAGATTTTTATGCAAGACTTAAAGCTTCAATACAAAGTCAGATGAGTTCCAAGACCAAGATTGATACACAAGACCCACAATGGTTTAAAGACTGAGGCTTGTGGCATTTATTCCAGTCATGATAGCAACAATTACAGTAGCTTATAAACGCTTAAAATGCCTCACATACCAGTTTTTCAACTTGCCTATAATACTGTTGCATTGTATAAATGCGAGATCCTCAAGCACAGCGTCGTCTAGACATGAACAGAAAACCAAAATTTCACGGCTGGGGTACCGATGAAGGTCGGAGTGTGGTGGGGTGTCGTGGGGGTGGGGGATGGATTGGCAGGGAACAGACTGAATCCTAAAATTCCTGGGCAACGCCGGGTACCCCAGCTAGTTATAAATAAATTGCTTAAAACACAAATGAAAACAGCGGATACTATAAAGTTTCGTTTAATGAAAAACAATTAGTCACAGATAACAAAAGCATATTATATTCAAGCAACTGAGAGACACTGTTTACTTAAAGTTCTTATAAGATCACAACTAACATCGATCATCTCACCATGTAATATCAACACAGGGACAGAAATTCCAACGTTGGCAGAAATTCAATAGTTTCTCTCCACATCGATACTCATCTAACTGCGGTTATATCAAATAACCATAATTTATAATTATGTTCTTACTTCAGGATGAAACTATCGGTAGTCACGAGCATAATACGGTAAAATATAAACACACTAAAAGCATAAAACAGGCAATCACATAAAATACTAACAAGGCAAACACAGTTGAGATTATCTTCACCAAGACCAAGGCAAACACACATTTTTGAGATTTCTTTACAAAACTACACCAAACACAACAGCATGCTCTCTTCACCAACACCAAAACATTATACCGAGACCAAGATAACAATGGGGCACACTAGTTAAGATAACAATGGGGCACACTAGTTAAGATAACAATGGGGCACACTAGTTAAGATAACAATGGGGCACACTAGTCAAGTGGTTATAGTGCTCGGCTTATAACGCAACGAGCATAGGTTTGAGCCTTCATTGAGGCAGCGACTGTGTAGTCTGTAGGGACTGTGAGCAAGTCCTTCACGTAGAATTACCGGTACTCAGCGCCATTGACGCCATGTACTTTTGAATTTTGGAAGGAGGGTATTGTCAAAATAAAGTTACATTGTATTGCATTATACCGGTATATAGTGCACATGAGATAGTCAATGCGCAAAACTCAGTACATCATATAATATTATGATAGGAAATGAAATAACAAGTCATTCTTATGAGCTAATAAAATTTTTGTCATTCACATGAGTTAATAATTATATCGCTCCCATAAGTTAATATATCACTACCATCAGCTCATAAAATTATGTCATTCACATGAGTTCATGCCACTCACATGAGTTAATACACCATTCACATGAGTTAACATGTCATCCACATGAGTTCATAAAATTATGTCATTCACATGAGTTCATAAAAATTATGTCATTCACATGATTTCATTACGTCATCAACGTGAGTTGACAACTCATGTACCCACGTCATTATCTTGTGTACATGAAACAAAGTATGTAGCCAATGTACTACTACTGTAGCCGCTCCGTACACTGACGAAAGTTTCTGGACAAAGTTCCTGCAGCAGCAAAGCATTGTAAGCTCAGCAAAGAGTACAACAAAAAAACTTATTTACATCAACAGAATTCAGAGAATTTTCCATCATTTCTAATCCGGTGGCTCTTTAAAACCTTCACAGGATGAAGCTGCATCGTAACGTAACGTAACACATCACACGTGACTTACACATAGACATAACACGCTACGAACTGACATTTACATGAGGGTTAGTTAGTCCTTCTTCAGTTCTTTGCAGTCAATTATTAAACTGCACTCCTGTATTTAAGAAGATGACAGTTTAGAAAGAATTATAAATACACGAAAAAACAAATAAAAATGCAGTCAATAAACAGCACAGTTGTTTTACAAACTATCAACAATAACAGTTAATAGCATCAGCGAAAGCCACGTTAATTGGCTCACAGAAACCAGACATCAGCAGTGGCTGAATGCAGGCCACACGTGTGTGTCCAATGAACGTGGGTGATCAGAACATCAGCATCAAACAATAATATTATGACCAGCAACAAGATAACAACAACAGCAACAAACAACAAAACAACATCTCTGTTAAACATGAGACAACTCTACGACAACTGAATGCCAACATGAGTTAACGGTGATCATGCTGGAAGCCTGTGGAAGGCTGTCACATACAGAGGCTGTCACATAGAGAGGCTGTCACATAGAGAGGCTGTCACATACAGAGGTTGTCACATACAGAGCCTGTCACATAGAGAGGCTGTCACATAGAGAGGCTGTCACGTAACGACTAACATAATAAAGACTATCAGGTAAAGGTTGCAAGCAGTATAGCGACTCTCAATTCTGAACTTACATCACATCGATTTGAGAAGAAAGAGTGAAATAAACCTTCAGGTATATATAATATGAAATATAGACAGAGAAAAAACATTCAATAACCAGTTAAATACTTTTAACAGAACCCTGTTTCTTGTTAAGTCAGTTTCACCATTTTTTACAGCTTCTTGCCAAAAACACATATTCTTTGCCAAAAATGCCTAAAATTTTCTAAATCCATGTGCTGCTAAGGTAAACAATAACAATAAAATATCACAATAGTAACTATACTCACATAAGTGATAATAATAAACAATAATAATAAAATTTTTAAAAACATGCTTTTAGGCATCAACTTGAAACAGTCAGAAAACAGTGGCAAATGACTGAAAAGGCTGTATAATTATAACTTTCAAAAGATCAACTTTTTAATCTGCATATGAACGTGGTGAATTTGTGAAAAAATAAATTTGCTTAATAATAATAATAATAATAATAACAATAATAAGGATAATAATAATAAAATAATAATATAAGACTCCCATAAAATCTTCTTTCTGTTTCAAAAGATCTGTCACAGTTGAAGGAGTGCTATAGAAATGGAGAAATAAAAAATAAAAAATGTGTCTCCAGAAGCACCTTCTGAAGGATATAGAACAGACTTTCCATTTTCATTCCAGATCTGCACAATATTTGCAAGAAACAATGAAAGGTCATAACAAAGTAGCGACGAATCTTTGTCAAAATCTTTACAGCCATAATTCAGCCAACCAAACTTTTACTTTACTGTTAACACTTCATACCACGAAACACACGAATAACAAAAGTCTTTCAAAGGGTTCTGCACTCTTTCCCTCACTCTCTTTTCTGTCTCTGTCTCTCTCTCTCTCCCAGACTCTCTCCTCCGTCTCTGTCTCTCTCTTTCACTTCTCTCTTTTGCCTCTAAAGATGGTCTATATCGCTCTCATTCTTTCTGTCCCCTCTCACTCATTCTGCTAATTTCTCTCACAATCTTGACAAACGGTTGAAATCCTCATTGGTGTACTCAACCATCGATCCACCCACCTCAAATCATCATCATCGTCTGCCAAAGATGAGACGTATATCAAGTGTGAAGAAATCAAGTGATGTATACTAAAACACCGAATAGATATAACAGAGAAGCTATACTGAATTCCTATAATTAATCTACACATTGCTTACACAATTCTATTGAAAACAGATCATAATACACAGCCTCTTAACAATTACATCTTCTTCCCGTAACCTCTAAACGTGCCGATGATAGCAAGAGCATCTGTGATTTAAGTTTATCTAAATAATCAACATCGATTTTGTAGTGGAACTGAATTCCCCCACAACGTCAATGTAGTGGTAAGATTGCATTCCTTATCACCAGACAATTATGCACATTTCTCGTCGACTGAATGTTTGCACAATAGCGGAATTTTTAAAAGAATTTAAGTTTTACCCTCATTCTCAGCAACGTTATAATTGTCTAGACAGCAAATTATCCGTTCAAAATACAAGAGATTCACTGGCAGAAACAATCCGCCTCATCGTGTTCTGCAAGGTCGCAGAAAATAAGCCGTGCTGCTAGACGACCGTGGCATCTGGGTCGGGGTCGTATGGATACTGGTCGTGGGCCCCTGGTGGTTCCTCACCAGTGGCGCATTCTGCCTCCTGGGTGTCCGTTTTCGACTGGTTGCGGGCCAGGTACTTGCTTGCATAAATGACGTCGTAGGGGTTGAGGGTGAAGGTGTGATCCAACGCCCCGAAGTTGAACGGGCAGCTGAATTTCTCCCAGTCGAGCTCCACCGCCCCTCCACCGCCGCCACCGCAGCCCCCTCCCGCCACATTCTCCTCCGTCGAACTGTCCATCGGTCGCGAGCAGTGCTGCGCTTTGAGTCGATCGATGAGCAGGTGGTCGTGCTCGTGGCTCGACACGCTGCTCTCCGAGTCGGTCGTGTCGACGGAGCTTTCGTAGTTGTTATGGAAGAAGAGCCTCGAACGTCCGAGGTCGCGGCCGAGTTCCTCCTCGGACGCGTTCAGCGCCTGGATGTCCACCTCGCTCTCCATGTTCACCTCAAGGTCGCTCGCCGGACTGTTGCGCTCGTAGTCGGACGAGCAGCGGTCGGCGAGCACGCTCTGCTTCGACCCGCCGGAGTTGATGCCGTGCTTCGGAACGGTGTGCACGGAACGTTGGTTGTTGCGGTGGTGGTGGTGGTGGCCGTTGCCGACCTCTTTCGGGTCAAAGTTAAGGCATTCGGAGGAGTTGAGATCGGGGTGTTTGCTGTCGATGGGGGAGCAAGCGGGGGACGACGACGACGGTGGCATGTCGAAGGTGAAGCAGAGATGATGGGGCGATTTATCACAGTCGCCACCGTTGACGTTGTTCGAGGAGACTGGAGGAGGCGTTGACTGAGGAGGAGGTTGTGGTTGGGGTTGAGGAGGACTAGAGTTGTGGGCGGCAACGCAATTCCTCGTCGT
This sequence comes from Lumbricus rubellus, assembly GCA_945859605.1. NCBI lineage: Eukaryota > Metazoa > Annelida > Clitellata > Crassiclitellata > Lumbricidae > Lumbricus > Lumbricus rubellus. Next base: position 4,643,016 of record OX243816.1, read on the forward strand.
TCTCTGCTGCTGCGACTGTTTTGGAGGTGACGATCCGACGACGTCTGCCTTCACGCAACATAACACATCGTCTTCTAGAACAAAACCCAGTCACCGGATTCATTCGTTCATTCACCGAAGTCTCACCGCAATAACGCATTACAATTACAGCTCTCCTATTACAATACTACACTGTTACACTAAAACTCTTACACAATGAATAATATAGTCTGATGCCTAATAGCGAGTGAAAAGAAATGATAGAGGAAAGACCCAGAAAGGGTTTTGGGAGTCAGGCACGAACAGACCCACACTCAACTTCTGCAATCTTTTCCAATGCTTTGCTTATAAAACTAACAATTCTTGAACACCCCGTAAACCATTTCGCATGGTGTCCCCTACATTCTCATAATCGTTTCCAGTTTTCCAGTTCACAAAATTTTCATAATATTACTTTGATCAACCTTTGCTGCTGCAGTTTTGTAAGCAAACCAGGTTTGTGAAATCAGTGTTGGGCCATGAAAAGAAAACTGGCATGGCCAGATTGACCCTCTAATATTGTATCTGAGCTCATGATCCAGATGCTGCTTTAAACATTTGGCATAATAATATTTCACCCCAAAAATTATATATAACCATTCAAATACACAAACTAACAGATATATAGGCTACACATGTTTGCGTGTATGACTGTATGTGGGCTTTAATAGTGTTCCTTTTAAAATAAATATGAACACACACACACACACAAAAAGTTCATATAAACACACCCACAAACATACATAGAACTGACAAACATGTTTGTGTGTGCTTGAGTGCGTGTGCAGAAAAAACATACACCACAAATGAAAAAAAAAACGGATAAAAAGCAGACCTTGGTTGCCAATCTGCAAGTTCTTTTCACCAAAGTCTTCCATCTTCGGCTGTTGACAGTTGCTGGGCAAAGCATCTTCACATTCTGCAGCTGAACTGCGCTTGCTGCAGTTTCCACTGTACCGCTTCGGAGCCTGGTTCTGTCGCAATCCGTTCTCCGTTGGCTTGCATCCCGCAACCCTCCCATCACTGCATCCAACACCCGACCCTACGTTCAAAGACTCTCGGTTACAGTCAATCATTGGGCTTACGTTGCCAGGCATCGCGTTGTGAACGGTAACCGTCGCTGTGGACACGCACGATTCCCGCTTGCTGATCACGTTCGGTTCAGTCACAATCGCTGCTATGGTAACGACAGTCGAAGCTGGTTTACCGACGATTTGGTTACAGTCGGGCGACGAAGAGAGACGCGGATTACACCCCTTGGCAACCGACGACGCCCCCGTCGACAACCGCTTACAGCCGGAGTTCGGTCGTTCGCTGCAGCCATTTACTTTGTTTCCGTTGACTGTGGAATATGGAACGCCGCCGTTGGAGACAAAGACCTTGCTGTGGCGCTGGTGGCAAGCGGCCGATGAAGCAGGGTTCGCCGATTTAGTACCGTTGGTTGCCATAGCAACGTTGCACCCTGTTGCCACGGAGACGCCGCCGCAGGCAGTGGGAGCCGAGGAGCTGCACGCCTGCTGGTCGGGACGCGTCGTGACGCACACGTTGTACTTGTTGGTCGTCATCGGCAACCCGCAGTTGGTCGTCATCGGCAACCCGCAGTTGGTTGTCATGGAGATGTCGTTTGGCAACCGGTTGTTCGTGTGCACAGGATCGGTCTGGACGCTTGTGTCACAGTAAGAAGGCTGCAGTAATAATAATCATAAAGAAATTTAGAAATATGGATCATGCATATAAAATTATAAAAAAACTACTGGTACATAATTTTATATACATATATGCATCTGTAGAAATGTTTTTAGTTGCCACGAGTCTTTGTACATAAATTTGCAATAGCCACTACCATCACTATTATTCAACTTGTGAAAGGACTAAGTGACTAGTTGGAGACTAGTTTAGGTTGGAGACTGATTATCCAGAAGCAGAGTTGTGGGTAGCTGGGTGCCTGCCTAGAATAGTCATATACCTTGTTTTGGTTCTTAAGTCTCAATTGGGTCACCAGCAGTTCCCTCTGCTATGCCTTTCTCTCTTGTAGCATTCCCTAATAATTCTCTTCCATCAAACCCTACCTTTTCTCTCAAGGTCGATTGCACTAACTGGGAGTGCCTCTGAACGGCTTTTTCTGAGAGAAGTACTTTATAAATGGTCAAATACAAGAAATATACCTGGGGGAATGTTTAACGAGCTGTTCATCACTCTCGGGGGTGTGGGGGGCGACTTACCAGATGGTTGGCGGTGGCAAGTGCAACCATGCGGTCGAGTCGCAGAGACTGCTTCGAACGACTCGAATTCAGAAGGAACTTTGAATACTTGCCCTGCATTCTGCATCAATCATACATCCAAACACAGCCACTTATATAATTATCATGCTTGCATTTTATCTACATGTATGTATGTATGTATGTATGTATGTATGTATGTATGTATGTATGTATGTATGTATGTATGTATGTATGTATGTATGTATGTATGTATGTATGTATGTATGTATGTATGTATGTATGTATGTATGTATGTATGTATGTATGTAATACTAAGTATGTATGTAATACTAAGTATGTATGTATGTATGCAATGTATGTATGCATGTAATACTATGTATGTATGTACTATGTATGTATGTATGTATGTATGTATGTATGTATGTATGTATGTATGTATGTAAGTAATACTAAGTATGTATGTATGTATGTATGTATGTAATGTATGTATGCATGTATGTATGTAATGTATGCAGTATGTATGTAATGTATGTATGCAGTATGTATGTAATGTATGGATGCAGTATGTATGTAATGCATGTATGTATTCTTGCATATTATTTATATATGTGCACACACACACACACACACACACACACATATATATATATATACATATATATATATTCCATGCAGGAGCTTCTATCCCTACAGGTGCAACTTGAGCCAGTGAAAAACAGAAGGGATCAGATATGAGCTAAAACTCAGGTACAGCAATCTGGGATAGATTGGAGGCCAATCCCGAGAGAGGGAAGGTTGGTCAGGGAGGCGAAGGAGAGAAACTGAGTCTGGTTGTTTAGTGAGGATAGGAGTTGCTGAACGTATCTATGTATGTTTTAGTGTATTCATGCATCTTAATACATGTATATATGTGTATGTATTTATGCCTGAATGTATGTACATTATGTTTGCATTTATGTATGTATGCATGTAAGAGCACTTGTTTATGTATGAATGAATGAATGAATGAATGAATGAATGAATGAATGAATGAATGAATGAATGAATGAATGAATGAATGAATGAATGAATGAATGAATGAATGAATGAATGAATCGATGCACAAACACACACACACTCAACACACACAAAACCATATATTTATTTATTTATATAGAAACCAAAATATACAATCATATTTTGGCATATCTAGTGTGTATGTACATATATAAACCGGTATATATAATGCATAATGTATGTGTATATCATTCATCAATTTCCCTGGTGGGTGCCTTTCCTATTAGATTACACCCAACTCGTCCTTTGCCACGTACAGCTCCCCAACAACCATCTGCGAAAACAAGGACCATAAAACTCTTTCCAATACTCTGATGCATTTTCATCCATGGCACCAGATGGCCTAGGCGCTCAGGGAAAGCACTATAACACATGCTACACCACAACAAATACATATACCCAGTATACATGTATAGTCTCTACTCAGTTTTGTGCTGTGTTGCGTTATGCGGGCGTGTGTGCGCGCGCGTGTGTGTGTGTGTGTGTGTGTGTGTGTGTGTGTGTGTGTGTGTGTGTGTGTGTGTGTGTGTGTGTGTGTGTGTGTGTGTGTGTGTGTGTGTGTGTAGACAACCATGCATAAGCAAGTGCTGAGCCTTTCAAACAATGTTTAGATTTCGAGACAAGCATGCCTTTGATCGGATGCGAAAACGTATAAACACCATTTAATAACAAAGATATTCTTCCAGAATAGAACGATGTTTTGCATCGGCTCGCATATTCATATATAGCTACAGCAGATGTATTGCAGAACTGTTGTTTGTATATTTACCTGCAGACGGCACAGAAGACGCAGAGGAGAGTGAAGAGGAGGAGGATGACAACGATGAGGATGAATGCAATCAGCAACGTCTCCAGCTTCAGCTTATCATGTCCATCTGTCAAATTATACGACTATCATCATCATCATCATCATCATCATCATCATCATCATCATCATCATCATCATCATCATCATCATCATCATCATCATCATCATCATCATCATCATCATCATCATCATCATCATCATCATCATCATCATCATCATCATCATCATCATCATCATCATCATCATCATCATCATCATCATCATCATCATCATCATCATCATCATCATCATCATCATCATCATCATCATCATCATCATCATCATCATCATCATCATCATCATCATCATCATCATCATCATCATCATCATCATCATCATCATCATCATCATCATCATCATCATCATCATCATCATCATCATCATCATCATCATCATCATCATCACCATCATCATCATCATCTCTATCAATACGGTACTCATCAATATTAATATAATCCATTTACCATAGTTATTGCTTGGTCAATAGAACTGCTATTGTCATTGTTGAAACCAGGAATCATAATTTATCAAAGCTCCTTTGACGTTCACGCATCCTCATCTGTCAAATGACGACTATCACTACCCTTACCGTCACCACCACACCACTTCCACCACCACTATCACCACCACCACTATCCCCATCACCACCGCAATCACAATCAAAATCATCACCATCACCGCAGCCATCATCACCACCACTATCACTACAACCACCACCACCAACAACAACAACAGCAACAAACAGGTTTGGAAAAGAAGATATCAAACGCATTGTGGCAATCAGTGCAAAATTTAGGCACATCAACTGCTGGTGCAAAATGTTTCCTACCAAGTAGACGCCATATCAAAGGTTCCAACTCGCGATCTTGGCATCGCAGTCCAGTGAATTGACTTCTGCATCTAAAAGACAATTGCAAAACATACAACACTAGCTCTTCATTACAAAGTTATCTATGGTAGTTGTAGTAGTAGTAGTAACAGCAGTAGCAGCAGCAGCTGCAGTAGTAGTAGTAGCAGCAGTAGCAGTGGTAATAATAATTCTGCACATCCTCCAAATAATGTTGAAGTCATTGATTAGCCTTAAATTGCCTTGTATAAAAAAGAATAATATTAATGATAACATTAATATTAACATTAATATTAATAATCACAATACTACTACTACTACTACTACTACTACTACCACTACCACTACTACCACTACTACTACCACTACTAAAAATTATTGCTATTATTATATTAGCCATAACCTAATGGTTGTGGGTCCACACCTACTGAACAGACTCCAGATAACAACCTCGAATAAATCATTCGCAAAGTCCTGTCTTCCGACTAATGTTCACACTGCCAGACCTTTCCGTATATAAAAATGCAATATAGATAAACAACTAATGCACTTACTCGCAGAATTTCCTGCCAAGCGTTGGAATCGTGTAGCAGACGCCTCCATTGAGACAGAAGCTCTGTGTAGTGCAGAGAACAGCGTGCGGCTTGAAGGAAGTGGCTGCAATGAACATGAAAAACAAACGTAAAATCTAAATCAAATCATAAGCCCAAACTTCTAAAACCACTAAATGCAATTTTCTGAAAAGTCTATGGAGCGCATATACGTACAATTTCAGACTCCCCCAGTACGAGAATTGTAGATAAATAACGGAGGGTTCAGTTATCCAACGTAGAGTTGAGATGTGCAAGGAATGTAGCTATGGGTCCTACGAATGACTGGGGTGTTAACCCCACACCTCAAGCCTCTGACAATTCTCATCCATGGCAGGATTCCTCTATTCCACTACTTGTGGTCAGTGTCAGGTGCTTAGCGATGCTGATTTTTCATTCGTGACTTAGACAACAATTCTCATTGAAGCCAGTTTCAGGTCGTCTAGTATGGCTTGGATCCAAAAATGAAAATGGGGCCTGGGCCAATGTTAAATCGACCCAACCCTTGATAACTTTTAGCAGAAAAACTGGCACTGACCTGGGGCAACAGAAACCAGACTGACGTTGCTCTGGACTTCCGCAAGGACGTTGCTCGCAGAACAATAGTAACTTCCCGCATCTTCAGTCCGAACTTTGTTTATACGGAGACTGGAACCAAACCTAGAATTAAACATTCAGGCTGCTGCCATCAAACCGTTCATTAAAGAGGTTCAGTCCCTAGAAGGATGAGAAGCAGAGGTGTAGCCAGGAAAATGTTCAGATTTTAACTCATCGACATGGTCAGAAAATACATGAATACTTCTGAATATTTCTATGCGCAATTGCGCATGCCAATATACATGTGTGTGTTTAAACACAAACTCCACCTTTATGTATACTGGAAAATACTTCTTCAGTTTAATAATTGCAGTGAGCTACAGTTTCATTATAACTATTGATATAAGAATTATAGCATACATGTATAAACATACACACACACACACACACACATACATATGTACAATTGCACAAATGTACATACATATATATGCAATTATGCATATATATATATATATATATATATATATATATATATATATACAGTACACACATCATTCAATTAAATTCAATTTCAATTCAATTTGTTTATTGATCCCAAACAGACAAACAACTTTACATTCATGTGCACCATAAGTATACACAGTGATTATAAGTATATGCAGTGATTATAAGTATATGCAGTAATTGGGGTTTATACAAACGTAGGCTACATGCTCAAACAAATTCAGTCCTTGCTTTCTTTTTTTCCTAAAAATTAGGAAAAAGAGAAAGCAAACACTGAATTTTGACACATAATTATATATAAAAAGATTTATAGATCTATCCTGCACGGTGAGTCCAATTCAAAGAAATCTTCCGATGCAGCACATCTTTCAAATGAGGTTAACTATATAATTATGTCACATCTACATGCCCTTCTATATAATGCATGGATACCGTCCTATACAGCAAGCATAAAAACTAGTAATTATCCCAGCAACGATCATTGCACCATGTCCGAGCAATCATCAATCACTGATATTCATCCGCATTATAGAAATTGTCTCTATAAAAACTGACAAACACGGCTCAGAACACATTTATGTTCAGATTTATAAACATCTCCGAGTATACTTCACTAGCAAATGGGATAGAGCAAACAGCAATAAAGCGAAAAAACTAAGAGGAATCATTACGTCTTATATATATCATTATATATGGCTGTTTATATAGAGACGATAAAACCTCAGGGCTTTTCTAACGTGCAGTTGTATACACAAAATGTGCAGTTCTAAATGGATTTGTGCAGTTGTAAAAGCATTTCTGTACAGTTAAAACTAGCAAAAATGGTCAATGTCCTCCGATTGCAAGTAATTTACCATGGAGGATGTGAAGGAAAACCTGACCTAACCGACCCTCACAATGCCTAACCTGACCCTAACCAACACACAGGGACCCGCTTACTATAACTAAGCCGGAAAAGGTGTTGTGCAGTTCTAAAAATTCCTTTAAAATAGCCCTGCCTCAGTTCTAAGGCTAGTAATCCTTTAATTATTTTTCCTCTTCTTTGTTACTAATTTTATCATCCCGGGATTAAATTTGGGGCATCACCAATTCACCATCAATTCAACCACCTTATTATTTTAAACAATAAACAATTTATTATTGACTGACGCCGTTTCCCGACTCGATCTATAGATAGTCCGCAAAAGATATAAGATGTTCTACTCTAAGTCACAATGCATAAAACCAGCGCTCAATTCGTGCCCACTCCTCCATATTGCGAAATTCACAAATAGGCCCAATGCTGAATCCACGGGTCACGATAGTGTTTACCAATAAATTATTCATTCGCAACAATTACAGTAAATTATAAGCTAAAGGATGGCTGCCAATTAAAATTGAAAAGGATTAGTAGGACCTACTTCGTTCTTCGAAGCCGAAAGCGTTTTGCAGTCGTCAGCTCGCGGCCATCTTTAAACCACGTGACGATCGGGGACGGTTTTCCGGTGACAACGCAGCGCAGAGGAAGTTTCTGCCTCTGCTTCACCTCGACTTCATTTGGAACAAGGTTCGCCGTCGGAAGGCTGGCTATCACAATAAAAACAAATGCAACTTTAGTCCGTTCTGTTAAAACCAACAAACTCTCTCATTGTGCATTGACCACCTACAAGCATGAATATTTTTGTATGCGTTTCTTATTTTCTGATTAAGCGAATAAACCACCGTCACATCTTGAATTGTACTCGTGAAAACAGAATTTTGATCATAAAACGGAAAAGTTTATTATGTCATTTTGGGCTATTTGTTGGGCTACTTCCTGAAAATTAAACTGTTTTGCGCTATTTTGGGCAACTTCCGGTTAGAAATTTTCGACCTATTTAGTAGTTAAATGTTTACCACATAATTGTAAATTTATTTTTATTCATTATTTAAAGGGAATTTAGGGGTTTCGGTACGTTGGTAAGACTTTATCGTACTAGACCTAACTTATTACAGTCAATGATTCGAGTGCCAAGCGCTAATTCTTTGGATTGGACCCACTGCATTTTCTGTCAGAAAGTGACACGGGAAAACGTGTTATGTTGCCCAGGTGGGCCACATGAGGTTCTGGTATAGGCTCTAGAACTTTCTCTCAGATTGTAAGCGAGTATCAACTCGTACCGGGTTCGATTCCCGATGGCATTGATGTAAATTCATGGGATGAAGGCGATGGTGTCGCGAATACTGGCAATAGAAAGCATGCAGGCAACGGCTGCACACGGCCACATTTGGATGGATGTGAAAGCGATCGCATGCCCAAGTTTCAAAGGTGAATGACCATGAACTGCCCAATAACTATTCGGCTGAATTTGAAACTCTCGAACGTGTACCGCGCTCGGTTCAGCGTCAGGTTTTAATTTAATTCTTTTTATTTATTTCAGGATTTTGTATGCTTAGCACCCCCGCCCCATTAAAGAAATGGACTCAGTCCAATCACGGCAATGCAAATTACCCAATTTCAGCAACTTGCATAAAGAAGTTTTATACAGTTGTATATATGGAATTGTTGGTTGGTTGGCAGTTGGCTTCTCGTCTCAATCTAAGATGAGCTTAATTTGGGGCAGCCCATGCCCACCAACTCATCCATTACTCACCTTAAATTCTGATATTGGAAATGTTTGTTTTGGCTTTTTGTTTCAATCTTAGATGGTCTCGATATGAGCAGCTCAAGCCCATGAACTAACCTGTCGTCCAAATGTAATTTTATTCGGACAATGGGCTCGTCGTGCTGACAGTAAAAATGCAAATCAGATCAAGAATTGTTGATTTTGTTCCTCTACACCGGTTCCATTTTTCCTCAATAATGGATAACAGTACAAGCGTTTCCTCTACACCACATGATCGATCTCCAGGTTCACATAAGTCGAGACATGAATTTCAAGGTTCCAACATTTCACACCATGTGTGATTTCAATGAATGGTTCAGCCGAATCGAAGGGATTGTCATTCCTCATTCTCACAAAAGATCGCACATATCTTCTTATATACCCCAACATCTCAACCTGAAAAGAAAAAAGTCTGGCCTCTCATGTCCATACTCAGTTACCCATCGACACTCTACACAACAATGAGGAACATGACCTGGAAGCTACTGCCAGACACCATTGACTATCCCTACTCTCATACCATGTCTCGCACATCTACATCCAAAGAAGCCTAGATTTCACATCCACCTATTGTCAGTTCATTAAAATCTGACAATCCTGAATTTTTCAATATTGCTTAAGCATTCTACAGGGTGATACAAGCTCGACGAAACCAGATTCTATCAAAAGCTGGTCACAATATCAGGAATATTTCAGGATTCTCACATCTAAATGACAGGCTTTCAATCAACTTGAATGTTTTGGACGGTCCAATTTCATGGATAAAATCCGTGATTTGCGTCTAATCATCGAAGTCGTGACTAACCATCGTATCAAATTTAATGACAACAAACCACCACATTTGGGCGTACTTGAAATAATCCTGGAGGAATGTACAAACATAGGACAGCTTTCTTCCTCTCTGGAAGTTTTGTCACATGAAGGTGAATGTCAAGATCAATGCGGCTTCACAACATAAATTTATTGGTTGTTACATGTTTGGTTGTCCTATTTATATCTACTGTGATCTTTGCTTCTTGCCTGTTTGCTGTGTAGACTTCCAAAATCTGTTGATGATGTTAAAAAAGTAGTTAAATTTATTTTTAAAAACTATCAATAAAGTTTATTTAAAAAGCATTTACATGCATAATTATATATATTCTTGTACATATATACATAGGTTCAAGATTCATGTCAGTTGATCAAATGTGTCAGTTTCATCTTCAAAACTTGAAGCAGTTGCACTTTGGTAATTATGATGCTAATGTTGTGATATGTTCTAATGCAATATGTGACAGGATTCTCTGAGATTCATAGATTTATGCAACTCTTGACAGTGAATAATGACAATGACTGCAGTATGCATTTGTAGTGAAGTGTGACAGACTGAATTGAACACAATGAATAAAAAGCATGAATGAAGCAGTTAGTAAATGCAGGTCTCCCAAGTGGTTGATGACGCAACTGAACATCAGATGTTAATTGCATATCATGATATCTGGCTTGTGCAGCAGATATTGGACAGCACAGTTCACATTTCGGTGTGACCTTGCACCCATAAGAAATTTATGTAATAATAATAGATAGGTCGGATGATTAGTACCAATAATTATAGGATTAGTCCTTATCCTCAGAAAATGACTGACTTTGGACCCTCCCTCCCTTGGCTGCATCTAATCTTCCTCTCCCCACTTATCCCCCCCTCCCCACAATCTCAATGACCAAACTTAAACAGCATCCTACTAAAGTCATTTATAAACCATTTATTCTATCTTAAGAGCATGCTATTTAAAAATGTTCTATGCACTTGTATAATTGTCATACTCCTTTCATTACTTTTGTGTTAATAATCTTAAGTGGTGCTATATAAATCTCCTAACTGAGTGAATGAACCATCTGTTTGAATGAAGTTGCCAGCTTTTGTTTTATATGACACATGTTTTAAATAACACCTCGTGCTGCACTGAAATAATTGTGCACCAAATTCAGGTGCGGACGTCCTCACTGGTCGCAACCCCCACCCTTTGTTTGCATTTTGATGACCCCTCTCTTCTCCTCATTGTGGACGTCCATTATGGAAGCCCCATAGCCTAACTCAATATAAAACCAATACAAGCATTATATCTCATTCTTATGTGCTGATAATGATGTCTGAAACCTGAAATAGAATTGGCCTCTGTGCAATATTTACCAAGTTTTATTTTAAGAACCAAACATAACACCAATCAGATTCTTACATATTTGTAAAGAACACAACGAACTGATTGCATGCAATAAGTTTCAGTCCTCTGACCCTTTTCGTTATCAAGATATAACAGTCCAAACGTGATAGATCATGCCGTTTTCGCACAATCCGATTTTTTGCTTATTAATTTCAAAAATTAATATCTCGGTCAAAATTTGAGATATTTTGTTCAAATTTTCACTGTTGGTTCCTATTGTGTATGTAGTTCATCACCAAAAAATTTCAGAAAAATCTAAGGGTGGGGTGTAGGCTTGCACCTCTGGTTCATGTGACGTGGAATAACATTGGTTTGGCCTATTTTGACCCAAAAAAATGAAGAAAATTTTTTTCATCTAGGAAAGAGTGACTATAGCCTACCATTATCAGAATTTTCTGCTGATTCCAAATATATAATTTGTTTGCTTGTAGGTGAAAAATGCACAATGTGACAGTAACAAAACGCACTACTTAGCCTATGTGTGTTTAGACCTATTCATTTGTTTCCAAAACGCGGCAGATGCAATCACATTAAAAAATCGTCATTATAAGATTTATAGCTATTTTATATAGCCCTTATGGTTGAGTTTGTTAGAAGGGGAAGTCGGGGTAATTTCGGCCATGGAGAAAATTCGGCCAGAAGGATTACTAGGGAACCAGAGGGCAAAGGAAAATTTCAATGCTACCAAGCTGAAAATTGAAAAAAATCGCATCACCGTGGACGTCCAACCAAAATGTGTACAGGAAAAGAGCGTGGAAATATGAGCATATTATATCCTACAGCTGTGCGGCGCCAAATTTTCCGACGAAGGGTTATTGAGAGGTCAAACCTTCAAGGGGTGCACACTGCACAGCAATGTTCAGTTCATATAAAACTCATTTGGTATAGGGCTAGTGAGCGATATTGCCTTTTTTGTTAATGCTTCAGCTGAAGAGGTCTTGACAAACACAAGTCAATATGGCCACAAGTTTCAGCAATAAATATACGATATCAGCTGTAGCCTTTGACTCTATAATAATCATTTGGCGTTGTAACAGCCTACATTAAATCTTGCATTAGCCTATAAGTGACGCTCTCGATCCTGCAACACGATTTACGGAAACATCAATAGCGTAGACCCGCAACCCAACAGCATCGTTTCAGGATGCATGGCGCCAACTGTCGAGAAGAGGGGCAGATCTTTTTAAAACAAAACGTCGTTTTCTCGTTAATTTCGTCTCATTCTGGTCGGAATTATGCGATGCGATCGATCGACCGATAAGCAGACGACCAGCGTTTCAAACGACGCCGAAGATAGCGGACGAAATCGGCCGGAAAACCATCGATTCGAAAAAGCGACACAGTCAGCAATCGTGACTGACGGACGGACGGACACAGCGAGGCAGAGAGGCGCCCCTTCCCCTGGAGAATTTAGACGACTGATGTGATGCCTACAATCAATACGGAATGACCCTCGTCTGCGTTGGAGTCTGGAAAATATCTGGAAGGGAGGAAGGAACTGGGGGGAGAGAGAGGAGAGAGACAGAGATGCAATAATGTATGACATGCATGGATGGGCTGCAACTGAGGGACGTGAGAGAGAAGGAGGTGGGAAGTGACTGTGGGAGATGGAGGAGAGAGCGACGGGAGAGACAGACAGACAGACAGACAAGACAGAAACACATACAGAGAGACAGACTGACAGAGGGCGACAGAAAGACAAGCGGACAGGAAGGAAGGGAATTAAGGAGACAGACAGGCAGTGACAGATATGCAAAGAAAATGAGGAGAGGGAAGATCGGGCGCGGTAAGCGAAACGGAGAGGGCGAGAAAGATGGGAGGGAGGAAGGGAGGGAGGGGGAAAGGTTGGGGAGAAAGGGAAGGCGGGAGGGATATAGAGAGACAGAATGATGGCGAATGAATTGGAAATGGTATAGAAAGTTTGGAAACAATAGATTTCAAAGAGACAACCGACTGCAAGAGGAATTCGTATTGAAATGGTAATCGAGATTTCGAAATCTAACTTTTAACTTTATAAAGCACAAGGCCTATACCGTACTAAAGTTAAAAGCAGGACATTAGGCCTATAAGTTATTCGTTAGCGCTGTGTCATGTCAGAGAGGTTTCAAATTGCTCTGAACATCCTCTGAGAATTAAGATGGCAGTATTTATGTAGCTTTTGCCAGGGATATTCTAGGTCCTGCATGCTCGAGGTTGTCACATTGGCGTCTTTAGACTTTGGCCAAAGAGTCAAAGAGTCAAATTTCCTCCTGCATCAGCCTGAAAGTCAGAAGGTTCTATTTGTGTATCTGTGTTTGTCTGTGCGTGTCTGTCGGTTTGTCTTCTGTCTGGTTGACTGTATGTCTGTGTGTCTGTGTTTCTGTGTGTCTGTCTGTCTGTCTGCGTGCCTGTCTGTGTATCTGTCTGCCTGCGTGCCTGTCTGTGTGTATGTCTGTGTATCTGTATCTGTTTGTCTATTCAAGTTCTACACATGTTGCTATAAAAGCGCAAGAAATTCCTCACGGCTTTGGGAAAAATGCCGCACGATGGCCTAATTGGGGAGGAGGGGCCATAAACAAGAACCAGCTGTGCCTTTAAATTATGCGTTCCCCAATTGTCTACCCCGACCCTCAAAATCGCATTTATCTAGCTCATTTTCCTATGTACAGCATTTCTTATCATGAGGACGATAACTATTGGTCTCGCTGGATGGAATTTCCACTTATCGGACCCCCACTCCGTTTCTCCATAGAGAGAAGGAATATTGCGGCTTGATTAATGGGATGCTTCAAACCACCACCACCGCCGCCGCTGCTACACGGACTATTTCGCGGATGGATATGGAAACTATAGTCTGCTCTCGCTGGTGTCAGCGTTGCCACTCCTTGGGTTTTTTCACAAGATCTAGGGTTTTTTGATCCGAACTTGGGAAATGGGTTTTTTTTGCGAGGAACTTGGGTTTTTTTCTTGGTTTTTTTTCGGCGCAAAAAATCTTGTTTTTTTTTAAACTTGGGAAATGGAGTTTTTTCGTGAAAAACTTGGGTTTTTCGGGCAAATCTTGGGTTTTTTGCTTGCGAACCTGAAATTTTTCGACATTTCCCAAAGATTTGAGCAAAATGACTAAAAAAAGTTCATCATATTTTTTGGACGGTAAAATGGAATTTTTTTTAAATTTCGGAAAAATTTTTGCCGAATGACTAAAAAAAAAGGGTCGTCAGAAATTTTTCGGACGAAAATTTTGAAAATTTCGGAATATTTGGCCAACTTGGGTTTTCTTGGGTTTTTTCGACCGACCAACTTGGGTTTTTTTATTTTTCAGAGTGGCAACGCTGGCTGGTGTTCTACACGCTGTTGCCCTTTGTTGATTCGATCAGCTTCGATATTGTTGCGGTCGGATGTCACTGCGGCCGCCATATGCAATTTGTTACACTCTCTCCACTCTCCACTTGCCCGTAAAAATCAATGCTCTTGTTCATCTCCATGGTAGAATTCTTCCATCTGCTCCTCTTTTGTCGCTCACTTTGTCTTTACCTCTGTCTGGCTGTCTCTTTGTTCTGCTCTTTTCTCCTCTTTCTAGTTTCTACTCCTTCTATATTGCGACTTTCCTTGTCGCCCACGTATCTCTTACAGTCTGGTCTGCCATACAGACAGACAGACAGACAGACAGACAGACAGACAGACAGACAGACAGACAGACAGACAGACAGACAGACAGACAGACAGACAGACAGACAGACAGACTGCGACTTTTTAAACTGTTCGTTTTCCTACCACTTTTTTTCCTCTTCATCTTCCTCATCGTTCTCCACTTTTGGTCTTTCCCACTTCTTTTTATTCTCCTCTTTCTCTTCTGTCTGTCTGTCTGTCTGTCTGTCTGTCTGTCTGTCTCGTATAGTAGGGCATATCGTTCATTCTCCTACCACCTCAATCTCCTTTGCTAGCTCTTGATATTTTTTTTACTTCCACACTTCCTTCTTTCTCTGTCTGTTCTCCTTATCCTTCGCGCACTCTATATTTTTACCCCTTATACTGCCTTTCTTCATCACTTCCTGTTGTACACAATAATGTCTGTATAATATTATAGACGATACTATTAGTCCTTTCAGTCCGTTGGTTAGGAAACAGTCTCTCTTCAATGTTGAAGGTTCGTAATGCTATATACCTACATAGTACACAATTTCTATATATAGGCCTACCTGCGCGAGGCCTGGCATAACATTAGGCCTAATAAGAATAACAAACAGATTTGGCATTCTATATCAGAGTTGTTGCCGGTTGCATTATATAGAAAAGCTCATTTACCCCTGTAGGTGGATACCTAAGGTGCAGTGTCATTTAAGTTAACTAAAACTGAAAATGAATTTAAGTCCACTGAAAAGTTGTATTTCGGTTAACCTAAACAAGTTAAACTAAAACTATAAAAGTGAAAAGTTATGAAAGCGTAAACTAAAACTAAACTGAAGTTACTGAACATTTATTAAACTGACAGTAAACTTGAAAGCTAAAACCGAATAATTTGTTCTGTGCGTGGTGCAAACCGTGCATGCGGCGGAAATGCCTATATATATATATATATATATATATAAATATATATATATGCTATATATATATATATATATATATATATAGCCTAACCGTTAGTGGCACACGTATACAAAATAATATACAAATATAGGCCTATGAACAGCATCACATAATGTCTGCAAGCAATATATCGGTCAAGCAAACATCCGGTCTAGTTCTTTCCCTATCAGCTTTCTCTTGCAGTCTACAACTGTAAATGCAGTCAATCAACGCTGAACGAGATCGGCTGTGGTGAATGTGGTCGGCGGCAAGATAGCGGCGATGTGGTTGGAAACAAAAGTTATTTGCTTTTCGAGGAACGATGTCGGTGAGAGCTTTGTAACACAGCAATTATAATGTCAGGAATAATATGCCACAAATCTTGAGTTGCACATGTGAGCGAATCAAGTGACTGGTTTTAAGTCATGCACACGTGCATAACTCGGAAAAGTCTGGTGATAACTTAGATAAATGACTATAGTTTTTGAAACTAAACAGTCGAGTATACGGTATACGTGCACTCGAGTGCCTCAAACTGCCGCTCATCAGTTGCAACTTGCATGCCAACAGCAGCCGTTAGCGCTTCACGTCAGTAGGCCTATGATGCCGCCTAATGGCCTATATAATTACTATATAGGCCTATACCATAAATAGGCTACTTGAAGCATGGTGTAGGCCTATATTATACTATAGCCTACAACTGGAGCGCTCGTAACAGAGTTAGCACAACCTGTCTAGCGAAGTTAATGTTTCCGGCACATGTGAATCCACTGAAACAGCTGTAGGCATATATATATATATATATATATATATATATATATATATATATATATATATATTATACCAAATTTAGGTGCGGGAGTTTGCATTTGTGCTTAAACCTACATCATCCTTAAATCTCTAGATAGCACGTCGGTCCATAGGCTATACAGTGGAAATTTAAATGGATCAATTTCATGGTTAATGACGCTAAGCCATAAAAAGATGATTAGCGTCGCCCTCCTCCTAATCCAAGCTTCGGACTGGCATTACAGGCAGCGGGTGAGTTATTACAGCCATTCCACTCGTATGCAGCGGTCATGGTGAGGGATCACGTCCGATCATTTAAAATCATAAATGTATACGCAGGCACGGTATACCATGCAGAGTATGGGCTACATAGGGAAGGAGCGAAAGCTGCGAAACCCCGTACTCACGTATACGTAGCCTGTGTCATTGGGAAGACCTGTAAATTCATGAAAACCTCGGCTGATATGAGTGATGCGCGCAGGATCGTATAATAGCTTGTTACATGTTTAACGACACTGCCATGCATATCAAAGATGATTAGTGTCGTCCTCCTCATATATCCAGGCTTGGGACTGGCACTGGCAGAGAGCAAGCAGTGGCGAAGTTCGGATCGTATAATAGCAATCGCTGTAGGCTATTTATAATTGTACTTGTAACTAGCTGGGGTACCCGAGAATATTAGGATTCGCGCCGTTCTTGGCCAATCCACTACTTGCATGCCCACCCTCACTTCGCCCCCCCCAGTCCGTCCGTCCGTCCGTCCGTCCGTCCGTCCGTCCGTCCGTCCCCTCCTTTGGTTGTCATTGATGGACGCGGGATCCAAGCCGTAATAATAATATTATGACTCGGAGCAGATCAGCTGTGTATAGGTCTACTGTTCAGGCCTACAAGATGTGCATGGGAGTGACCAAGGACATGACCATGAGGGATACTGAACAGTGGGTCAATCTATTTTCGTTCTCAATGACATTTAGCACCGTAATCAGAAGCATGCGCTGATTAAATGTTTTTGTCTGCAATCCTTTTGAGCCGCGCTGTACAACTCTCCAGTTAGGCTATAATAAGTAGGGCCTACAACTTACTGCAGTTGGCGCATGCGTACTCGGCCGCCAGGTTGGCTCCCTCTGGCGAGAACGGTTCTGGGAAGCTGAAGATCTCGTAGAAAGACAGTTGTCGGTTGTAGTCGCTTGGCGTTCCCTCTCCCCTCAGGAATACAATGTATCTCGACCGCAGCTGGACGGACGGTATGCACGCGTTCCTGTCCTCCACAACCCCAAACGTGCCGACGGTGATGACGCTGAAGCCACCCTCGGGGTTGCGCGGCAGGTCACCCTTGTAGACATTGCGCGGCTTGAACGTAACGTTGAAGTGTTCACGGTCGACCTGCTTCGCCCACGACGGCAGGGACTCGGCGCGCTGGGCCCTGCCCTCGAAGACGACGGCGGCCAGGGCGGTCCGCGAGGGGACGTCGTCGTGGAGCTGGCCGCAGGTCCGATTGACCCTGGCGGCGGAGGCGATTCCCAGTGTGAGGACGAGGAGGTTGATGACAACGAGGAGGATGAGGAGGAGGAGAGGGTGTGAAGGAGGATGAGGATGAGAAGGAGGATGTGTGGGATCGTAAATCGTCATCGTCCTCGGCGTCGAACGTTTAATTGATGGCGGATGGACGTTTCGTCGTCGTCGTCGTCAGCGTCGCCACCACCACCAGCTGCAGCTGCAGTCGCAGACATATTTGGAACCGTTGATCTTGCCTCGATCGGCGGAGGCGGCAGCGGTGGCGACTGCTGGATCGATCGGTCCAGCAACACGCAGCCGCCGCCGACGCAAGGCCCTTTCCTTCCCCCTTGCCACCGCCGCCTTCTGCACCTTGCACAGCGCTGCGCCCACGCCGTCGACCTTTCCCGGCACACGGCCGCTGGGCCATGTGACGCAGTCAGGCCACGCCCACGCGTGCATTTTCTGCTGATGCGATCGAAAATAGGCCACGCCCATCGTAGCGCGTCAAAGGTCACGCAAGCCACGCCCCGTCCAGCGGGTGCGGGTGTTGAGGAAAATCGTAAACCGGGGCTGAAACTGTCATGGCTGTATCTAGTGAACATACGGTGTAATTCCAAATTGTATCGGCACAATAGAAGTTGCGTCAGTGACCGAATTTACAACGACGCTATAGGTCTAGGCCAGGCCTATTGAATCAAGTCCGCAAGAGTTTGATCTCTGACCCATGCCACAGTTCGTGATTCTAACCGGTGAGCCAGAGTGTGGCCTAAATTGTGTGACGTCCATTCACACGCGGGTAACTTGTGCCCAGATCTTTCCACTCAGTGATGGAAGAATCTTGAGTAGAAGCGGTGGAGAATCCCACACGATCAATTCATGGGAAAAGAGCACAGCCACAGCGTAGGCTATACGGTGGCCAAAGAAGTAGGCCTATAGCCTAATATGAGCCTACCGGGTATAGAATGTTGTAGTCGTCATTATCTTCAGCCTTCTCAATGCAGGGTATGTTCGTTCAAAATACCAGAAATTGCTGTAGTGTCCGACTGTCCGTAATATTTTCATAGTCACTAAGGTAGACAAAAATAATCCAAGCTGGTATCCACGTTTTCCGCTAAAGTAGAATAGTTCTTGGATGTGTCATACCCCACATTTCCTCCAAAGGTTTAACAGGTGAGTGACGTTCAGCAGGTTTGGAAATCAAGTGTTGTGAATGAGGGGGAGAGCAAAGCGACTGGAAAGAATTAAGGTTAAGTAAACAGAAATTAGAAACTAAGCCATACAATTAACCTATACAGTTCAGATGGAAAGAATCAACCTCTCCACTTGGTTGTAAGTGAGTGGGGGTAGAGCGATAACAATGTTAAACTGGAGCCATTCAAGCGTGCAATTGTCTGACCCCTCGCCCAAAAGGGATTATTCCGAGCCTGGAGGTAAAGATTCAAGTATGTAATTAAAGTGTGGTGCATGAGAGACCAATAAGGCAGATAACATAGACCTTTCAAAGGCTGAGGTTAATTAAAGAGGAACCAGCAAGCCGAGTCATAAAATGAATTGACGGTCGAAAGAGCAACCTTCCAACAATCACTTCTTTGTGGCCTAGAAAGACGAGAAGGGGTTTAGGTGACAGTAATTTATGGCCTATTCATGCGCATCGTTCAACTGCTTCGCGCTCGAAAATCCCAGCAGATTTGTGTTTGTATTTTCTATAGTTTTCGTTCAGGATTTCAATATCGTTCTCGTTTTTATTTCGTTCCACGATGATTCTTTTTCGTTTTTATTCAGTTTCAGTTCACAATTTCTTTCTAGTTTTCGTTTTCGTTCTCGTGAACGATTGCCTATTCTTTTTTGTTCTCGTTTCGTTCTCGTTCACGAATATAACACTGGCCTACCCTACACGCACATTTTATGATTTACAGTTGATCACCTTCCTATCTAGTCTCTTTATTCCCCTCTCCCCCGCTTACGCTCTCCTCTGCTACAGTTCCCATTCACGACTTGATTTACTGAAAACCGGTTATGGCGCAGTTTATATCGAACCCTGATTCTACTCTGGCGCCACCGCGCGACCATTATTGTCATCATCAACGTTTCTATCGCTGCACTATTTTAGTCTCCCCCGATGATAATTAACTTGGCACCGGAACAGATAAAGCAGACTACATGGCTATATATAGGCTATTAAAGAGGTCGTTGGACTAGAGCGGAATTTGATTTGATAGGCATAGGCTATAATAATTATTATGCCTAGCTCATGCAATAATTATAATTAGCCTGACTTTTCTCTTTAGCCTAACGCATAGGCCTAATATCTTGTATGACGCTAGGAAATCTCAGTCGATCGATCAAATAATCAATCTATAAATCAATTAATCAGTCAATCAATCAATCATTCAATAATCAATCAATCAATTGTAATTATATTACACTAATTACAGGGTATAGACTACAGAAACAATGCTCTCCAAGACAATGCACTTCACACAATAAAAACAACAACAATAATGTAACGAACAGAGCAGCAGACCAGTTATTCATTTTAATCGATTTCTCTACTTGCCGATTGAAAAATACTCTTCTTCTTTCTCAACACACAAATAACTTTCGACTAATAATAATAATAATAATAATAATAAACTGGTTACCGTGCCTGCCGCCGTGCCAACGTCAAGCGACAACACTGCAGTGCAACAAGACAACGAAAACAACGGCAACTTAAACCATGACGATAGAAACCACGGCAACAGTAACCATGACGATAGTAGCCATGGCAACCGAAACCGTGACAACAGAAATTGCGAAACATCCAACTGTTCAGACTGTCATGAAACAGTGTAGATCTGCGTCAACCAACAACATGCCACGCAATTAATCTAGCACAAGAAGAAGGGGGGCCATCCATCAAGTATCCACGCAGAAATCAGGCTAATTGTGCTTTTTATAGCCCAACCTGCACACGTCATCGGCAAATTTTTTTTTTGGGGGGGGGGGGTATGGGTTCAAACCCCCAAATAAGTTATTTCCTATTTTAAAAAGCTAACTGCCTATTCTGTGTATTTTGCAATCATGTCCATTGGACAGCCCCCAAAATTGAAACCGCTACATTTTTATGTCTACGCTGACATGCATGTATACGCTTGATGCACCCCCCCATATTGGATTTGCTGCTGAGGTAAATGGCATACATGTTACACCTCCCCCATAGCGCAACCTCTCCCGACTGTGCTTGTCTTATTCAGTGGCTTATTTGAAAGCCAATAATAGACAAATTATTATCCAGGTTTTACCAAACCTGTTTCCAATGCACACACATATTTTTTTCTCTCAACCCCCATGTGCAGGCATGTGCATTTCAGTCACCCTCCCCTCCATGCATACATACTTTATGGATGGCCCCAAGGACTTGTGGCACGCATTAATGTAACAAGATTCATATTACCCAGACGAAATGTGTAGCTAAAGATATATTTAGATAGTTGCATAGTGCCATCAGAAAAAAACTCTCAAAGTGACACATAACGTGACTTAGACTTGCGACGCACGGCATGTCCACAGAATGTTACATGACAAACATCAAATATCTGTCTTTAAATAGTCCACGTCAAGGAATGGCTGACTTATTCACAGCCACTAAGCAGGAAACAGTAAAAAAGGTATAGAATAATGTTTAACCTGTGCATCAAAATCAATTTAATGTGAAGCAATGCACAAACTGTACATCTGTCTGTCGATTCGCGGGTCTTTTGCTCAAACACCGAAACAAATAATCCGCTGAAATTCTTACCCCGATTCCTCCACCCCTTCATCCACCCTTGCTCTCTTCAATTCTGAACACCATATACTGTAGATACCTGAATGCTGAATCTCGACTAGGAACTGTATCTGAATTTACATACATGCCCACCAATTTTGTTCTGAGCGCCTGTGAATAAGCTAGATCCACAATTTTTGGACATTGTAAAAAGCTTGAGTACAATCATCACGATGTAATATAATGTAATTAGATGTTACGTAATGTAAACGAGAGTCGAATGAGATAATTTTCAGGAGAAGTGCCGTCAAAAGTCAACGTTATATTCTTATCATTATGCATTTATGAAGCGCCATTAAATAATGACCAAAGCATCAATAATTTAAGGCATGGAGCAAAGGAATGAAGGGCTTACTCACTGCACTGTAACCGTTGTAGGGATGAGGCTTGCACTCACAATTTTTGCTCTAACCAAGCTAATACATGTAAACGAATCAAGGCCTCTGAGTACGCCTATAGATACAAATTTGAAAATACCATCATGTGGGCTCATGTGGGAATACGCACACACTAGCAGAGGAATCTCCATGCATGAGCTGGGTGTTCAATGACAATAATATTAATGTCCAGTCAAATACAACACACTTGGAACTGAAGCCATGTGGCATGGCATCAGCAAATAAAAATAAAGTGCATCGAAAATCGCTTAGCACCGAACCACATCTCGTCTGCTTGATAAATTACAAAGCGACAACATCTTTGAATATGCAAATCATCGAAGATTGATTACGATGCTAAAATGGTTCTGCAAGGGTTCGTCTACACCATAACCAATCCTCTAGGAATCTCTTAAAAGGTGCTCCAGTTTGCAAGCATTGTCGTAGAAACTAAAAGATGCATCAGTAACTATCTACCACATTCTATTCAAAATAATACAGAATTAGGAAAGTTAATACAAATAATTGTACAGGCAGTTTTATATGAAGTTCTAAACCAGACGAAAATTTTTATTTAAAAAAATGCCCACAAAGAATGGAAATCTATCTTGACAACAGATGAAACACAAAGTCAACAGAGGTTGAACTTAACCCTTTAGAAACTACTACATAAAGCAACAGCTGATTTACCAACACCCCTTAATTAACTTACTTTACCTACATGAAAACAATTCCACAGCCTCAGTGAAGCCATAAAAAGCTTCCAGTCTGTAACAACTTTTCGACTGTTCTTTGCGACTGTACAACAACAAAAAAACAGCGCGCAAAATGTGCTACAGACGTGGAAAATGTGCAGATAATAAAAAAAACGCAGGCAAATGACACCAACACAAATTACAATGATAAACTAAAACGCCAGGTAATTATCTAATGACAATTAATAATAAGCAACGTCAGCAGCCAGTTTTCAGGTAGGATACAGAAGCGGACAGCACGCAGAGAGAACAAAAGACACGTCGGACGATTCCCCAAACCCCGGCACAAAATCTGAAAATCCTGAGCCCTAGAAACGACCGGAGAAAATTTTAAACAAAATGGCATTCGTGTTAAAATAAGCGGAACAAAGAAATCACAACATTCTCCACAAGTATCTGTCTTGCTCAGACGACAACACTGCTGCAACCACAAGTCAGTCATCCATCCATCGCTGTCGTTGTTGTCGAGGAGCTAATTGAGCATTCGCAAAACACCGTAAGTCGCACGCACGCACACACGTGACAGATTAGACTCGTGATTCGTGAAAGACGACGACAGGTGCCGGCTGAATTGTCAGACTGCATCGCCCTCTCTACGCGTTCTTCTTACCCTGCAATCAGTTACAAGAAAGACAATTGTTTAACTGTATTATATGCATAATTGGCCTAAAATCACCTATAAAGGTACTACTTCTAATCTCCCGATCTTGCCTGGATCATGCCCTTAAATACCTTTGTTGGGTCAACTTCAAACACCTAAAAATTCCAAGATTGTTTACGTACAAGTGTCTCTAAGTTGATAACTAATAAAATGAACGTTCTAATCAAAATTTATGCTGGCTAAGTGATAGCAGACGAGAAAAACGTCCAGGTAAATTGTCACAGGAGGAAAATGTCCGTGGGGGAATGTGCAGGAAAATTGTCATAGGAGGAAAATATACGTGGAGGAATGTCCAGGGAAATTGTCACAGGAGGAAAATGTCCGTGGAGGAATGTCCAGGAAAATATATGTGGGGGAATGTGCAGGAAAATTGTCATGGTGTCCGTGGAAGAATTAAACGTCCAGAGGAAATATCATAGACGCAAGAAAAACGTCGCTAAGATGAATAGCAGGAAAGCAACGTACGTCAGACGAGTCCTTGCCGTGCGGCGCAGTCACGGATGGCGGTTGCTGACCCTGAGGAAAGAATTCCATGAACATATTTGGGATGCTGCTCCCAAAGTAGATCTTGCTGTTTGCCGCCACCGACTCGTACTTCTTCAGCTCGAGGTACTCAGGAGTCAACATCAGCTGACACATAGAATTAAATAAACAAGATACAGAAATAAGAAAATGTTGTCAACAAATCTCCTTCACACAAAATCAACATTGTAAACAAAGGTTAGTTAGCAGCCGTCTAACATCACTAACACAATAGAGATAACACAATAGAGATGACATGAGTTTCCCTCCTCATTTCTCCACGCTTGGGACTGGCATTAGCTTAGCGCAGTGGTGGAGCTGTATAAAAATAGAGGACAAACATCAACAACATATATACAAAATAAACATATTTCATTAAAAAATTTATATAAAATATTGAACAATTTTTTAAAAATAAATTAATTTTTTAAATAAATATTAATAAAACCTTAGAAAAACCAAAGACAAAACAAACCAAGAATACACAATCAATGGGCATATCCCAGCAATATTTCCTTAGAATTTCTTTTATATTCAAGAATATAGTATAAATTTTAAATGCTCAAGTAAACAATGCCGAAAAGTCAAAGAAAAATTGTCAGAAATCAAACATAATATCTTGCATTGCTTTTAAAGGAAATCTCAGTGTAAATGTCATATAAAATATTTAGAAAATGCTTAAGTAAACATAAATAATAACTATAAAGCTGCTACGATATACAACCTCATACTCTAGGTTACATAATATATAATAAATATTTTATAATTTAATAATTTTTTATTTCTTACCTTGAAGCCACTTGTCTGAAGGCATAATTTCCACTAAAAGCTCATGTTCTAATAATAATAATAATAATACAAGAAGTATACAATATATATATACACACAAAATATATGCACCAAGGAAGTTTGCTTAACATAGTATTAGTATTGTTATTATACTTGTAACTGTCATCTCTATGAACTGTGAACTCAAGGGTAATAACAAAAGCCATTCTTAACAACTGTTCAATTGTAAAACTTTAAACATTAATTACAATAAACACGACACAAAATGGAAAGATCTGTGAATAATCTGAGAGAGAAGGTTGTGTCCGATAATTATTCCTCCACCTTGTAGGATTCGGCCTGTTTCTGCGCCTTGTAGCATTCAGCATCTGCCTTTGCCTTTTCTCGCCCTAGGTGAGTCATATCTAAACACAACCATTATTTATTATAATTATATATATAAGATCTTCCATTAGTACTACTTCTAAATTATAAAGTCTGTGACTACTATCCGTCAACCTTGTAGGATTCGGCCTGCTTCTGCGCTTTGTAGCTATCGGCATCAGCCCTTGCCTTTTCTGTACCTAGATGAGTTTTATCTAAACAGAACCATTTTTGTCATAAATATAACATACGATCATTGTTAGTCATTGCATTTCAGTTCAGAAAATCATGTCAATTTCAGTTTCTATCCAGTTCAGAATCAATCATTTTAGTTTAGTTTACAGTTTTATTTCTATTTCTGACAGTAGTTTTACTTTTTATTCGTCAGAACATTTTAGTTCTAGTTATAGTTTTCAAGAACTAATTTAGCATAAACAAAGAATTGCCGTAGTCAGTGAATCAGTAATCATTGTCCAATGTCCATCAGTACTAAGAAAGGTTAACACTTTGGTTATTCTTATAAAATGTTTTTATTTAACTTTAGAAAGGCTTGTAATTCCAAAGGTTTTTAGTGCTACCTCCCTCATACGCAACATACCGTATTTCCTTGCAACACTTTTGTGTTTCCAACTCAAGAAAATCTTAACCAGACTCATTATTAATAATTAAATAGGCCAACTATTCAATGTGCTCTTTAACTTTAAATTTGTGATCAGAATTTGAACAAAAATTGATGAAAAAGCATGACTTCCCCAAGCACTTATTTATGTGAGCTCGATAAGATGACAGTAATTTATACATGCATGCTGTTCAAAATTTAATATTTCCCTTCTTATTATTTCATTCTACAATCTACATCACTTCCTTTTTCCCTTTTTATTTAGTTCTAATTCACAATTACATTCTAGTTCTTGTTTTTGCGAACGATTGCCTAATGTTTTATTGTTCTCATTTTAGTTTCATTCATGAGAGTAACACCATTGCTACTGGCACTCTTACTATGAATGCTATCAACTCAGTGCATGTCTAAAACTCTTGCATTGCTTGACTTTAGAGCCCCATCAGTTGATGCCTAGTGCATTAGACACCAATGCGATATTCATTCATTCTAGGAATTCACATCTATAGCACCACTTCCAGATATCTACTCAGGGATACTCCTAGTCCAGCCACTTGAGAAATTTTATTAACCAAAGTGGTCAGATCTGTTACTAAATGACAATAACAATATTAAACTAGCAGTACCATTAGATATATTATTATATAACAAATAAAAACATTTCTAATACTGTCGAATTACAAAACGTTAAAAACGTAAAATAGGAACTTATCTGCAAAATGCAAGATTTATTGAGAGACTGAGAACAGTTAACTTTCCAAACATACTTCTTGCTCCGGTGCTAAATTCCAGTTCGCGAGGAAGCATACACCCTTGGCTTAACACGTTCACCGCCTACATGCCATGTTAAATGACTGGATCCAGTACAAGTTATCTCGTACTGGGCGGTGAACGTGTTAAACCCATTTAAGACATCACCACCACCTATAAAGGCAGAGAAAACTCTCCTACCTTCAATTTCGGCCATTTTCTTTTCCGACTCCTTTTCCATGATCTTCTGCTCCCAGAGAATTTTGGCAACAGACGAAACCTTCTCAGCCTCTGTAAAAGAATACATCAGTGTGCAGCGTACCCGAAAAGGATGCAGAAGAAAAAGAAAAATGTAGGTACATCTAAGACAGGCCTAGGTGGGCATCTCCCATCCTAGCTTCGCGACCTCTGCTGCCGTACCTCAAGTGCTCTACATGTCTGCTGATCATCTCTTTTGGCCCTCACTTTGCAAACAGCATAGCACTGCTGCAAAACTCTAATCTAACTAGTAAGGCATTGTCTAACAGAACACAACAGACCCACCATTGCAAACCATAATGTCAGCAATTAGATTTCATTTATATACGCATGAAGTTGAAGATATTCGTAAGCGAATAATGCAAGCGTGGAACGATCGTACCAGCACAAGCAAGAGAATCGGTAACGAGTAACAATGAAAGTAAAAAAAAATAACCGAACGATGTTTACCGATGATCGCCCTCTTGCGGTCCGTCTCCGCCTCCTTTTCGACGACCTTCTGTCTTTCGACGGATATCAACAGCTTCGTCTTCTCCGCTTCCCTGCGATGCATCAAAAGAAATTCACAGCTTTCTCAACGTATCGCAGATAACGTATCCTTTACAAGACCACTGACAGTGTACGTTCAGTGCACTCAGCTATGCAAGTGCACTAATTGTATGTACACTGTTGGTGGGAAGATGAGACGTCAGGGAGAGGAATGGTGATGGTGAGGAGTTTGAGAAGGAACGATTCTGCTTAGTAGCTTTGTGGGCAATATTAAGAGGCATTAAGCAAGTTCTGCTCAGGAGAGTAAAGAGAGCAGTGATGAAAGGATGACCAACACCCACATGACAAGGCTAAGAAAATGAAGGAGGCCACCACTTCATGCCCATAAGGGTTGCTTTCCTTTCTTATTCTTCAGGTTTGTGATCAAAACTTCAAAAATCCTAACACAACAATCAAATCAGCGCATTGTGCAGTTGTTGTAGCAATTAATACGCTACTGTTTGGGGCGAAAGCAGCACCTCTGAGTAGTAACTTTTAAGGGGTTCTTCGTAAATTTTTATAACGAATGAAATAATCTATAAACACAATTTCAAAATGTAAGAATGATTTGATTGCGCAAGCTTTACATTGATTCGTAGTTCTGTCGAATCTGTTCCGGAATCTTTGGCTTCGTGACTCGGACGGCCTGAACGTAAAGACCGGGCGCCAACTCGTTCAGATCAAACTGCAAAGCCGTCTTCAGATTCTCGTCGATCTGATCTGAAAGCATCAGCAACAGATCATTAATTTATTTTCAGTGTGGTCAGTGGGAGGATCCGATAGCGAGGGAGAGGACTGGCAAAACGTCTTCGTATGGAAAGGCAGAGAAAGTGGAAGGTTCTTCATATGCATGTGACTCCAATGTCACCATGAGTAAAACTGCTCTTTTCCATCTCAATTTGTTATTGCTAATCAATGACTTGCTAATCAGTGATTTATTATTGAAAATCAATAATTTATCATTGAAAATCAATCATTTATTATTGCTAATCAATGATTCAGTATTGCTAATCACTGATTCGAGCACTTATGAGCCGTTACTTAATAACAGATTAACAA
Organism: Lumbricus rubellus; assembly: GCA_945859605.1. Classification (NCBI taxonomy): domain Eukaryota; kingdom Metazoa; phylum Annelida; class Clitellata; order Crassiclitellata; family Lumbricidae; genus Lumbricus; species Lumbricus rubellus. Next base: position 4,671,782 of record OX243816.1, read on the forward strand.
CTCAAACACAATATAGTCATCTAAATGTTTTTGCCTAATGGCCTCCCATTGACCCTGCGATTGATGTCTACGCTAAACTCCTCAGCTTTTTATAAGTCCCTAAAATCCTGCTTTTTTCAGCTGTAGCTGGGCTGGAAACATTTGCGCAATGGGTAAAACTTCAGGGCAAACACTATAGAATTATTTTCACAATATTCCACAATGAGATAAAACTCAAGGCATACACAATAGATGTTTTCACAACAGTATCATAGCCAGTTAAGAACTAATCATTAAGAAATAACAATCAAACTAATAGCTATTATTTATTACTAACATAGTTTGCAAACTCCATACCACAGAGCTCAGATCAGGAGGATTCTGTTGGAGTGCAGAGACAAAAGGGTCAATGGTGGATAATGGATATGGCAAAAGAAGAAAACTGACCGAAAAGATTAATGTAGACTTCCTGGAGGTTGTGAACGCTGCAGAACTGATTCAGTTCGTGATGAATCTTGTTGTAGATGAGCGTCTTGTCATAATCAGCCGTGTAGTTCTTCACGATGTCGTACACTGAATTTAAGCAGACAATTTAACTTCAAACGTACAACCGCATCTCTCACTCTCAACAGGTCTGTATGTCTGTCTCTGTCTGTCTGTCTTGCTCTCTATCTATATAAATAAAAATGAAACTTTCCAATAGTTCGTGACACAATCACGCCGAAAGTTACGCACCGATTGTTTTGAAAATTTACCAAAACCTTCCATTCCAATAGCACCGTGTCTTAACTCTTTGACTGGCAACCGCGCTTTAAAGCGCGCTCTCCAATAACGGTTGTATTGCGACCGCATACGTACATAAATATATATATATATATAAAAATCCCAAAATAGTATAGTATGTATATAAACATACATACATACATATATACATAGATACATACATACATATATGCATACATATTATATACATACATATATACGGATATACATATATACATACATACACACGTGTATATGTAATCCATATATACAATGTTATACATGCATGCATACTTACATACATACATACATATATATATACACATATTGACATATTCGTACATATATACATACATATAGGCATACATACATATATACATAGATATATACATACATATATATATACATAATATATATATATTTACATACATGCATACATAAATATATACATACATACACACATACATACACACATAAATACATAATTTTATATACACACAATGTATGTATATATGTATGTATATACGGTATGTATGTCATACATACATATATGCATACCTACATACATATATACACATACATACATACATACATACATGCACACATACATACATACATGCATACATACATACATTCATACATACATATATACATACATGTATACTTACATATATACATACATACATGTATGCATACATGTATGTATACATATATACATACATACATGCTTGCATACATAACTTAATTTTTATCTTTTCCGGTTAAAAAATAGGGCAAGTCAAAGGGTTAAGATTTTTTCCAGAAAAAAACGCAATCTTTTCCACAAAAAGTGAACTTTGCAATCCGTTCGACCGCCATTTGCAAATTCAACAAAACTGTCAGATTTCAGAAACGAGTGGTCCCCAAACACAGCAGACGAAACATGAATGAGGTCGCGTGCTGTGACGTCATAAGCGAGTCGCAAAAAGCGGCCTTTCATCATTATTGGGCTCTATCCGATGTCAGCAATGGACGATGTGATGGAGGAAAGGAGCGGGACGAAGAGGGTGGGGAGGGAGCGGAGGGGGAAGAAGAGGGGGAGGGGGGGAAAGGTCTTTTCTGCCACAGCAACGCGTGGCTGGGTACAGCTAGTATATAAATAAATATATGTACATAATTTATATATTGGTATCTTTCCATTCGTTTCTGTTCCTCTTTCTGTATTCATTCCGTTCTGTATGTATGTCTGTATGCGTCAATCTGTGTCCACCTCTACTCGTCTGCATGTTTGTCTCTGCTTATCTGTCTGTGGCTGTCTATTTCTGTCTCATCAGTCAGTCTTTGTTTGTTTACTTTTACCTGTTAGTAATTCATCACCCATCCATCTGTCTGTCAATGTCTGTCTGTATTAGTCGATCTCAATTTCGCGCTCCTCTATTTTTTAGCAACTTCTTAAAACTGCAAAACAAAGATTGCAAATTTGATATTTACCGGATGACGAGGCAAGTATGTTCACGACCTCTATTCGATCGAAATAGATCATAACACCACCACTAAAAACAAACAAATCATTGAAAATTTGATATTTACCGGATGACGTGGCAAGCACGTTCACAACCTCTATTCGATCGAAATAGATCATGACACCACCGCTAAAAACAAACAAAATCAAATTAAGTTGCAAATCATTTTGATTTCTATTGTGAACTCCCAAACCCTAATCAAATCTCATGAAATCTTAGAATTTAGATAGCTCTGTTCACACGATATTATCATTATTACGAGTACAGTTTCCCATTACTCGCTTTCGTCAGTTTCGTGCAAGATTCTGTTTTGCTTAGGCGCATCAAATATGACAGCTTAATAATCATAATAATATACATTGCATGTCCTGCATTCACTGTTGTTAAGCATCATCGTCATTGTATGTACAGCAATGCATAATAGTTCATGATAAAAAAAAACAATAAATGAAAATGAAAAGCTTACCTCGTTCCACATGGGACATTTTTAACTTCATCCGTTTGCAGTGTTGTCTAGAACAAAGTATACCACAAAAATAGTTGTATGTAAGTGCACTTGTTATAGCGCCCCTTCAAGCTCTCTTTACTCAGAGGCGCTCCCGATGCAGAGCGGACACTGCATCGGAGTTTCACGCCGAAGCGCTGAGCAATTGTAAGTGAAGGACTTGCCCAAGGTCCTTACGCGGGGAGGTGGATTCGAACCTCGGACCTTCCGGCTCCAAGGCAACGACGCCACCACTAGACTACCGCGCCCCACAAAGTTACCACAAACGTTCAGGCCATTCTAATGTAAAACTTAAATATCCAATTAATGTTTACTGATATTTTAAAACGATCTCAAGAAATAAGTCTGAAGAGGTAGACCATGCTCAACTTGCTCAACTCAACTCAACTCAGCAGTGCGATAAAGTGTGGAGTAAAGAGCCTCAACTGAGCTAATTATTATCACATTTACGAGTAGCCCCACCTGAGCTGAGCATCACCAGGTGAATAAATAGCTTCACTTGAGTTTATTATTGCCATTTAAAAAGATAATCATATCACCTGAAATAATAGTCCCACAATGAATCAATCATATCACCTGAGGAGACAGAGCTCTTTAACTTAACTAATCATGTCTCACCAGAGTAACTCATCAACAATATTTTGAAGACGTTTTCACCTGATCTAATCATCTCACCTGAACTGATCGGAAGGTTGTAATGAATGGAATCATGATGTGATATCCTGGTCCGCTGGTTGACGTCAGCAAAGCTCCACCCTACAGAAAATCAAGTCAACATACCTCATCGCTTTACAACATAATTTGTCAACATTGCATGCTGGCAAATCCTAACTAAGCCCAATGTAAACTACATGTGTGTGTGTATATGTATGTATGTATGTATGTATGTATGTATGTATGTATGTATGTATGTATGTATGTATGTATGTATGTATGTATGTATGTATGTATGTATGTATGTATGTATGTATGTATGTATGTATGTATGAGCACTTGTTATAGCTCCCTTCAGGATTTCAACTCAGAGGCGCTCCAGACTACAGCATGGATGCTGAATCTGAGTTTCACGTTGAAGTGCATCAGCAATGGTGAGTGAAGAGCTTGTTCAGGTTCCTTATGTGACGGCTTAAGGTGGATTCGAATTCGCAACTTCTGGCTCCAAGGCACCGAGCACTTCCTATACCACTGCCCCCCACAAGTGGCATCTGGGATTATATAATAACATTACGTTTAATGCTGGACTTGAATGGCATCAGAAAAAACCAGAGAGAATGTACTGATCTATAAGAACAGACAATTTTGACTTTGGAAGGTTACATTACACTAAAAAGTGGATGTGGAAGCAGATTTCAACTTTAATAGCAATGCAACTCGAAGAAGATTTGAGATTAATTAAGTAGAGCTAGTAGCTCTACGATTCTCAACCACCAGCTTCAGCTGTGCAAAATTAAAACTCAGAGCTTCTTACCCTGTAGTAAACTCCAACATGTCCTACAATGAAGATAAATTCAAATGTGTTGTAATGACATCATCAAATGATAATAAGAAATGATATCACTCTGATCCATCATATTTTTACCACATAAAGAAATCTAAAAAAAATGATTCTTGAGCATGCTTCATGGGAAGAAATTTGAAAAATCAAAGATACGGAATCACAAGTCATGATAAAAATCACGATCAAGAAGAATACTATGATCAAAATCAATAATAATCCACTACAATGCCAAAAACGATCTGATAATAATCATCAATCACAATGCCAAAATCATGATCAAGAAAACACGACCATAATCATCATTGAATAACACCATAAAAATCTTGAACAAGAATATAAAATGTTGATCAAGAAGAAAGTCCAACATATTTTATCACCACCCAGCCAAATGATAACTTTAGAAAACAGACTTTACAAACCAAATTAAACCAAAGAAGCAACAATTGTTTACAGAGGTAGTGTTGCTTTTAATGCAATTGGTTTAACTTTTCATTTAAAACAGTACCGTGCTGTTGTCACTGACAGAAAATAAAGACCAGCTGAACTCAGGCAGATACATTCAACCAGCTGACCTAGATATTGTCCAGAATCACATTGTTTCTAATTATATCATGCACTCATTTCTTCTGTTGCCTTGATCTTTCCAATCTAATCTAATCCAACTAATCTAAGGACTGCTATAGCACCATTGTGAGAATATATCAATTGAAATTACTTCCACAATCCTGAGCCATGATTCTCAGGATTCTAGACATCGAAAAGCCAGGTCGAAATACAACATATCGGAAATCGAGAATCATTAAACGACTCTAGCTAATTCATCCGCTGCCATTCCATTCCATTTTATTCTATTCTAAGCAAACAAGAATTAAGATCGGTCAGCACTTGCACATGTAAGTGACAAACCTTCCTCGATCTTGTGAAGTGAGAAAGTTGTGAGGGCTGCGACAGCCGCAATTGAAAGGCCGATGAGACCAACACCATGTCCAGCTGTGGCCGGCATCACAACACGTTTTCTCACGTCTTCTTCAATCAGAAACAGCACTCAACTGAAAATCGCACAGCGTATCATGCGGAAGAAAAAACTACAATATTATTGAGGCCTTGGACCATCAAACATGCTCTTCCAAAAATCAGGCAGCATAAATATTAGAAAGTTCTTGCCTATTAAACTGACCCATTCCCAACAATGCATCTGTTTAAATATAATCTAAGGGTGTATTACGTGGCTGCAAATAATTAGAAATAACCTTTGCGAACCTATTCATTTAAAATTGCATTATATTGTAAGTGATGGTGTGCTCTCATCAGCAAGGCAGGTTACGATTGATTTATAAATGTTCATTACAATTATGCCGATTGTGTTCATCGTGTTCACACTTATGATTTTCAATGGAAATAAAAAATTATGCAATACTCTAGTACTGACAAATTGATTGCAAAGTATGTTTCAGTAACATTTGGCCAATTGCTAAAAAGTGACCTTCTTTGCGGAACTCTTTGTTCCCTTGAGTGTTGTGCATTTGAGTTCCCCATTGTCACTGGATTGACATGTCTGTCTAATTACGGAGCGCTATTCGTTTGGTGAACAACAAACTATTGATTGATTGATTGACAGAACTTGTACAAAACACATACTTTACCTACTCCTGAAATGGTTTACTAATCTAATCCATTTTAATAGATTACATAAGTGCAATTTGGGTGACCAGAGGCTCAATTTCTGTAGCATTTAGGATTATCATTAATTTTAAGGAAAAATCCTTCTACAATTGAGCCCCTGGGTGGAAAAAGGCACTAAGTGCCATTAGTTCGTTTTTGAGTCCACCATTACAGACGTGTAGCGCAATCATCGTTCTATCGAATAACGCTCAAAACGAACTTAAAGTAACGGATCCTGGCCATACCGTATGTGTTTCCGTGAAGGCCGGAAAATTACATAGCTAATTTATCAAGTATGGCGGCTTCGTTGAATCGGCAAGATTTATCAGATTCCGAAGAAGAGACCGAATTCTACTATGAAACCGAGACGGATGATTGTGAAACTACGGACGCAAAGAAAACTCGTGCTGGGGAACTTGACGCATCCGGACAAGTCACCCGGAGCTGTGGAAGGACAATTTACGCAAACTACGTATAGCGAAGGTAGACACAAGACAATCTGTACCATGTGAAATAGCAGAGGTTGATCTGTAAAGATGGAAAATCTTATGAGCTAAGCTGACCTGCTGAACTTTCAGTTCCATATAAACCCCTGCTTAACCCTAGCACAAGCTACCTTTATCTACGAACCAACTATTCTTAGCATTTCTTATGCTCATTGTAGACACAAGACTATCTGTACCATGTAAAATAGCAGAGGTTGATCTGTAAAGATGGAAAATCTTATAAATATATGAGCTAAGCTGACCTGCTGAACTTTCAGTTCCATATAAACCCCTGCTTAACCCTAGCACAAGCCCTATCTATGAACCAACAGTATTCTTAACATTTAACAGATTTTTTGAAATATTTCTTATGCTCATTGTAACGTTGTAGTTTTGTGTTATGGTTTTGATTATCAGGGCCTGGCATATCGCACTCGATCACAGGAGCTCGTTCCGGCACAAACGTTCACACCAGTCGATAACTGCTGCAAAATACAGTGCTTTCGTTCGATTCCTCATCGTCAATCTCACTATGGATATAAACGATCAGATAGACTTATTTTGACAATCCTATGCTAAACATTAAGAAGCTGTTTGGTTTATTCTGTGAATACTATCATTGCATAACTGGACATGAACTATCAATCAAGTACAACACATTTGCAATATATTTTAAACGAAACATGGCTTTTTCTTTCCGTAAGCCACACACAGATGTTTGCAATATTTTTTTATGCCAGTGAGCGAGACAGGTATTGAGGTGGAAATACACAAACGAAAATTTGAAGCATACAAACGTTTCAAGAACACTGTGCTGGATAATTCTGGTGATAGGGATACATTGGTTGTTGAATTTGACTATGCTCAAAATTTACATCTGCCACGTTTACATTGTGAATGATCAGTTTTACAAGAGACTTTTGTGGTATTTCATTTTTAATGCTCATCTTCATGGGAAATCATTAAATTTTCATCTTCTGCGAAACAAAAATCTTAGTCAAGATTTGTTTGAAAACATGCCGTGTGAGGTCATGAAGAGAGTATCGGATTTAAAGAAAAAAGATTTTTATCGTTACTGCTGTGTGTGAAATATCACAGTCGATCTTTCTACTCTGATTTCTTGAATAAGATTGAAACTACTTCTAGTGCATTACTTTCGGATGACTCTAATGAATCTTATTTGGATTACTAGGTAGAGAATAATGACATTGATATCATTACGTAAGAATAACATGACTCTGTTATGCTTATTTCTAACATGATAGCATTTGGCAATATTAACAGTAGGCTACATTGCCTTTTGATATGTTATACTGACTGTGTAATGTTTCTTTGTTACATGATAACTTTATGCAATATTTGTAGTAAGTTGTATTGTTATAATGATGTTCAAAGAATAAAGTTGTGACAGTAACAACTGACTTCTGTTAATTGTTATGTTTAACACTAATACATTGCGTGGTTTTGCATGAAATGGAAGTTCGATGGCTTCTATAAATTCTTTTAGCTCACTCCGTGGTATATCTGCCAAAAAAAAATTGGTCAACTTTCAAAGCGATTTTCTGAGAAATGACTTTTTTGCACTTAGTGCCTTTTTCCACCCAGGGGCTCAATTTCTGCAATCATTATTTTCTACCACATGGAAACAAAAGTACAAAATAAATCCAAAGACATTATTTCTTTATATCAAGTGTTAAAATTCCGAGGACCAGTAAGGGGCATAGGACAAAATCCTAAATACTTCATTCCAGGAATATCCCGTAAACTCCGATAGCTAGATTTAAGAGGATTCGCCAACCATCTTATGACACTACAAACTGAAGCAAAATATAAAAAAATCATTTTGGTAAGTTCATTAAATTTATTGTAACTTGTATATACAGACTTTACGCCAGGAACTCTAGCAGTCGCCGTAACAATAGCTGTAAGAAGCAATTACATGAAATTTGGTCAGACGTGTACTATACGTGCCTGCTTCTCATAGCTTGCTTGCTTACTCACTCAGCGTTCACATCAATTAAGGCGACGTTGCATCACCCGTTTCTGCCTAAACGCTTTCAAATCCCGATCCATAAAAGCAAAAAATAACCGTTACTAACCAATAAATTCACACAGAAACTAATCTACGAACCGAGAAAACGGAAAATAAAAGACTTATCACGGAAATGTGACCTTTATACCTCAGCGCAAAGCGTTTGGGAAGCTGACCCGACCCAGTTGTCGTCGTAGCCCAAAGACTGTAAAGAGAAGTGATGTTTTGCGGCGCCTTAATATTTCGAATATGCACAAATTGGAGTTCAGAGTTGCGTACCTAGTTCTTCTCTACCTCGTAAGTAGTTATGTATTTCGACGGTGCGCCTGGTTCGAAGCCTTCATACCAAGCGGTAATAATTAATTATATACAGTCTAGGGCTATCCAAACTGTCTCTAGCATGTCTAGTCAAGAAACACTAACCTACCCTAAAGATTACAATCATCTAGCCTAGGCTATTTCCTTTAAGACACTGAGGACGGTTCAGATTAACCTTTGGCGCTACACAATGGCCACGGCTTGACTGGCCTCTTGAGTCAGGCAGACCTGGAATCGATTTTCACCTCTTACCGTCTATCGATTCCTCTTGACTAAGCTATTTTGGCTCGGTGGAATTCTCTAGATTAGTCCATGACTGCCATATAGGATGACATTCTGGATCCGGTGACTCCTGTGGTCTTTGTTAGCATGCCTTAGCAACCGCTATACACATTGAAATTGTCTTACTGCAGCTAATAATATTGATTAGGCCTAGGCCTAGATCCATCGACATGGATTGCGTAGGCTAAGTTTCGGTGTTGGGTTTTATACCAATCGCATATACAGGCCAATTGCATTGACACAATTAGACTAAGACTACCATGTAGGCCTATAGGCCTTGCACGCTTGGGCCTAATTCAAACAAACTTAGACCTACGACGTAAACTATTTCAACACCCCCCCCCCCATCTTTGTTCCACCTCGTACACGATGTGTAGGCCTACCTCTGCGTCGGCCCACGCACATTCGCACAACAGTTACAAAGCCTACGCAGTGACGCCGAGATTGGGCAGGGGGGGGGGGGCAAATGCCCAAGGGTCCGGGGACTTTTAGAGGCCTGGGCTATAGGTAGTTATATAGCCTACAAATTATTTTATTTTTATGCTTTTTCAATTATAATAGGCTATAGGCCTAGTGAGAAATATATAATACAGGCCATTGCAACTATCACAGAGAATTAACTACAGTCGATTTAAACTTCAAATTAACGACTAAATGAAATAATATTGTATAATATGTATGCATAAATACAAAATCTTAGGTCATACCTGCATTTTTATTAGTTGAAGTTATTTATAAAAAATCTCATAAAGCTTCAACATATTTTGGACCCATATCACTGCTCTGCATGCCCATATGGTCAGCTAGGGCCTGGAATTTCTTTCACCAGCCATGCAAATGAGTTTCTTTATCCGTTTGCAACAGCTAATTATTCAACGTCAACTTTAAACATTTATTTTAACATAGGCTGCTATTTCTGTGCTAAAGCTAAACATCCTATTTGCCAGCTCAAATTTGTTAACAGTTATGGTTTCACTGTTTAGAACTGACCGGCATATTTAATTATAATGTAATAAAATGCCATCAGACGACTATGGGAAAATAGTCATAACTTTATAAGCTAATGTGGACGCCATACAATATTACAATTTTATTCTGGGTAGGCCTAATGTAGATTTTGTCGATACCCATTCCTAACTTGCAAAAATCGACTAAATCCGACCACACCTTTCCCTCCGAGCGCACGTTATAAATAGGCCTAATTATATGGACAGCCCTAAGGTCGTTGCCTAAGACGGAGTGGTTGTAATCGCTGGTGATAATATGCGTTGGTAGACCTCCAATAATCAACATTAATATAGAAGACTTAGTGTTAGCCGGAAGGCCTGCAATAACCTAACTATAGGCCTACATTTCGCGACCTTAGAACTATATAGTAGGCCTACTATGTCCACTTTTTTGAAAAATCAACCTAACGCTATATCCGTTATGGCGGTTACATGCATTGGGCTATGTCCTCAGCCGTCTAGCTTAACTGGAAACGCTTTGTATAGCTCTTATGCCAGTACAAAATAGTTCTATGTCCATAAATTTGGAAGGTTTTTCAAATCTATAGAGGCACATGTCCACAGCCAATAGAAAGTGTACTTTGTGTCACGTGGTTGTTAGGTGACAACGTTCTATGTCCTCAAAAATACACAGCGATTTATGGATGCGTGAGATATTTCTATACAGTTCTATGTCCATAGCCAAGGTGACAACGTTCTATGTCCTCAAAAATACACAGCGATTTATGGATGTGTGAGATATTTCTATACAGTTCTATGTCCATAGCCAATAGCAGTAAGAGATTAGAACACGTGACCCAGACTTGTTGTCTGACTTAATGGTGACGCTTACAAACCCAACTTGCAAAAAACCCGAAATGTAGACGATTATTTTAACCGGCAGTGCGAATACAAGATTAAAAGGATAGCTTTTACGAAATATAATAGTATTCTGTGAAAAAGTTCAAGCCAAACGGAAATATAACAGCAGGACGTCGCTTCAAAATTGTTGCGTAACAAAGTTGCTAGTGGACATAGTACGTTATCTTATTATTTTCTGTGTCTATTATCACGACATTATTAATGCTATACTGCTCTATGTCCAAAAATTGTACAAAAATGGTCACCCGTGCCATATTTATATCTAAATTACTCGTATGAAATTTAAATTATGATCAAAACAAATATTAAGATCATACTAGGGAAAAACAGTGCTGTCCGAAAATGTAAATTTATTCGCCATCAATGAAACAGGGAAAAACATTTTCCTCACCAAATCTTAAAATTCGTTTTTCTCAGTTTCGCAAAAAGTGGACATGGAACTATATAGTTCTAAGGTCGCGATTTAGCAATTTTAGCTGATAATTAAGCTTACAATAAGTCATTCATTCATTCGGAAACTTATATAGAGCGCTTCAAGGAAACTGCTCGGATCCGCTCCTGACTTCAGCATGTCCAAAACAAACAGTTTTCAGCTTAGTGATGCAGCTTTCTGGTAGAGTCCCAGGGTGCAGCTATAAAGGAATAAAATTATAGTCTATGCTAATAATCCACAGTGACAACTTGTTTTGTTGATAAGGATTGACGCCATATTTTTATAATGTCATTATTATACTACCACTATGATAACAAAACATATATAATTAATATAATTTTTATGTAAAAATATATGCTACAGACATTTGACATTGCATAGAATCATTATTAGCCTATAGGCTACATTTGCTACAATAGTCTATCAAACCAGTTTCTGAATTAGTACAAATTAAAAGTTTGGCAAAAGCCCATCTTCAAAAAACACAGCAAATGCACGCATGCATTTAGACAGATGAACACATTTTAAAAACATGCAAGCACAATCACATGTAGGTCTACACCTACATAATGTTGGCCTATGTGACTGCATTTACATTACACATTTTAACTGAACACATTGAGCTACTACCTAAAATATGTTACAAAAATACAAAAGACATGAGATCTAAGAAAATTCCACAAAAAGAAGTTCTCAAATGAAACATGATCTGGTTAAAAACTGTAAGTGCATAAAACACGCACGGATTTTAGAAATTGCAAATGCGTCATTCATATTGTTTATTGTTGCTGAAAGAATGTGGCCTTCTCCTTGAATGCTGCCCTACTCTTCTTCTTCTCATCCTCCTTGTCTCTCCTTTCCTGCTGCTCTGCCAGAATCTCTTCTTCCATTCGCTTCGAAGCATTTTGCTCTTCAATCTGAAACATCAAACATATAGTGCTCTTTATTATAGCACAGTGAGAATTTCTAGGAGGGGGGTTTGACGGGGTTCAAACCCTAGTCCTTCTAAGAGCCACATAGTAAAGGTTTCTTCCCATATCCCAACTCCATGTGGATCATAATCAGGCCCTCATCCCAGTTTTTTAAATTTACAATTCTCATGCTGCTTTACAGACGTCAAGGCAACAGGACTATAAAAGTGAAACTGCCAGTTGACAAATGATTTCTTCTTATTATTATTGTTATTATTATTATTGTTGTTATTATATTTATTGCCCAGAGTAGATAATGATCCATCAGGACCTCAGACACTGTACGAGAACCATTGTTGTTGATAATTATAATATAATAATAATATAATAATAAAAATAATAATAATATCACATGCATGATGTTAAAGCAAATTAGCCATTCAGGACGTTGCTAACAGTTTCCAGAATTTGAATTTTTTGCTTCCTGAGGGAGTATACTTACCCTGGGTAAAAATGTAAAGAATTTTTAAGATAGTAAATGATAATAATAATAAATAATAATAATAATAATAATTATTATTACTACTACTATTATTAGAAGATTTTTAACAAGCACAAAGTTGCACAGAAATGCAAAATTAAGGCACGGTAGTAAATCACCTGGCAGCAGGCACTCTATCAACTGACCAACCAGTGCTAAAAGTGTTAAAAAAAGAAGTGTCAGGACGCCCCTTACATTTTCAGGTGTGGTGGCCAAATAAGTGGCAGGTCGGCATAGAGATTTGAAAATAAGTGCCAGGACGCCGTCCATGACCGTCCTGCCACACTTTAAGCCCTGTGACCAACTTACTAATACCTGATTGTCATAATATTATATGGATTCTCAGAATCAAAGAGAGATAATATGTATGTGCACTTGTTATAGCGCCCCTTCAAGCTCTCTCTACTCAGAGGCGCTCCCGATGCAGAGCGGACACTGCATCAGAGTTTCACGCCGAAGCGCTGAGCAATTGTAAGTGAAGGACTTGCCCAAGGTCCTTACGCGGGGAGGTGGATTCGAACCTCGGACCTTCCGGCTCTAAGGCAACGACGCCACCACTAGACCACCGCACCTCACAATAATAATAATAATAACCTTCACCATAACTATATCTTCACAAGTCTATCAAACCGCTATTACAGTTGTCATGATACTGAATTTCTTACAAATGAAACAGCTAGATGCCATGACAATTGAATTTCTTAAGCAACTTGGACTGTTGGACATCAAGGAAACTACATTTCTGAACAACTTAAACTGCTAGTTGTAAAACGGCTGAATTTCTTTTTAAAAGGTAAATTAATCTGCTACAGCTCTAACAGGACATCTACAGCAACCATTTAATTTTAACCTCAACTGAAATTCATGTTGTCTGAAAACAGGATTTTACCAATCACCTCCTGCCATCATCTAATGATTCTAATCCAACCGTCATCTAATGATTCTAATCCAAACTTCCAAAGTGTATCTAATCTAAGAACTTTTATAGCGCCACAGTAACAATGACATGAACATTCTCTGTCGCTACAACCTGGAATGGCCTCCCTGTTACGCTGCGCTTAGTTCCCAAGGGTCACCCCACTCTGTTCCTTAAGAACCTCAAAACTGTCTCCTGAGTAGCCTACATTGAAGCGGCTCTATATAAAATTGTCCAAATAAATAAATTGACAACTTAGTTGTTTCGACAACAATTGTTAATTTCCACGGTTTGTTTTGAACCTTTGCGCTGAAGAAGTTGGCTGCTCCCTTGACACCTTCCGCGTCGACATCGACGACGTACATTTGACGATAGATCTCCATCAGACTTCCGTTCTTCAGTTCGCCTGTCGTCGCTTTCCGGAAGATCAACAGGAACTGAAAGAATAAGAATATCATGTCATGATCCGATGATCAAGAATAACCACGTTAAAATCATCTGATTGAAAATAACCCCATCGTTATTTATAATGATTTAGATTTTAGAATAACACCGCCATAATCTGTGAACTTATCTTTGATTGAGAATAACACCAGTGTTCTACAGTTCACCCTCAGCCTTTGTCTGGAATATCATCAAGTCAAGAACGAGGATAACAAGACCATAATCGTGAGGAAGAATATCACCAACACCACTGTTACACACATACACCATACACGCACAGAGCCACAGTCCACTTCCTTAATTCCTACAAAAGACTCGACCTCTTCGTTCCCTTTACTGAAACTGCTTTGGCTCAGTTTCGATCATTTGCCTCAATTGGTTCTTCTCTCAAGTTCTCTGTGAAATGTGCTTTCTCTTTCTGTTCACTCTACAATTCTGACTCACAGTCTCTCTTCTTCCTTCTCTCTTCTAAAAACCTGGTTCTTCTAGAGGGGTCTTGCACCCTATTTAGAGGCGGTTTACAAATGGTCTACATCGACACAAACACACACTCACACGCACCCACAGCCAGCCACACACACACATGCACGCACGCACACACCCACCCCACACAAACACACACACACACAGAGTTAACAAGGATGGGTCATTGTCATTTTGGTTATCACATTATCATCATTACCATTATTTATTAAACTTTAAACTCCTTTAAACACATGGATATGAATGTGGTTTCTATATAATATTATATTGTCTAAACAATGCTCTCCGACAGAACACAAACCTCTCGAAAGCTGATCATTCCGTCGCAGTCCTCGTCGACCTCCTTGATCATTTCCTTCAGAGCGAGATGTGTCTGTGGAGAGCCAAGCTTCTCCATCATTCGCTTCAGATCCTCGAAATTAATGAACTTATCTTTGTCAAAGTCATAACTGAAACACAGAACACAGCACGGAATAAATTAAAGCTTCTGTTCTTCATAAGTCATAAGTATGATAAGTCTATAGTTTGGGTTTTATGTCAATGCAAGAAGCTATAGTGTGGAATCTGTGGATACTATAGGCCAATTTGTATATTCATTGTAGGCCTACTAAAGCAAAGTAATATATCTGTACATGGATGAGTTGATGTAGCCTATGTAGGCCTATAGACTAGTTACTGCTTATCGACACGCCATATAAAAGATTAGTGTCGTCCTCCTCCTTTATCCAGGCTTAGCACTGGCACCAGCAGAGTGCAGCCATTGGCGGAGTTTGATGGATAGACGTCATTGACACCATGCATGATGGTGACTATGACTGAGACCTGTGGAACGCTAAAGGATTGCCAGAAAGCGTCCATGTGGATAGATGGATGAATAGATGATTCAATGGATGGATGAATGGATGATCCAAGGGATGGGTGAATGGATGATTCAATGGATGGATGAATGGATGATTCAATGGATGGGTGAATGGATGATTCAATGGATGGATGAATGGATGATTCAATGGATGGATGAATAGATGATTCAATGGATGGATGAATGGATGATTCAATAGATGGATGAATAGATGATTCAATGGATGGATGAATGGATGATCCAAGGGATGGGTGAATGGATGATTCAATGGATGGATGAATGGATAATTCAATGGATGGATGAATGGATGTTTCAATGGATGGATGAATGGATGATTCAATGGATGGGTGAATGGATGATTCAATGGATGGATGAATGAATCAGCCGATTAACGAAGAGATAAATATGAATGGATTGGTGCATGATGGACAGATGTGATTATACAGAGCCACTGCAAAAATCCCACATAATGATTATGAACATGACAAAATTTTGGGACATGACCAATAAGTCCAAGTCGCGCCGCGAAGCGTAGGAGTTAGGACCCGATCCAGAATGTATGTTATAGGTTATGAATGACTGAATGATCGCATGCTGGATAACTGGATGACTTATTGGCTAGGCCTAACAGAGAACCGACTAACTGTTTGAACATTTTCTGATAGTGCTGAATCTCCTTCCTCGAGAATTCTGGAAACTCCGTGTATGGATTGAAGATCTTCATAGAGACATTTTCCCCCGATGGTCCACCCTCAGCGCTCATGTTTTGCTGCCGCTCCAGTTTCACCGCCAATTCGTCCGTTGCCATGTTATTGATGCTTCAAACCCCCAAAACGAAGACACGCCAGGACACCGTAATAATAATAATAATAATAATAAATTATTGTAGGGCTATAGTAGCCGTGCGTCGAAAACTTCCAGATTTAAACTTAAAAACTATTTGTTCTATGTTTTGTTCTAGATAAACACGAAGTCTGTTTTTTCGTTAGTCGAAATACGGAAGCGATGCGAAGGACTTCCCCAAAAAACAGCAAATCAAGTCCTGCTTGATTGACGGGTGCAGCAACACAGCACAACGCTCTTGCAGTCTTGCTGATACATTTTGGGGCACACGAGCCACCAATGACTCAGCCGTCGCTCTATTTGAGCCGACGTTCATTGCTAATTATAGCCTGCAAGTCCATTATTAGGCTACATAGGGGCCTAATATTATGATTGCGTGTGTATGTGCGTTGTGCAAGCTTTAACCCAGGCCCCAGGGCCTTCTATCACTGTGTAATAAAAGGTTCTACTTTAGCCGCACGCGTAGGCCTGTATAAGATATTTATATATAAGATACATAGGCCTATATATATAAGCTATATATATATATATTACAGCTCTGGCATGATTATTTATATAATAAGCCTACAGTTCACCGCCTAAACCTAAATTCTGTAGCCTATAGGCCAACAGAATGTATAAGCAGGCCTGCAACACAATAGGCCTACATTCTATTATAAGACCACATTAATTTTTTTACACAAGGCATATATATATATATATATATATATATATATATATATATATATATATATATATAGCCTGTATAGGCCTACATACGTAGGGGCCAAGATTCTGAGTGGAAAGATCTATCATAGGGACCTGGGTTACGTTCTCCAGACCTACAGAATGTTGATTAAAGTTGTGACCCAGCAGAGATAAAATTAAAATATATATAACCTAGGCTAGACCTATGTAGACTGTATAGGCCTATCTCAATTGCGAAAAAGAGATAACAAAAGTGTATCAGGCCTACGGAGCAATCAGAAAGCAATCCGGGGTCACCAAATAAAAACTCTAGCTAAGAGTAGGCCTATAATTATACTGGACGCAGGGCCGTATTTACTTTGGTGGGGGCCCATGTGCACTGTTGTGGTGGAGGCCCAATGGACATAGGATAATTTAAAAAATTGCAATTTTAATGGCGCCGAAGAAGCAGACCTACTGCGTGAAATTAACTTTGATGATCTGGTGACAGAATTTGCCAAGAAGAAAACACGCAAATTTTCACTAAGCTTAATTTACATGTCTTCGTAACCAATAGAAACTAACTTCTGACCTTTCAGCCTTTCACGTTTCTTTCAATTTTTTCTTTGCTTAAAATATTTGTGTGAAATTGCATCTGAGAGCAGTACACAATACTAAAAATTGTGTAAAAATTCTTGCTTTTGTGGTGGAGGCCCCTTTGTGGTGGAGGCCCGTACGTGTGCACTCGCACCTTGTGACCACCCCTAAATCTGGGCCTGACTGGACGAGTAAATGTTGTCACTTTATTGTCATTTATTTTTATTCACCCCTTGCATGTATATATATATATATATATATATATATATATATATATATATATATATATATATATATATAATGTATTTGCTCAGTAATTAACTATTTCACTTAATTAAGCCTACTGTACGTATAATAGCGGATGTGATTTGCGTAATAATTATGTGCAGGCCTATCTCAATAAAGCCATAGATTCTCACAATGCAAACCCAAAAAGAACTGATGCTCACCAAATAAACAGATTCTGTGCAGCTAAAACAAGAGATCTGCCAACTAGGCTACAGTCATTATGATCTGAACTTTTCCTTTGTTTGTATGTTTGTTTGTTTGTTTGTTTGTATGCTTGTTTGTATGTTTGTTTGTATGCTTGTTTGTATGTTTGTTTGCATGTTTGTTTGTATGTTTCCTGAGAATGCTAAACTTGAAATGCATAGGCCTACTTAAGATTTTGGTCAACCCTGGGTCTGGACAAATTTAATTTGGGGTGGGGGGCGGGTAGGTTGACAAATATACAGTCCCAATCATCCTGATATCTCGAAGAAGTTTCTTATGCAGGCCTTAAACCAACATGGATGTGGGACATTGTGGGTGAACTCAATTCTCAACTGCATCCTAAATCTGACAAAAAAAGAACACTTAGCCCCCTCCCTATAGGCCTTATCTAAATACTCATGAGTTTTACTTCCACAACTCTTACAGGATTGGGTCCCTAGTCATGACCTAACAAATAAAAGTGGTATTAATTAAATTTGAATTAAAACATAGGCTAAAGCTGACTGCTAAATAATTAATCCTCGTTAAACAAAATTGATAAGATATACAATAATAAAAAGTGAATTTACTTCCGGTTGAACTTTCTAACTAAAATGTGAATTTCGGTACCTTGGATAAATCAGATAGCCCTTTCATAGATCCAAAGCTCTTTGGAATAATACTCTTCGTTTGATTTTCAAACTGACACAACTCAGACTGATCAAAACAATTCACGAAGTAGACAGGCCTAGGCCTATCTCGGATGATCGCAAGTTATTACACCAGTCGGGTTTAACTATCGCGACCAGTTATAAGGCATGTAACCTAGGGTTGACTCGTCATGCAGTCTCCTTAAAACTTTTTGGTTAATGCGTGGTTGGACTAGCTAGCTGGGAGCGCCTCTGAGTAGATTTCTTGAAGGGGCGTTATATAGATTCTTGAAATGAATGAATGAATCATGTCCTACATTAATTTCACTAACGCCATCTTACAGTCGCCAAAGATTATTTTCGAGGCACCTACGCGTAGTTTAATTAAAATTTATTGATCTGCAGTGATGCGAAGCGAACCAGCGATGCCACTCTTATCTTTTAAAATACCGAGTGGCATCCCTGACGCGAACAACATTTTAATGATTTTATCATTTTTGTGGGAGGCCGGGAAGCAGACTCAGCGTGTGTTGCCGTGGACTCTACTGCGTTTTATTTCTAACGCTTTTTTGTTGCTAAACGTTTAAAATCACTGTTTTCAACTGCACTTATCACAATGAAGAAAATCGCCGTGTTGTTGGAATTTAATTATGAAGACTTAGAGGTAACTATTGGATAATTAAGTTAGGGCTACCAACTTTTAAATTCACACCCCCGTCCCGGGGTGTGAATGCTTATGGGTCAAGCACGAGCGAAGGCCATGTTTACGCCAGTTTATTGCAATCATAGACCTATATGCACGCATATTGCAAAATATCATTTAAGGTATTTTAGGTCAGAGCGCCCGCTCACTTCTGTCTCAATCCGATGTGGCCATATTGTTTACATGTTGCATATCGTTTATGTGCTACCGAGCCATTCTAGATCTCTACTGGTGCTAATAGCAGCCTACAATGCACATCTATTTATCCTTCGGAGCTTCGGGAATTGAACTCAGCTCTGCTGATCTCCATGCCAGTGTATTATCCAATGTGCCATCACACACACACACCCAAAAGTTGTTGCCGTTCTATGCAGTTGCTGATCAACGCGTGTGCGTCGAAGAACTCAGCTCATGTCATGTTAAAATTTAGGTTTGTCAACAGTTTCTCTAGCACGGACCTTCAACAAGGTCGGTGCTAAGGCAACTGCAATTAATTTTTAGATACCAGGCTGTTCATTATATATAAATTGAAAACTCTCGCAGAAAGCATTGGAACTGTGACCTGATGGTATGCAGGACTCGAAGCTAGACAGTTGGGTGTACGTGGGTTGTAAAGTCTTGAAGACTTAAAATTTAGTGCTGTCCAACATCCAATGTTGAGCCAACAACGTTAGGTCTGATAGAGCAAGTACTTACTTACTCAGAATCATTGTACAACTTGTCAAGTTTGTGTGCGAAAGTAGAACCAAAAAAATGGTGAAGTGGATATCTACACTAATTCCAGGACAATTTGAGATCAATCTAGGACATGGGATGCAAAGAGCCGATTCTGGGGCTGTCCTGGCAAATCCGGGAAGGTTTGCAGCCCAATTCCCCTTCTTAGTTCCTGCTAGTGGGTTTGCAACGAAAAAGTAACCTTTTTACGGGTCTTAGTGTTATGTTACCCAAAAGAAAAATCATTTGCATGTTTCAGAATCTTTTCATATGAACAGGCGCTTGTAAAAAACTGTTCGCTTACAATTTTCATCGTGGGCATACTCTTTTGTGCCTTAAAACATTCTTGAGCATAGATGTACTAATCATTTTAATATTTGTCTGCATTGCAATTTGGTGTAGTGAGTTTGATAGTTATTTAAATATAGATCTGCATAATGGGACACTTGTGGTTATTTCGTGTTTGCAGGTTTGGTATCCACTGTTAAGATTGCGAGAGGCTGGATACGAGACGTTCACCGTTGCGCCTGAGAAAGGCAAGACTTACACGTCAAAACACGGCTACCCATGTACATCTGATCGAAGCATTGATGAGGTTACTGCTGAGGTGAGATAATAACATTTTAATGTTTGCATTTGCCATGGCTCAATTTCTTGTAGTCTTTAGAATTGTCCAGTAAACTAAGACTGGCTGCCCCTGTGAATGAACTGGTTCCTGCGGCTTCACGTCGGGCGCTGTATAAATTACGATTTTATGATTACGATTGCTCACCATCCTGAAATCTTAATTCACTTTGTCAAGACCGATTATTGAATTCTTGCTACTGCTTCACTCAGTCATGGACCCTAGGGAAGATTTATCAGCGACCCATATTCAGGTATGCCAACTTTGCATGTGCAATTAGTTCATTAAATGTTTAATAAAGAAATTTTAATTTTTTTTATTTGCAGTCACTGGATGGCCTCGTGATTCCAGGGGGCTGGTGCCCAGACTACTTGAGAAGAGACAAGCGTGTTGTCGACCTGGTACGGCAGATGGTGGACAGTGGTACGTAACGCAGGTTTTTACAACCAGTGATGTAAGCGAAAGTTATCCACTTAGCAAGACCTTTTGTGGTTGGTGCTTACATATGGGAGGATTGTACAAATGCAAATGCTCCGTGGTGCCTATGATTGGCAATATCTTGAAGTGTAGTGTTATGGAGCCTTTTGTGGTAGTGAAAGCAGTAGCTGAATTCAGCTTAATCTGAGATCTGGTGCCAAACTATGAACATCGTCATCAGTCCTATTCATGCAATTCTGCACATCGGGCAATGCAGCTCCTCCATTCCTCCCTGTTCACCGCCAGTTGTAGAATGAGTTTGCTGCATTGCTTCTGTGGCTCGATAAACTATGAACTCTGACACCTAAAAGAGAAGACCAGTCACCTAAATGTTTTTCATTCATTCATTCTTTGGACTTATATAGCGCCTCTTCAAGAAATCCACTTGGGAGTGCTCCTAACCCAACCATGGCAAAGAGAAAAAGACTTCACAGATTCATGAAACTAAGTTTGATCGGTCAGATGTAATAAACACAGCTTTGAAGCGAGGTCATTCCAGATGGACGAACCTACAAAGTGAGAAAGCTCGGCCTTAGCAATAATCGACCAAAGATTCGCGTTTATTACATTTGACTTGTTTCCTGAATTGCTAATGGTGAGTATGGGTTTTAGATTCATCAGACATGTTTCTAAGACTTTACATTTGCAAAACTTTGGAGATTCACCACCTCTTAATTAGCAATTTAACCACTGACTGAAAGCATTAGTAATGTTATCCAGAGTACCAAGAGCATTGGTAATGTTATCTAGAGTACCAAGAGCATTAGTAATATTATCCAGAGTACCAAGAGCATTAGTAATGTTATCTATACAACCAAGAGCATTACTAATGTTTTATTCATAGTAGCAGGACTGCAGGAGCCTTAGTGATGTTATTTATTGTATCAAGAATTACAATAATTATGAACGTTACTTGTTGTGCAAAGATCATTGTTAAAACATTATCCACTGTACGAAGAGCATCAATAACGCTATTCGCATTGTCTAGTACCAAGAGCATTAATGATGCTATTCTAAGTATGAAAAGCATGAGTAATTGAGTATTGTTATTTATATCTGCTGCTGTTCATATTTGTATTTGGAAACTAGACAAGATGGTCGCCGCGATCTGTCACGCTGCGTGGGTTCTGTGTTCGGCGAAGTGCATCAAGGACAGGCGAATGACGAGCTTCATTGCCATCAAGGATGACATCGAGAATGCAGGGTTTGTCTAGTTCAAGTTCAGTATCCGATTGCGGGAGACACAGTAGTTGGTTGTTGAAAGTGTTTGGTATGTAAATTGAAGAGTTCGAACATCCACTGAGACTGTTGCTGTGTAGGGACTATGAGCAAGTCCTTCACTGACTAATCACTCAGCGTATTGTAATGCTTCTGAATCTGATCTAGACATTTCTGTGGTGTTGATGCACCCAGGGTTGCAGACATATCTGGATCATTCATGCATGATCAATTTTCTTCAATGGAATAAGATTGTTAATATTTTTTCTCTTCGAGTGATCACTGAGCGCTTGGGGATTATGACACTGGTGGATTACGACAATGGTGAATTTGCAACAATAGTGGGTAAATGACAACGGTGGATTCTAACAATGATGGATTATGACAATGGTAATGGTTGATTATGACAAAAGTTGATTGTGACAATGGTTGATTATGACAATTATGTTGTAGATAAGCTTAGATCTGTTGTTGGACAGTTCGAAGTAACAATGAAAAATGGGCTCGGCCAAAACTGGGAGATTTGACAGAAGCTGATAGCAGATAAATACTGAAAAGTTGAACTTCAATAACAGAGACGAAAATTGTTCGTTAGTTTTTCTCCACTCATTAACATTAACACAAAAGGACAGTGAATCTGTATCAGCTGAGCCTCCTTAGATGATTGTGTGAGCACAAACTGTGCCCTGTATTTACTGAGCAAGTTCAAACCTTCAATCGTCAGATGACCAACCCAATGTGCCACTGCATGGATTTTTTTGCGTACATATTCGAAGCTATCTTTGCGTATGGCGGACGAGAACCCTATTCGGTGACCGTGCTTTTTCAGGTGCTGGAACAGTCTTCCTCCCACCCTCCGAGTAGCTGAGTCAGTTAACTTCTTCTCCAGACTTATTTTGTCGGGTCTATCCTGCTGTTAGTTGTATGTGAGGCGTTCCTGTAACTGTGTAACGGCATGGTTGTGTTAGCCTACAGCGCCATGTAAATTGTCATTGTCTTATTCTTAATTGTCTTGTAAGCTCTGAACATTCAATTGCTTTTGTAGCGCCATCTACGAGAATGCGGCTGTTGTGGTGGATCGTAATCTTGTTACGTCGCGTACGCCAAGCGATCTGCCCGACTTCTGTAAGGCGATTATTGAACGTCTCGCATGATGACGTCTTCGCTGGAGTTTTTGGACATCGTGAAAACTGGACTCGTTCCATTTGATTTGTAGTTAGTCGGACCACTTAGAAATTACAGAATCGGTTTATTTTTTGGTGTGACAATCTGAAAGGGTTTTCTTATTTGAAAGCACTTCGTTATAAATGGTTGCTTTCATTAAAGGCTTGTTAAAAGCTGCTCAATGATTTGGATTTTCACTGTCATATTTTATGGTTGTCCAGAATATTTGAATAGAAAGATAGTGAGTGAGGGCTTCTAAAATCGTTGGCTTAATTTTGGCTTAATGGGGATTGCAGCACCTTTTTATTGTTTTGCCTACAAGTATTATCCGATCGCGGAATACATTGTTTCAACTTCAACTTGTTGTTGGTTTCTTTATAATTAGTTATTTATTATTGAGGTTTTTTGTCATGTTAATATACCCCCAATAACTGAAGACAAATGTTAGTATTGGTAATAAATTATTAATTTTTAGTTCTGGGTGAACCAAAGTTCTTGCACATTTACTGAACATAGGAACAATCACATTTTTTGGGGTTGGGCCATCCACCTGGAGTGGCCTTCAGTTGGATCTGTGTGTTTTCCTATCTATGGAGTCTCTATGCCTTTTCTATTTACACTTTAATCTGTTCTTTACCACCAGGCTTTGGCTGGGAGTACTTGTTAATAGATACCTTGAAAACGTGCTATATAAATGCTTGGAATGAATGAATGAGTGAGGGATCACATATGTACAATTATGCATTCTCCAAAATAAGGTGCACCACAATCAGCCAAAATGTTGTGCAAGAGCTGTTACTTATCAAACTGTAAAATCCATACAGCATGCATCACTGTAATACTTGTTAATTGTATTATAATACTCATAATTATCACTAACAATACTTATTTTGTATGGTCAGCTAAATGTGTTCCGAAGTTACTTTAGCTAAGCTTCAGAACAATAGTATCTCTTCGAACTGCAATGAAGGTTCGAGGTCCGAAGCCAACTCGCCGCGTAAGGACCTTCAGCAATTCCTTCACTCACAAATGCTCGGCGCTTCGGCATGAAACTCCGATGCAGTGTCCGCTCTGCATTCGGGAGCGCCTCTGAGTAGAGAGAGCTTGAAGGGGTGCTATAAGAAGTGCACATGCAAACAAACAAACTTAGCCACCACTCAATGGCTACAAAGGATGGTGCTGAAAAGATTTCTCGCTCATATTCTTGCCATGTTATGATTGTAAAAGTAAAAGCTTTCTGCTTCTGCAGTTTTAGTAAGGATCGAGTACAGTGAAAATCAGACACAAATATGGAAATAAAATAGCACCACGTACTGGTTGACTCTTGTGAACGTCTATTTGTGTACAATGTTTCAGATCCGTAGCTGCAAAACTGAGCGTGCATTCTGGACAAAGTCACATACCCACATCCTTTCTTATAGGTAGGCCTAGGCCTATAGGGCCTAGATAAATAAGTAAAATGATCTAAAATCGTATTTAGCACTCACGGTAAATAAATTTTTGACAAATAATTCAGTATCCGATCACACATTTGATAGGCTAGTTGAATGTTTTAATGGTTGATCTTCAAAGCTCTTTTGCCTAATGATCTTCTTTTGATCTTCAAATTGACACAACGGCGTACGCACAATGATTATTGGGACATTAGGCTATTCATAGTAGGCCTATGGCGGATGATCGCAAGTTTTACATCATTCGAATTTAACTATCGGCAGCCAACAGCATGTTCTATATTCTACTATTGATGCTGCTAACGCAATCTCACATGCAAAGACTTTATCAGGATTTTAAAATCTTTGGCTCACAATCATGAGAGTCGCCAAATATTTTCAAGACACGTCGTATGTAAAAATCACAATCTGCAGTGACGCAAACAACATTTTATGGGAGGCCAGGAAGCAGACTTTCGTCAGCGTTGCCACTCCTTGGGTTTTTCCCAAGATCTTGGCTTTTTAAAATCCGAACTTGGGAAATGGTTTTTTTTGGAAGAACTTGGGTTTTTTGCAGAAAATTTTGAAAATTGCGGACATTTCGGAAAGATTTGTGCCGGATGACTGAAAAAGTCATCAGAATTTTTGACCGGAAATTGTCGACATTTTCTGACTATTTAGGCAACTTGGGTTTTCATGGGTTTTTTGACGCTCCAACTTAATTTGTTTTATAAGGTCGTTGGCGGCAACGCTGGACTTTGTGTTGCCGTGGACTCTGATCAGCTGGTCACTCTGCAATTTGTGCTGTTTAACGTTGAAAATCGCTGTTTTTAACTTCACTTATCATAATGAAGAAAATTGCCGTACTGCTGGAATTTAATTATCAAGACTTAGAGGTAACTATTGGATCGCCGCGTAAGGACCTTGGGCAAGTCCTTCACTCACAATAATTGCACAGCGCTTCGGCGTGAAACTCTGATGCAGTGTCCGCTCTGCATTCGGGAGCGCCTCTGAGTAGAGAGCTTGACAGGGCGCTATAACAAGTGCACATACACACAGAATTAAGTTACAGCCGCCAACTTTTAATTTTCCCTTCCTGGGGTGTTCGAGGTCACTCTATGTCGACTGTATCAAATAGGCTAGAAGGATACATTGTGACAGTTATTTAAATATCTGCATAATGGGACACTTGCGGTTATTTTGTGTTTGCAGGTTTGGTATCCATTGTTAAGATTGCGAGAAGCTGGATACGAGACGTTCACCGTTGCGCCTGAGAAAGGCAAGACTTACACGTCAAAATATGGCTACCCATGTACATCTGATCGAAGCATTGATGAGGTTACTGCTGAGGTGAGATGAACATTTTAATGTCGTCTGTAACTTCTGCAGATTTTGCGTTTACCATGGCTGATTTCCATGCAGTTAGAATTGTACAGCAAAAATAAAACTGGCTGCACCTGTGAAACTGCTTCCCGCGGCTTCACGCTTTTAGGTGCTGTAGACATTACGATTTAATGATTACAATTACTCACGTTCCTTAAAACTTATTAGTCACTTTGTCGAGACCGATTATTGAACTCTGACTACTGCTTCACTCAGTCATGAGTGACCTTAAGGAAGATTTATCTGGTGACTCAAATTCATGTTTACCAACTTTGCATGTGTAATAAATGTGTTAAGTATTTAAGGAAAAAATAAAGATATGTGTTATTTGCAGTCACTGGATGGTCTCGTGATTCCAGGGGGTTGGTGCCCAGACTTGTTGAGAAGAGACAAGCGTATTGTCGACCTCGCACGGAAGATGGTGGACAGTGGTACGTAAAGTAACGTAACACAGGTTATTACAACCAGTGATGTAAATGAAAAGCTGTATCTACTTAAGCAAGACCTTTTGTGGTTCATGTTTCCATTTACGATGATTGTACGGATGCATAATCTACGTTGTGCTTAGGTTTGGCAATATCTTGACGTGTGGTGTTATATAGCCTTCTGTGGTTGTGAAAGCAGTGGCTAAATTCGGCTGGATCTGAGATCCGGTGCCAAACTGTGAACTCTGACACCTAAATAAGAAGACCAGTCACCTAAATGTTTTTCATTAATTCATTAATTCATTCCATTCATTCATTCATTCATTCTAAGGACTTATATAGCGACTCTTCAAGATAGCTACTCGGGAGCACTCCCAGCCGAGTCATGGCAAAAGAGAAAAATACTTGATTCATGAAATAAATTCTGATTGGTCAGATGTAATGAACGCAGCTTTGTTTGTTTGTTTGTATGTATGTGCACTTGTTATAGAGCCCCTTCAAGCTCCCCACTCAGAGGCGCTCCCGACTGCAGAGCGGACACTGCATCGGAATTTCACGCCAAATCGCTGTGCAATTGCGAGTGAAGGACTTGCCCAAGGTCTCTACGCGGTGACCTGAGGTGGATTCGAACCTGCAACCCTTCGTCTGCAAGGCGATGAACATACCACTACACCACCGCGCCCCACCACAGCTTTGAATGTAGGTCGTTCCAGATGGACGGCCATGCGACCAGGAAGCTCGACCTTACAGTAATCGACCAATTTGATTTGTGTTTATTACATTTTATGTGTTTCCTGAACAGTAGATGGCGAGTACGGGTTATGGATTTGTCGCACAGGTTTCTAAGGCTTTAGATTTTGCAAAACTTTGGAGATTATCGATTTAACAGCTGACTGAAAGTATTAGTAATGTTATCCAGAGTAGGCTACCAAGAGCATTAGTGATGTTATCCGTAGTACCAAGAGAGAGTATTAGTAATATTTTATTCATAGTATCAGGATCATTAAGTAATGTCATCCATTCCACCAAGAGTGTTAGTATGTTATTTATTGTATCAATATCAACAATTATGAACATTATTCGTGGTACAAAGATCATTGTTAAAACATTATTGATTGTACCAAGAGCATCAACAAACACCATTCGCGTTATCTGGCACTAAGAGCAGTAATTATGCTATTCCTAGTACCAAAAACATGAGTAATTAGGTCATTGATATCTGCTGTTGCAACCAAGAAAGCTCGACCCAAGAGCATTAATTATGCTATTTATTGTACCAAAAACATGAGTAAGTCATTGATATAATTATCTGCTGTTGTTGATTTTTGTCTATTTGTCAAAACTAGACAAGATTGTTGCCACGATCTGTCGCGGTGGGACTGTTCTCTGTTCGGCCAAGTGCATCACGAAAAGGAAAATGACGAGCTTAATTTCCATCAAGGACGACATCGAGAATGCAGGGTTTGTCTATTGGATCGGAGACTGGCATGATCTCTTTGTCTGATCACGAGCTAGGACCACAATCATAACTAAAACGCTTGCCTTTGCTATCGTTGGTCCTGCACTGTTGGACCAGATTTCTCCTTCGATATGCATTCCACCTTCAAGCAACTCTTTTCGTTGTCTCAAAAACACTTTTTTCTCTTGGTTTAATGCATAGATTTTGAGAGCACCTCTGATTGGTGTGCACTGTGAGAGGACTGAGAAATGCTATATAAATGTATCGATACAATACTGCGCATTGGACAAGTTAAACACACTGGCATGGAGATCAGAGTTTGAGCCCCAGCTGTAGATCAGAATCTATTTGATCTAGACACTAATTCTGTGGTGTTGGTGCACCCAGGGTTCCGGACATATTGGATCATTCATGCATGATCAATTTTCTTCAATGTAATAAGATTGTTAATAGTGATTTCTCTTCGAGTGATCACTGAGTGCTTGGAGATTATGACAATGGTTATTTATGACAATGGTTATTTATGACAATGGTTATTTATGACAATGGTGGATTTTAACAGTGGTGTATTATGACAATATTGGATTTATGACAAGTGTATTTGTGCTTGGGGATTATGACAGGGGTGGCTTATGACAATGGTTGATCATGACAGTGGTGGATTATAACAGTGGTGGATTATGACAATAGTGGATTATGACAATAGTGGATTATGACAATAGTGGATTATGACAATAGTGGATTATGACAATGGTTGATTATGACAATGGTTGATTGGTTGACTATGACAATGGTTGATTATGACAATGGTTGATTATGACAATTGTGTTGTAAGTAAGCTTAGATCTGTTGTTGGACAGTTTAGACGAATGTGTAAACACAAACTGTGCCCTATATTTAGAATGGGTCTACTGAGCAAGTTCAAACTTTAAATCGTCAGATGACCGACCAATGCGTCACTGCACAGATCGCCATGCCGTACAATCCGTGTTCGAATCGATCTTCGCGTAAGATGAGAACCTTCGGTGACCGCACTTTTCGGTTGCCCACCCCAAGTGCTGGAGCAGTCTTCTCGCCCTCCAAGCGGCCGACTCAGTTGACTCTTCAAATCAGGGCTCAAGACTTATTTTGCATGAGCTATCATGCTGTTAGTTGTATGTGACGCATCCTTGTGTTACAGCGTCATGTAAATTGTCATAGTCTTATTCTTAATTGTCTTGTAAGCTCTGTTTCAATTGTTTTTGTAGCGCCATCTACGAGAACGCGGCCGTTGTGGTGGATCGTAATCTTATTACGTCGAGAGACCCAGACGATCTGCCCGACTTCTGCAAGGCGATTATCAAACGTCTTGCAGGAGGTTTCCAATGGAGTTCTCGACTTGACTAAAATTGAATTCGTTCCATTTGATTTGTAGTTAGTCGGACCATTTGAAAATTACGGAATCGGTTTATTTTTAAATTATTCTCTTTCAGATGACATTGAACAATTTAGACTAATATATATTTTTAATTGTTCAAAAAAAGCTTTTACAGTGCTGCACAAACTTATTTAGAACTACCCTTTTTGTGTACAACTGCCAACTAGTTATCGATTCTGATAAAAACTGCATTAGATATACATGTTTTGTTGTGCTCTAATTTAGCACATGTCTGTTTTACGTTGTCCGTTCTTCTTTGATTACTTTTTGTCATCCTTGTCTTTGTTTTCCGCGTTCTTGTTCTCCTGCTTTGGCTTTGGATCCGGCTGGCGAACCATCGTCAACAGCTTCTCCATCTTTGCGTATTCGTTTTCACGTCTCTGCATTTCCTTGTCTTCCGGTTTCAACTGTTCAGCACCCTTCTTCTCCTGCACAGTCACATGGTGCGCAAATTCACAGACATTTTCAACTTTTCATTAGTATTTTCTTCATCATTGGTTATTACTGTTATTATCACTATTATTATTATTATTGTTTTTTTTACCCGAGATATCAATGATCCCTCAGGATTTATAAAAATTAGGGGACAATGTTCTGGAATGGCTTCGCAGATTGGGAAAGTGCTGCAGAAAGCGATTGCATTGAAGCGCTAAATAATAATTATTATTATTAATAATTATATATTATCATCAGAAATCTGCTTCTAAATAGTTCAGTGTTATTGTGGCACTGGACATAGATGGAAGGACGTTGGGAAAGAAAAGCCTATCTTCAGGTACAGCTGAGCTACCACAAACCCGTCTGGAAGACAAATTCTGCACCCTCAGAAGATACGGTAGCAAGGTTTTTAAGGCAACAGGAAGAACAAAATTATGTGGGTATCTAATTAATCAAATCTAAATATTTTTATCGCTTTTAAAACAGCATCGATCTTAAATAGAAAATTTGAAAAAGAGAAAGCACAAGTTGTAACTTTTCAGATTCATTGAGGATGGAATAGCGGAACTTACCTTTGGCATTTTTCGGAGGTTCGGCGACAGTTTGAGGCTAGTGACATTTCCTCTGAAATAGTGACAAGTGCAAAAAGTCACAAAATCATTCTACAGCTTTAGGATGCAATTTGCATTTGGCATTTGTCGGAGACCCTTAGGCAGCAGTGAAATTTCGTTGAAAGTATAACTTCAGCAAAAGTCATCCTTTAAATACTACCTTTTCCCGATTGGCCTCACATGTGATTACGAATTTTGAAGAAGCGATACATATATCTTGATTGATTGAGTCGATTGATTGATTGACAATGTTTCAACTGATTCAGCTAAGCTCTCTTTATCAGATCAGTTTGATGCCAAACAAGTAGCACTTTTTTGAGATCTTTGAAAGTGCTATATAAATTGTACTGTAACAATACCCAGCATTACGTTGAAACCGATGTAACATAAAAATACATAGATGGCAGAGAAACCGACCTATCGTCGCCCACGATAACAATTGGATGTCCAGGGTTGAAAGCGATGTGTGTTAACTTCGTCTTCTTTTTCTGCGTAACTACCTGCTCACAAAGCGGCTCGTACTTGTTGATGCTCAGGTCAAAAACGTGGACCTTAAGAAGAGAAGAAGCAGGTACAACCATCAAATCAAACAGTTAAAACATATAATTTAGTGAACTATCTTCTATAGCACCATTGGTTTCATGGTAATGGTAACACTGGCACAAACAGTGGACGGATGCAGGATCGCTTCCCATTACTCTCCCAAAGGTCCACTCAGCCTTCCATTCGGGAGATGACATTGGTCAAAGTAGCAGTAGGCGATACGACGCCTTGCATTACTGCCAGACAGTTAAGTACACCTGTAATAATAATAGTTGCATTGCATATAGTTAGACCTACACACTATAATGCAAATCCTTTGTAAAATTGACATGATTATAAAAACAGCAGTAATAAAATAATGATATTGCTGTTAATAATAATTATTATTAGAATTATTTTTTAAAAATTGATGATAATTATAATGAAACATGGCTGACACCGATAGGGTAGAGACAAACCTTGCCATCTGCTGTAACAGCTGCAAAGACAGTCGATGAGTATGGCGACCAGCTGACGTCACCCACGGCACAGCCAAGGTCAAAGGTGAACACAGGCTCCCTGGAAACACCACAAAAACCAGTTTAATTAAATTAATTAATTAAATCGAACAGTAAATTTGAAACGCATACATTGCTTACGAAAGTCTCTGATGCTGCCTATCTGAGTTTGTTTTGGACCAGACAGCTGCGAATATATTACATATCTACAAAATGATATCAACATTTCTGAAAGTTTGTCCTTTCTGTTTGTATATCTGGAATCTGGATGTATGGTGTACCAAGAAAGGCTCGAAACGGCCGACTTTCGAGCAACGAATTTTTAAAAATATTCTTATACAAATTTGTAGGTCGACACAACTATTTTCAACTCTCAATTCACTTTAAATCTAATTTAATCCAATAAAACATTTATAAAGCGCTTCTCACAGCAGAGCTATTCAGAAGCGCTCTCAGCGTGACAGGCACACACAGATACGATGGTGCCTGGCATGTTTCCATGCTTACTTTGACAATGTTGTCCGGTCCCAGATCTTGACGGTCCAGTCTGCACTGCACGTGATGAAGAGACGCGGATGGTAGCGGTTCCATGCGACTCGGTAGACGGCCATGTGGTGCGCTTCGTACGTTTCGAGGAACGTGCTCGAGTAGGACTTGGAACAGACGTGCACTTTGCCCTCTTCTGTTCCGACGAGGAACAGCGTGTCCTTCTCGTGGTGGAAGTCGAACGCTGTTCCACCAGCTACAACGACAACAACAACAACAGTGCTGAAAAGGCGCTATATAAATGCTCAGATGCATATACATGTATATATATATATATTTATACCTATGAAGAGACCGCTTGTGCATACAGCATTGAAGTTTCATCACATATACAAAGTTGTGTGTCAAATAACTATTGAAACTTTAGGAAGTTTAGGTGATCGATAAAGTGACTGACACGACACCACACCACCAACCCCGGCACCACCACCATTAATAATAAAACTACGGGAATGGAGGGAGGGGATGGGAAGAGAGTGGGAGGGAGAAGGGAGGGTGGAAGGGATGGACGGAGGGTGGGAGGGACGGAGGAAGGCACGGAAGGAGAGAGGGAGGGAATGGGACGAATTGAGGGTGGGGAAGTAGGGGATTGGCCTGGATTATATGAACTGGGCAATCCTAAAATCCCCGGGCAATGACGAGTACCCCAACTAGTTAATGATAATAGTAAGGAATCTAACGTGAGATAAGATACCTACTGAGACGATATATGCATTGAAATATCTAGTGAGATGACGAGATACTTAGTGAGACAAGATACCTAGCAAGATGTGATACTAGCGAGATGAGATACCTAGTGAGATGAGATTCCTAGTGAGATGAGATACCTAGTGAGATGAGATATCTAGTGAGATGACGAGATACTTAGTGAGACAAGATACCTAGCAAGATGTGATACTAGCGAGATGAGATACCTAGTGAGATGAGCCGTGTTCCATCCGGTCCTTCAGATGAAACGTCTTCCAGAGTCAAGCGGATGACATCGTGATATACTATCTCATTCTGTAACATCAACAAATTGATCAGTTTCACTTTATCTATCATTAGTATCATTTGAATCATTAATGTCATTAGTATCATTTAGTATCGTTAGTATAGTTAGTATCGTTAGTGCTTAAGTGCAAAGGAATAACTTATAAACAAATTAAAGCAGCAGTTAAAAATATAGGTGTCAATTGTACAAGGGGGGGTAAGTGACCCTCTCACACCTATGTGCTGGCGCCCGACTGCCCATGTGTCTCACCTGAAAGAATTCATAGCCCTACTCCACCCTCTAATTCTCGACCTAGACCTCACCCGCCCTAGCAGTCACTGCCTCCACTGACTGCACTCGGGTCTCCTACAGAACACCCTTTGGACAACCCCTCTAACATGATGCAGCACTCGTGAATAAGCTGGTGCCCATGCTTAGAATTCGAGTTGTGATTTATAATTAATTATTAATTAATTTTATTCACAATTGCGATTGATGATTGGTTGTTATTTAGTGGAGCCTCATAAAATGCATAATAGTGACTTAGAGGAGTTGCCATATGAAGAGTCCATGAGTCCAATAGGCTCTATATAAATTTAGCAATGCCCTTTGTTACTTTACATTACACAATGCTAAAAAAGTACTTCTGTTGTTGTCCCGGCGGCATGGAATGGCCTCCCTCTTGAGCTGGGCCTGTTTCCTACATCATTCTCTTAAACATTCTGGAGCACTTTAAAACTGTTCCTTTTGGCCTCCGAGTAGTTTCCTTGAAGAGGTGCTATATAAATACTTGAATGAATGAATGAATGAATAATGTGAGAGTTGAGGTGAATTACTTTTAGCAGGGTCCATGAGACGACGCGACCGTCGGAAGAGATGGAAAAGAAGTTGAGGTTGTTATCCAGATCTTCCTTTTGCCACTTCACCTGAAAAATTGTAACAACCAGTGTAATGTAAATGGACGTTTTATAGCACCGCTTAAAATGTCTCTACAACATGAACCTCTTCATGAACCTAACTCATCTTAAAAGTACTTTTGTAACAAATAAAAGTATTTTTTTTACTGAGTTCAAGGACTTATTTACTGAGTAAAAGTACTTGTTCAAGTGCTTTTGTGCCAAATACAAATATGCAACAAGTTTGTTTAGATTTAACTGAGAAAATTTACTATGGTACTTGTGTACCAAAATCAAGTACTTAAGCACCATAATTATCAAATGAGTACCCATGCAATCATGCATCAAATAAGAGTACTTATATTATACAAAGAAAATGAAACACAAATACCAATATGTGCTATTAACAATAATTATCAACACATTTAGATGACATTAAAGATTGAATTCACGAAATTTTCTACTCGTTTATCGTCTGTTGTTTTCCATTGTAACTTCCAAGCAAAAGTGAAAAAATGCAAACACCCCAACAAAATCAAAAGCGAAATAATCATTAGGCTATATTATCAGATAAAATGATAATACTAAACAGGAAGAGAAGCAGCTGAGAAATCTAACAGTCTTGCCTGCCAGACAGGGTCCGTGTGTTTTCCCGTCTTTGCAGAGCTGACATAAACCGGAGCAGTCTTGTTTTCCAGGACGTTGTATACAGCCACGTTTCCGTTGTAGAATCCCACGGCCAGGAGGTAGGGATACTCCGGGTGAAGGTCAAGAGACATGACCCCGGAATCCGTTTCGTAAGCGATCTCCGGATACGACGGGTTTTTGAGTGTGTAGAAAAGAATGACGCCATTCGTCTGCTTCAAGAAATCATCTACAACAGAAGGAAAATAAACTTAATAAAGACAACCAGTGTTTAATATAGTCCCTCTACTGTGAGGGAGGAGGAAATTCGAGTTTCTGGGACGGGAAAGACGGCCGTTTGAGCAGACGGCAACCACTCAACGACCTTTTTACAAGTAGTCTTTTCGCAAACATTTCCTTCAAGAAATATTATGTGGTACGTTCCGTACTTTTTAATCTGATGACCTTTTTCAGTATTCAATGCTGTGCAGACGAATTCTTCTTCAGACGCGGAAACTTTACATATTTACAGGAGCTGTTGAATTTTTCTGGGGGCGGGGGAATGTTGCCTATATAATTTTTCGGAGGTGGGGGGAGGAATTGGTACGTATGTACCGTTATATGTGAACTACATATCTCGATTTTTTTCTGGGGAGTAATTCTCATTCCTGGAGGGAACTTCCCCCCCCCGCCCCCACGAGACGTCTAGATTAAACACTGATTTACAATGATTAATTACTCATTAATTGTTTATTATCATTTATTAAAGTAAAAAAACCTCAGAAATGATGAAGAATTGGAACATGCACGACTCACATGATCCGTGTCCAACTGCAAAGAGATCGAGGTACTTGGGACTCCACGTGATGCTTGTAACCGCCAACTTCTTGACCTTGTCGAACGAGAACTTCCAAAGAGGAAGCAACGTTCCCTCCTGCTCTCGAAACTCATCCGATGGATCCTCAAAGTATTTGAAGTCTACAATGAATCAGCAGATTAATTATTTTTTTTATCATAATTGTTTTTCTATTTATTATAATTTTTACTATTATTATCAGTGTTGTTGCGGTTGTTATTATTTTTAGCTTTATAATTAGTAGTGTTACTAGTAATAACATAATTATTATCATTACTGAATATATTTATAATTGTAATCTATTATTACTTCTATTTATTATTATCACTATTATTATTATTATTATTATTCTCTAGTACTATCATTACTTGGTTTTCTGTTAAACTTATTGAAATTACTATCATTATAACTAATATAATTTTCATTACTAATATCATGATTATAAACGTTTTTAATTTGTAATCAATTCAAAGTTCATATTTCGTCCTCAAGTCTTAACTGGGTCTTGCTACGAAGTATCTTTGTGATCTCATGCTCTGTCCCCTCTCTGCCATTTCACTGCATCCTCTGATCGGCTTGAACTCTTTGGTCTCCTTGACAAGACCGCCATGGCTCAATCCAGATGCTTTGCCTGCATAGGCCCCTCCCTATTGAATGGACTTCCCCCCCCCCCAACCCCTACAGTTCGCTCTGTCATCCTCTTTGGCAGTCTTTCGTCATCTTTCTCTTACCTCAAATCCTGCCCTTTCTCTTGGAGTCGTTCGCACTGGGAGCGCTCCTGAAAGGCTTTTGCTCAGAGAAGCGCTTTATCATATAAATATATATGGGGGGGGGGCGGTGGTGAGTGGTGGTGTCATTGCCTTGTAGCCGGAAGGTTTGAGGTTCGAATCCACCTCGCCACGTAAGGACCTTGGGCAAGTCCTTCACTCGCAGTTGCTCAGCACTTCGGCGTGAAATTCCGATGCAGTGTCCGCTCTGCATTCGGGAGCGCCTCTGAGTAGAAAGAGCTTGAAGGGGTGCTATAACAAGTGCACATACAAACAAAATTTATATACAATACAATACAATGCAATACAAAATAGTGCTAAATCCATCCAAAATCAACACACAGACACAGGATCTTAGCTTTGAAACACCTACCCATAGTGACATCGTCATAGGTGTTTTGGTTGACCATTCGCTCGAGAATCTTCGCCGCAGGAGCCATCAAACCACTCAAGTCATCAGACTGATCAGTATGAACACAACATTGATAATAATTGTAACTGTAATCTCATAATATCCTGAGGATTAATTAATAGATGACCAGACAACGGCATATTAATTGCACGGCAAAGTATGCAAGTATGTAAGATAATATGCATGACAACCGATCACCCTGATCTTTTTGTTTGAGGACTAGAACTGCTCTTGCCCAATAATATAATCGGTTGTTTTGATGTGTACGATGACCATTCATTTGCAATGACCTTATGACCTTCCTCCTACACTAAGGGACGAACTCATTTTTCCTCATAAGTCTCTCATTCCTTAAATGCATTTCTTATTCCAGAGGTTCCCGTGCTGAGATAGACACTAAATATACAATGCATGTAGGTATTTATGAACGTATAATTGTACATATGAGTATAATTATATATATATATATATATATATATATATATATATATATATATTCACCCACACATGTATATATATTATATATATATATTATATATATATATATATGTGCATGTGTTTATGTACATTATATGTTTCTTAGTCAACATATACAGCGCTGTGCATTGTCGTTATACGTTAGATAGTAGTGCTAAATAAATGTGGAAGAGGAATTGAACCTGCAAATCGGCAATTGCAGATTTCTTCTTCCTGTCTTCCTTCTTTCCGAACGTTGTGCGTTTCTCTTTGGTCTTCTCCTACGAATGACGAACAAATAAATGAACAGTGACACAATCAAGAATAGAATCAGAGAAACATCTGTTTGATGAAATTATCTGTTTCATTAGTAATCACGTTCAACTACTGGAGCAAAGTAAGAAAAGTTTAAGCTGATTGACAGATTAAAGGCACCATTAAGTGCTTGATTGGCTGATTGATTGACTGATTGATTGGCTGATTGACTGGAGACATTCATTGCTTGTCTGACTAATTGAGTGATTGCTTGGATGAATGATTGACATGCTTGTTCAATTGATTGGACTGCTTGATTGATTGACTTATTGACTGACTCATTGAATGAATGAATGAATGAATGAATGAATGAATGAATGAATGAATGAATGAATGAATGAATGAATGAATGAGATTATTTAATCAATTAAAATTCTCTGGATGACATGAAAACTGACTTTCCGATTCCTAAATCAATAATCAATTGGCATAATTATTGATCCGATTGACAATCTATTGATTTGTTTGACTAACTGCACAAATAGAAACAATTTAAACAGATAGGCTACTAGTGATCCTGATTGATCGATTTCTTGATAAATTAATTCATTGATTGATCAGTTGATTGATTCAGAAATAAATTAGCAATCACAATCAATCAAAACGACAATCAAAATGAACATTCGAAGCAGACGATAAAGCTGCTTTAAAGACTAAATGACAGCACTGACTAAGTCACTTCAGGGACTAAATGACTTTAAGAGCTAAGGTACTATAAGACCACTGAGGCATTGTGAAAATCTAAAAAGAAAATTACTCTCAATATGTCTTTTTAGGTGAGACTAGTGGCATAAAACGCTATGTCAATTTGTCAAACCAAAGCAGGGACACAACTTATAGTATTGTTTCGCCTCTGAGTAGAGATCTTGAAGAGGCGCTATATAAATTTATGTGATTGATTATGTGATTGATTGTGCTGGTATTGTATTGTTTTGATTGTGACCATTTATAAAGTGATTAAAAAAATTACGCAACATCTCATGTGATTAGATCGAAAGTGTCTGGTACATGCTGTGGGTGAGTTTTATTGTGGCCAAGCATTAATGCAATTATTTAGTAAAAGCAAGACTGTTGATGAAATTGCCATGGTAACCATTGATACTTTTGAGCCCACCATGTACCACCTACGTTCTATTTAGAACTGACGGCAGAAAATCCCACGGACTCAAAGTCATACCACGGTGCAATGGCTATAATTTTTATCTGGAATGTCAGTAATGTCACCATGACTCACATAGCAGAGGCTTCATACTTGCACGGTCGGTATGGTAATGGAGTTGGCGGAAAATGTCCAAATGCAATTTACATTCCTTCTAGGGCTGTTTTTCATGAATTTTTAGAACTGCACAACTCCTTTCCTTTCCCATCATCCATGGTAAATTAATTCCAATCGGAGGACAATGACCTTTTTAGTTTTAATTGTACAGAAGTGCTTCTACAACTGCACATTTTGTGTACAACTGCACATTAAAAAAGCTCTGATTCCTCCTGCAACATCATTTTGTTCTAAACTCTCCACTCCATTGACAGGTCTGGGCTTGATTTTACCACGGAGCTTGGGCATATTTTACCTATTTACCAGGAAGCCATCTTTCCAACACCTCTTGGTTATGATCCAATGATTTAATCAAGTTGCCTTGAAGCATTTCCTATCGACCAGAATAATAATTATAGGCAAGTCTCATACGTCCCAGACAGTAACAATAATTATAATTCTCCAAGTATCAAGGGATCATTCGTATGTCAGGCAGAAAATTATTATAATAATTGTAATAATCAAAAAAATAAATACAACAATAATTGTAGTTACAGTAAATACAATTGATTATAATAACAATGATGATAAATGATAAACATAACAGTAATCGTGTAAAATAAACACATGGTGTAAGTGAACAACATATAGGCCAACGCTGTTTTGTTTTGGTGTGAAGCACAGTGAACGCAATCTAATGTGCTTGAAAAAACCCAAGATGATGCAAAAAGCTCAAGGCAACCTGGACCACCACCATGACGTCACCTACCTTGTCTGGATTCTAGACAACGAGAAATTAGATTTATATAGAGCTATAATTCTGACCAGTAATTCTCCATTAAGAAAAGTAACCACACGATTTATGTGAAGAGCATAGAATTCACTGAAACAACATACTTAAAATTTAATAACTTTTTACATTACATTCCATATTGTGTAAGCCACATCATATTCTCCTGTTATATAATAATATCATTGTAGTATATTATATAATATTCTCTATTTTTTATATCATATTGTATTATTTTAAATAGTGCTAATTATATTCTTCATAGGCCCTAATGCATTATATTCTCTATGAACTTTGTGTATATAATATTATAATATAATCACATCATCTATTCATACCATATTACATAACATCATATTAAATAATTCAAGCACTTAGCTTGCAAAGGGTGCTTTATAAATTTAAAGTTTACGATTACAATTGCAATAGAAGGTTGCATGAAGCAGGACCATATAGAATCACAGTTCACACAGATCAGGGATAATATGATAAATAAACCAGTCAAAGCAGCAAGGGGTGGGTGGGGGGGTGGAGGGAAGAAGCATCCAGACCCAAACCTGTCTGTCGAATTCTTCATTCAAAGCATCGTTGATGATCCATTGGTTGGCGTACGCTTCGAACGCCATCACTGGCGGAGGTTCAGTCATCGTCTCACGATTCTGTCAACAGATATACGCATGCATGGATGGAGGTTTGTACAAAGTTTATGAGAGGAACTTCAAGAGAGGAAGTGGAACTGCTTTGTTAATTTTGAACGACTGACTAAATGATTGATTAACTGAATGAATGATTGAATGATTGATTGACTGACTGATTGATTGAATGAATGACTGATTGAAAAAATGAGTGATTGATTGATTGATTGAATGAATGATTGATTGAATAAATGTTTGATTGATTGACTGATTGATATGAATGAATGCATGATTAAATGACTGATTGAATGATTGATCGATTGTATAAACATTTGATTGAGTGTGTGATTGAATGATTGATTCGTTTATTTATTTATTTATTGACAGATTGATTGATTGATTGATTGACAACACAACTGATGATAAAAAAACGAACCCGTAGTGGATTGTTGTAGGTGAGTGAAGCTCTGTCGCTGTAGTTGAATTGATTCGTCAATTTCTTCTCTTTACCTGCCGATCCAGGTGCGCTAACGACTCCCTCCTCCACACCCACTTCAACCTCTTTTCCCTAAACAACAACAAAGTCATCACGTTATTATTACTTTCAATTCCTTTCTTCCTTTGATGCAGTGGCGTGGCTAGAATCTTTGGCGACTGGGGACAACCTATAATTGTGTGCCAATCATTGTTTTA
The DNA here is from genome assembly GCA_945859605.1 of Lumbricus rubellus. Lineage (NCBI taxonomy): Eukaryota > Metazoa > Annelida > Clitellata > Crassiclitellata > Lumbricidae > Lumbricus > Lumbricus rubellus. The sequence continues at coordinate 4,712,811 of OX243816.1, forward strand.
TTTAGTTCAAATCTCCCTAATAAATCGTATGACAGTTTAAATTTGAGTAAAATAAAATAGCAAAATACAGGCTAGTTATAGTCCCATCTTCTCTAAAATTTTGCAACTGCTCCTTTGTGCTGCACTAGCTCTTTAGAGCGGATCCCCCAAAAGATCTCGTCCGCTTGTCTGAGACTCAACAAATGTCTGACCTCGACTTCTGCAACTTCTTTTCCAATCTCCTCTTCATCGTCTCCCTCCAACACTTCCACCAATTTCTCATCCGTCATTGCCTCTCCTCCCATCGATACAGTCACTTCTGAAATGTCAACAACACAATTCATCCAACTAACACTGTCACTACAATCCATTCTCAATGCGAATTTAATCAAAATTCATTTAATAAATCTCTTAAGACTTTTTCTTTTGTCATGGATGGACTGGGAGCACTCATGAGTAGGTTTCTTGAAGGGGAAATAGGCTATGCAAGTTCATGCAATGAATGAATGAATGAACGAATGAATGAATGAATGATGAATCATTTTTATGATCCAGTTCTATACTGTGAAATACGAGGAAGGTAAGTGAGTAAGTCTGAAGTTCAGGGAGTACTGGTTCAAGCTTCCACTCTGGCGGTCAATGTGTCAAAGTTACTCAGCACCATTGATGCTCTGTTGTATGTATGCATGAGTTCATGCACGCGCGCGCAAGCTATGTGTATGTGTGTGTGTGTGTGTGTGTGTGTGTGTGTGTGTGTGTGTGTGTGTGTGTGTGTGTGTGTGTGTGCTTCTGAACTTAGGCTGGAGTGCAATACTATTGTTTTAAAACTGTCTTTAAATAACCTCTACTTTTCAGTTACAGCTCCTCGTTTGTTGAATGAAACGGATCAATTGTTGCTAAGCTATTCAACTTGTGAGTTGTAAAGAAACGTTTAATTAGGTTTTAGTGGTAACAATTAACAATAACAATAGTAGCAACAACAATGATAACAACAACAACAACAACAACAACAACAGCAGCAGAACAACATGGCAAAAGCAATTTTCTGTTCCTAAACAACCATTAATAAAAACAGAAACAAAGCATTTTACACCATTCTGAAATAATCAAAAATACAATATTATTTCAACAAATGTTTTAATCGTAATCGTAAACTCAAAATTTCTAAAGCGCTACTAGAAAGCCAAGCACGGGGCACCAGCTTATTCACGAGCGCCGCGTTTTAACTACTATATCAATGAAAATATGAAATAATAATTATATGAACGAATATTTCAATATTTGAACAAATTTTGACCGAATATATCAACGAATATTAGAAAATTTGAACGAATATTTGACCGAATATATCAACGAATATTTTAACTAATTCGTCAGCGAATATTTAAGCAAATATTTTAACGAATATTTCAAGGAATATTTCAACAATAATTTCAACTAGTCAGATGGACAGAATAACTAATAATAACGGACTACAAAACTTGCAAACAAATCTAACATCTTGATACAAATCAACCGAAATTGAAACAAAAACATCATACGTTGTTTAACAAACATGTCAGACTTAAATAAAAGAAATATCCACTGCAAACAAACAAACACAGGTAGTTAATTAGCAATGCATTCATATCAACAGCCAGTAACAATGTAACATCGTGCTACACCAGAATGCACAGCACTCCTGTAAAATATCTGGAGTTCACACAGCACACCAAAACGAATCATATTATGTACATCACAAGCAAAATATACGAACAACAATAAATAATTACATAATGATTAAGTATGATGTTAGGGAGGATCACAAAGTTGCACTGTATGCAAATGATGTGCATAACTACCTCAGATGTACGTAACGTACTACGTACATGTATCAATCTAAAGTGATTTTTGAGATGATCATGAAGGTGTATGACTGCATATCATACACACAAGCTGTGATGATTTTTAAAATGATCATGCCTTAATGTTATCCAGGCTGTAGTGGTACTTTTCAGTCTTTCGGATTTCCCTATTGTGATGCCAGCACATGATATGGTATAAACAGTATTTGATTTGCATGCGGATTGGTGTTTCAGCAAACAGTTTTTAGTTCAATTGAATTAAATTAAACAATACACAAATAATAATAAATAAACATGCAAACAAATTATCAGACGGATAGAAAAAACAAAAAATTATGCAAAATAAACACGAAAATAAAAAATAAAGATAACATAAACACAAAGAACATGACGTGATGGTATCCTGACATGTTGGTATCATGACATGATGGTATCATGATTTGATGATATTGTGAAATGATGATGTCATGATGTGAGGGTATCTTGAAGAAACTTTTCAACTGCATAATCAATCGCAACTAAGCACACTGAACACACATAATCACTGCAATCAATCAATCAAACATCAATCAACAATCAATCGGAGGACACTGAATGATCACGTGACCCATGTTACCTTTGACCTCAGGCTTTCTGACTGTAGGAACTATATATTAATTACAGGAATTTAATTAGGATGAACAGCACAAGTCATCTAAACAATGCTACAAATCAGGTCAATGATGAAAAACTAAGGACAAGAAACACCATAATAAAAAACGTAACACTGGATGCATTTAACAATTTTAACATATAGCATTAACACAATGCCACACTCCACACTAAACTCTAAAGTTGTCCTTTGGAAATTTGGAGATTACGGTTACGATTACAATTTTCTGCACCAAGCACACACTGTGTCCCAGACACAGTGCGTGGGTTTCTGAACTTAGGCTGGAATGTGATACCAAATACAATTGTAGGCCTACTGTTTTTATTGTCTAAAAGTGCCTTTAAAAGTGACTATAAAATTGTACATAATACATCTACAATAAAATTCCGCCAAAACTATGTCCTGTCTTGTCAATTTTTTTATCCAGGCTTGGGACTGACACCATAATAAAGGGTATGTCTCTTAAAAATGTGCAAAAACACTAAAGCATGGCTTTTCAACAGGTCCAAGACAATGTTGCAATCCAACAGCGTGCAACTCCTGGCAACATCTACAAATCTCTACCAAGTCTTACAGTTAACAGTGGAAAAACTGTGTAAAGATGAAGATCATGTGACTGCATACCAGCGCCATCTAGTCTGTTCTTATGCTGCAGTTGTCGTTTCGCTTCGTCTGATTCCACGTGGATCATGTTTCCATCCATGGAAAAGTGAACCGCCAGCTGATCGATTGTTGGCAGTGGCTTGTATTGGCGCTCCTGTCAATCAATCAAATCAACCAATCAAACAAACATGCAATCAATCAATCAAACAATCAATCGCCCGAAATCGTCAGAAATCTTTGGGCGAATGAAAATGAAAAATTTCCTCTGTGAGTTAAGCCCTCCCCCCCCCAAACTGAAATCCTGGTTCCGCCACTGTAGCAGAAGCCCGTTTTATAGGTTTACTGACCTTGAAGTTGTATCGGACGATGTTCTGAGGGGCATGAGGATTGTTGGCCGTTAGGATTCGCGTGATTTCTTCCTTCAGCTCCTGATAAACACACAAACATACACATGAAAATAAATTATGAGATATATATAATATATATAATTACATATATATATATGCTGAGTATCGTAACAGTCCACTCCTTCCATCCATCAATCCATCCGCATATCCATTCAACCACAATCCATCCATCCACGCATCCATCCATCTACAATCCATCCATTCATCTACTATCCATTCATCCATCCATCAATGTATCCATTAAAATGCAACTCACAGCTTCCGTCAAGTTCAGCTGATCCGGTGGCTTCACCAACATCTTCGGCTGAAAAATTTAACATTTTAATATATAATTCGTGCACGAATCTGAAGGTTTAGGAACATGCAAAGTTAGATCACGAAAATCATTTCCTTCAAACATATTCAGTTTTCAAGGTTGGACATCATGCTTTTAGATCAACCAATGCTCCCAACTGAATTTCCACTGCATCAAAACATTCAAAAGTATACATTTATACATTACAATACATTTATACACTTATATAAAAGTAATATCAAACAAATTAAAAATGAACAATATATTTATTACTATGGCAAACAAACTATGCATTTGTAAATTAAAAAGCCGGAAAATGCACAATAAAAAAATAACATTTCGATTTATTTATCATGCGAAATCACAGGAACTTTGAATCATTCCATATTCCATATTTAGTGAAATCGCACATGCATTCAACAATGTGGCCCAGAGGACAATCAACTTTGCAAATTATCTCTGGATATAGCACTCATGAATAAACTTGTTTCCTGCTCATAGTATTTAAGTAGCACTTAAGGAATTTCGTGATTACGATTTTAATAAATTGTCGTAATGAGTCAACATCTTTTGAGAGGCTGAAAAGGAGCTACATAAATGGCCCAACACAACACGCACAGTCGCGCACACGTACATACCTCCGAGTTATAATCATCTTTCCCTCCATCAGCCGTTTCCGTTCCATCGTCATCATCCTACAGAACACGAAACACGAAAACTTTCACATTGTTGCAATTTTTTAAACTTATTTTTTATACAGTTTGCCCCACTCTTAGCCCATAATTCCTGAAGTATACTATAAATGTATGTATGATTAAATTACTAAATGCCAACCAGACCTGATGCCTGGAGAGCTTGCTGTTGATTTTCGACTTGGAAGGTCGTGACCCTTGTGAACTTCCGGCGTCAGACTAAAACAAACAACAGAAGCCACTCGTGATTGTTTGCAAATTCAAATTGCTTAATCAGTTCATTTATTCAATCAGTCAATCCGAGCACCTATAAAGTGTACCGGTTGTACCTTCAACAACCTTAAGACTAAGTCTTATTTGTTTCAGATTTATTATGAGCAAACTTTGGTGTTACACGCTTTTATGCAAGATTCTTTCTTGTTTAGGCTCGTTATAAAGAACAGTTTATTAATTATATTAATACACACACAATGCGCCCGGAGTACCCTGGAATATACATGTATGAAACATATCTGAAATATGGCAACAGAAGTCCAATAACAACATATACGTAGAAAAGTTCATATTCCCTCGGCTCAATAGGCAGAACATCACCACAACAGTCCTATTTTCCCAGTGTCTTATTTTCATCATCATTACAGGTTTTGTATACAATCTGTTGTACAATAAATTCCGTTTTCAAATACACAGTTGCCTTTACATATACAGTATTCGTCGAAAACGCAGCCGAAACGAGGCGTAAAATTGTCCAGAGTTAAATACCTGTTTAACGGATTTGCCTGTTTTTGAAGGCATTCTAAAATATTATTAGTGGTCACGCAAAAAATTAAATTAATCAATTATTTCCACGAGCAATTAATACAAGCACCACTCATCAGAGTTACCAACGTAAACTGGTTTCCAATGGCAACGGCTTTTACCTTTGCGTTCGCTAGATGTCGCGACATAACGTTCAAAGCGCCATCTATAATTATTAACGTAAGCATTGTATTCTGACCATAGAGATGTACGCTATATATTAATATATAGGCTAGAGAGAATATGGCCTATCTCCTCTGCATGGAAATGTGAAGTTATCAACGACCTTATAATATTAACGGTAATCACGCCAGTGACGTCACAAGCCAAGCTTCCTACACCATTTGAGATGTACGATTATATATATAATATATACGCTTAAGAGAGTATGACGTATCTGCCCTGCAATCAAATTTACGTCACTAGCCTACGATTTAAACGACGGTTGGTGTGAGAAATCGCCTGTGATTGGTCGGGTGGAAGTTTAGAGTATGTGATTGGTCGGGTGGAAGTTTAGAGTATGTGATTGGTCGGGTGGAAGTTTAGAGTATGTGATTGGTCGGGTGGAAGTTTAGAGTATGTGATTGGTCGGGTGGAAGTTTAGAGTATGTGATTGGTCGGGTGGATTGTTGGACAGCGAAATCAATGTATGGACGTGATATTCCCTCTAGCGTTATATTTTAATACATCTCTATGATTCTGACACTGAATTCACACGAATTCTGATTTATGCAACGTCCAGGGAGTCATGCATGCAGTTAGACAGACAATAATATTATTATGGGGTAGATGATTTTTTGGCGTTGAAACGACCTTGTGGTAGTGGGAAGTGGAGGAATCAGGATTCAGGAGAGGGCAGAACTAGTATTATAATATTATTGTCTTAAGTTTCAAGTGAAAGACCTGTGGGCGATAGCTAGCCTACAGCGAGGAGTTTTGGTGAGTTCGTATGATGGTTCAGAAAGCGCTGGCGGTAGCTTGTTTCCAGTAGCCGGAATAGCAATGGGCCAATGGCTATAGGCTGAAGCGGTGATGGAAGTGCGGAGCTGTGATAGGCCTATGGAGGAGTTTGAGCGATTTGAAAATCTATAATTATAATCATTGATCAAGCATAACAGAAACTCAATGTCTTTTGATGTTATAATTTTTTATTATATATTCGTTTAATCAGAAATCAGGTTGACAAGCCGCAACACAGTTACAAGATGAAGAGAAAAATAGTTTATATTTTTATATTTATTGTGGCTATTCATAACTCAAATCAAAGATAAATACCAAGTTATTGTATTTTATCTTCCATTCCTGTCTAGGCTACCACAAAATTATTCGTCAATGATTATATTTCTACCCTAGATTACGAACACTTTACAGGTCCATTGGATTGCACATTTGTTCGCTAGATGGCACGACAACACGTTCTACCGTAAAACTGAACTTCTACGGACGTCGGTTAAAATAATGTTGTAATTCCAGTTGAATATTTATTACTGCAGCAAACTAGTCTTAATTTCTTGTGACATGACTAGCTTTCAGCTCACTATAACAGTTTTTAGTACGAAGGTGTGTCAAGTCAGGATGGCCGAGCGGTCTAAGGCGCTGCGTTCAGGTCGCAGTCCGGTTCTCCGGGCGTGGGTTCAAATCCCACTTCTGACAAGTTAAATTTTTTAACAGCCATGACATGGTTGATGACAATCATGATGTAAAACTGAAACTACGTTCATTCGTTGTAATCAAATTGTAATTTTAGTAGTAGAGCAATACTTGTCAATTGTCATTGCAAATCAGGTTTCGTACGCTTTAAATAATTGTTTACTTTTACTTTGGTAGGTAAGTAGCTCGCCGTTTACTGCAACTCTTGCCTATAACTCCTATTACAGTGTAAGGTTTATTCCAGGTCAGGATGGCCGAGCGGTCTAAGGCGCTGCGTTCAGGTCGCAGTCCGGTTCTCCGGGCGTGGGTTCAAATCCCACTTCTGACAAACCTTTTCCTTTGTAATTTTCTAAACAATGTCTGTTTAGAAAATTATTCAATGTGGAAAGTTTGAAAATAAGTTCAATAAGCCAACGGTAATAATATTGTAACTGTCAATTTGTATTGTTCATTGCATAAAACAGAGTAAAAACATTCTGGCGTCTTGTAGCCTAATAGCCGGTGTCGCGCGACAGAGTCTCCCCCCTAAAAGTCTCCCCCCGGAGACTTTATTTCGAAATAGATTCTCCCCCGGAGGATCTGTTCTAGAATAAATTCGCCCCCCGGAGACTATATTCCGAAATAAAGTCTCCGGGGGGAGAGAATATTTCCTCCGTCCACGAAACAAAGTCTCCCCCGTTGATCGTGAAATCGGCTACAATCGCATGAAATTAATAGATGAGCATATCAAACCGTTAGTTTACGTTGCTAACACGATAACACGTTATTTAACATGAACATTTGTATACTTTTACACAAGAAAAATTTCTTCCAAAACAGATTTTCAGCCAGGGGGAGACTTTGTTTCGGGGGGAGACTTCGTTTCGGGGGGAGACTTTATTTCGTGACACCGGCCTAGTTAATTAACTATTGTCTCGGTAAAAACACATTATTGTAATTGCATTGTACAAAATGCAGATAAATTAGAATCAGAACGTTTTCACGACACCCAACTAGGGGTCTCTGATTTCTGCACTGGTTCCTATGAGGCAAATCGTCAGAACACTAAAGTTTCGGAACCGGTTTTCGTGACTGTTAAGACTCTCTGATGGTAAGATGTCGCTACTTTCGCTTGCTATCTTTTCTGGCTGAATCTTTGCGATTTGATTGACCAAAATTTGTTTTGTTGTTTGCCGCAGACGAACTGCCTGAAAAAACAATTAAATTGGAAACAAATTAAACAATGTTTATTCCACGTGAATAAGCGTATACTGATAGGCTACAGTCAGCTTAATTAGATGTAAAACATGGCAAACCAAAGAATAACACACAATGAAAGTCATAAATAATACCGTATGCAATGAAAGTAATGTGTTATAAAAGTTATGACACGTAGGCCTAGGCCTATTCAAAGTATTGCGTATGCCTGATATACACAGTAGCGGCGCCAGAGGGAGTAGGGGGGGGGGGGAGCTAAGCCCCCAAAAGGCCATCCGTTTTTTTACATGTTAAAAAATTAAAAATTTCCACGTTCAGCCCTCCTGAACTTACTATGATGGTTCGTGGTCTGCTGTTGAGATTTCGATTCCAAAGATCTTGCTTCGTTTGCTGGGATTGTTTTGAAGCTGTCAGGAAGATAAGCAGGACAAACTTATAGTATCCGCGTTCGAATGACGACACCAACCCTATTCCTAACCCTAATCGATCCTCACGACGCCTATAACCTGACGCTAACCGACTCTCACGACCCATAACTCCTAGCCATTGCACCTGAACCTAACCGACACTTTGGTCTCGGATACTCTATTATTATGCCGATAAGCAGTTGAATGGAACAGAAAACAAATGTAAACGTGATGTGAGAGGGTCAGAGGGTTAGATTAGCTTTAGCAGCTAATAAGGTTGGTCTAATTCAAAACAATGGTCTAAACTCAAAGCATTGTCACCTCATTATTAGGCTACTATAGTCTACACTAAGTCTTGATATAGGCCTACAAATGATTGCTTGGGAAAACGACTGAATTGAAGTGCTAGATATGCCAATATAATTTGATTTCTCTTTAGTTTTCCTGTTTTTCTTGCTTTGGCTACTATTAAATTAAGTTTTCTGACGTCAAGTCCTCACAATATATGATTAGACTAGGCCTATACGAAAATAGGCTTGCATGTGAATACACTCACAATTCGCTTTTCCCCACAGATGTCACAAGCGTCACGGTTTTGCCACTGACGTCATTTGAGTTGCTCGTCCGAATTGGATTCAAATATGCGTCGTCCGGTCGGACTGAATGTTGAACTGGGGCGTGGGGCGCCGGACGGGTTGGAGGCCCATGAGATCGGGATGGATGTTGACCAGACAAAGGAGGAGGACGAGGAGGAGGAGGATGCGAGAAGCCATCGGCCTGATCACAGCCTCGAGATGTCAGGACCGTTTGGACGTCACTGGGACGTCTTGGTGCCGCCTGAAACACAACAAGTGATGTCAGGTTATTGTGTTTTAAAAACTGTGTTAACGGAGCTTTCTTCTGAATGGCTGTTTTAATGGTCTCTGCGAAAATACATTGCAACCCTGGATGGCATAGATAATAAGTGATGATGTAGGAAGGTGGTTTACTCCTTCGTCCACGTCTTCGCCTTCTTCCTCCTCCTCCTTCTTTCCCTTCTCTTTCTTCTCTTCCCCTTCTTCTCCTTCTTCCGATTCTTCCTCTTCCCCCATTTCTTCTTCCTTCTCCTGCAGCTGTTGTTGCTGCTGATGTTGGTTACTGTTGGTTGTGGTAGTCTGCTGTTATTTGCTGCTGTTGTTATAATTATGATTATTATTGTTATTTTTTATTATTATTATTATTGCAATGGTTACAATAGGCGTATTCTAATAATGAATGAATGAATGAATGTGATCATTGACATTCATTGCTGAAATTGCAATAATTGGTATTGTTACTAGTATTGTTTTAATAGGCCATATCTATTAATAAAATAAAATTGATTGATTGATTGATAGATTGAAAATCGTTTACCGTTGATTGAAATCGTTCTGGTTGCGCTGGTATTACAACGGATTGTTGTGTCACATGTTCTCCACTCGTTGACCGATTTGCTATTCGCGCTTGGCTTCGTGCCGAACGGTGAGCTCTCTACAACACGTATCACCACCACAGCCTCAAAGTACACATGAACACTTGCATGTAATAAAATGTCAATCACTTGCTGCTCTATGATTTTATTTTATGAAGATGTTAATGACGATGAGCATCAAGATGGATGATGATGATGTTAATGATGACGATGATGATGATGATGATGATGATGATATGATGATGATGATGATGATGATGATGATGACGATGATGTTAATGTATGATGATGACGATATGATGACGATGATGATATGATGACATGACGACGACGATGATGATATGAGTAACTATAGTCAGCAGCAATATTTACCATTTCCTCATGTTCTTGTAGTGCGAGGGCCAACTCCTATAAACAAAAACGAACACAAAATGAGTCAATTCATTAGTAAAGAAACACTGAAGACATAGCTGACCTTGACCTTCTGAGTGCCGACCCTGACCTTCTGGATATTGACCTTGACCATCTGAATCTTGATCATGGCCTTATGTTGATCAATATTAACTCCAAGGAAGTAGATTTGTGTCCAACATAGCAGCACTGAAAGGAGCCACTATATTTTTTAAAATTCGCATCGATCTCGTCAATATTTTATTATTTTAAATTATTATTAATAAATAACTTTATTATGACGCCGCTATGTAATGCACATGGATCGACTGACGGCACAACAAACACAGGCTGTAACTGGTCAACATTCAGAAGGTCAAGCCAACACTCAGAAAGACATGGTCAACATTCAGAAGGTTATGGTCAACATGACATCAAGATCATGGTAAACTTCTAGAAGATCAGACACTATATTGTTGACCTTCATCATCAACACAATGCATCATCGTCTCGTTATCATTAAGCTATAGTAGAAGATGTCGTTGCCATGGTTACTACCTCGTCCTGCATCATCATCAACTGCTTCCTTTCCTCTTCCTCCAGTCCATCATCGTTACCTCCTGCTCCAGTCGTTGGATCCAAGTGGAATCCCGCAAAGGAACTCATCCGAATGACGGATCCACCAAGCATCACTTGACCTGCACCACAAACAACACTTAGTCTATATAATTATAGAGTCAACAATGTCTGCCTCTGTGTGCGTGTGCGTGCGTTCGCGTGTGTGTGCGTGTGTGTGCGTGCGTGCGTGTTGGTGTGTGTGTGTGCGTGTGTGTGTGCGTGTGTGTGTGCGCGCGCGCGTGCATTCATAGACAACAATTGCAGATGCTAGCACCAGTAAGCATGGGCGCCCGCAGGATTTTTTGCAGGGGGGGTCAGCTATAGTCGACTCGGTCGTGGCCAGAGGAGTTAAGATACAAAATAATGCCATTAAAACCAAGCAACTCACACAACCATTATCTCAATGTAATGTAATATAATATTTTCGAGCCTTTTATAACAAAACGAAAAAGTCTTTAAACAGTTTTCGATTTTGATATAGGCTATGGCATATATTATTCATGTATTATACTAGGCCTATTCATATAAAAAAAATCAATAACACTAACTAACTGTACTAACTATAATAGACTAACAGTACCATGCAGGGACGTCATTTCTTTATTTCCAGGGTGCAGAAAATTTCAGGGGCAAAACTTCGTCTGCTTGTAATTTTGTATTTAGTCTACATGTGCAAGAACCTGTAGTTGATTGATCAAATATTATGTTTTCTTCTTGTTTTTATATATTTCTTACCATATGTTTGATTCAGTTAGGCTATGGTAATTATTTTAAATGCTATAGTATTTGAGATACAATTTTAAATACTAGCAAAGTATTTTGTACTTGCATTTATAGCACAATAGAATGACTGTAGGCCTAACAAAAGAGCATTCCTTGTCATTTTTCTGCAAAATTTCTGTTGGCAGTTTAAACAACAAGAGTATAGTCTCAAAGCTCAACCTGACCAGATCTAAAAGATCTTGTAAAGTTGTAATGAGACATTATATGCCTTTAAAAATTAATTCTGTCATCTTCAGGCATAAATCAGGCTCTTCAGCTTGCTAAATAATCTTATTTCAGAGGTTACTTCTGATTGAATTGTCTACAGTTGGCCTATTGTAAGCTGGCAAACATTTATAAATTACTCGGATTTAATTTTTACTATGTTAAAAAGTTATGCAGATTCAATGGGCACATCCATAATTTACCTTATGTACAGAGGGCAAATTTTCCATTTCTGTTATGAGATCCTCACCATTAAGGTCTGCTCGATATTGCTTTGACAAAGCTAAAGCTTTTCCTGCCAAATCATCTGCAGGCGTGCTTAGACATTTCCAGAAGAAATCAAACCTTTCAGCCAGAGTTTTACCAGGTAAATAAAGTATAAAAAACTAAAACTTTGACACACAGCAGTAGAGCAAGAGTTATGAACAGTGAATGAGCTTACCTCCACAAGCTTAGGGTCACTACATGTATTTTTGATAATAACATCAACACTATACATAATAGGCTAAATACCGGTATAATGTCGTCACAGCTTTATCCACACAAGCCGAATCACCAATAATTATTATTCAAAAGAGGCTGGACAGCTCTGTAAATGCATAGCCTACCACAAGTCCACAGCTGAAATTTTATATAGGCCTACTGTAAACTCTTGTGTCCTATGAGAATGTGTGCAGGAGGGCAGTTTGATGAGAGACATCTTCAATGTGCATTCTTATAGAAAGGAGAGCATATATAATTATATATGGGTACAAGATGCCAGGCTGCATTAGACTGGCAGATTGACCATTGACCTGCATCACAGGAAGACAATTAGGGTTCCATCAATCTTACAAGTGGGGTTTGACGGCAACCTCTACGAGTCTACTGCTAGATATATGGTCGGCATATCCGATTACCGTACCCTGATGACCTGAGTGTTTGAAAGACTGTTCCTCTGACGTCTGACTCTATGCAGGCCTGTTATACAATAATATACATAATTATGACTGAGTAGCGGGTTAAAGTAGTACCCAATATGTAGAGATAACCACAAGATATATGCCCCAAAAGTTGGTGAAGTAAAAGAACACAATGACTGTTGGGCAAGCTGTCCCGTTTAACCACTAACATTTTCCCAGAAAGTGCTATTGCTAATATTTTGTCATTCTTTCCAGGGGGTCACGCGACCCCCCCTTGACCTATGCTGCGGGCGCCCATGCCAGTAAGCTTACTATCAAAGACGTGAACAGAATTTTATAATAATAATATATAATCAAATAAACTTAAGAAAGTTAATGTGGACGTGTCATAATTAGAAATTTATTTTGCGTAGCTTAAGTATAGGCCTACATTTTGTCAAGACCCTCCTCTGTACGCAAATTGCCTACATGTAAATCAGGTGACCCATACATTCGCCCGTCCCCCCACCACACCCCTCTATAATATATGGACAACCCCTTAGAAGTAGGCCTATAGGCCCACGCATTCATAATTAACTGCAGCCTCCAGTTGAAGTTGTTTTGCTTCTATAAAATAAAAGACTAATTAAAATAGGGCTATAGCGGGTTTTCAGATTTGAATTTTTTTTAGCAAGGTCTGGTCACTCTGGTGGGTTGTGTGATTTTTCAAAGTCCTGGTATTGACGTCATCCTTACCATGTTCACTGCTGTCATCGTCACGTGACCGTCTGACCTTTGGACGACCTTGCTCCTGGATTTCCAACACCTGGATACGTTTCGCCAACTCCTGAAACATACGTAAAAGACCCACATGAAGAATTAAGGAGGCACACTACTCTTAACTGCAGATATTTAATAGGCCTAAATGAAGGCAATTTTTTTGGAGATCGTATTGCAGTAGATTGTATTAAACATCAGTCAGTCGGTCGGTCAGTAGGCCTGTGTAAGTCAATAGGTAAGTAAACAAGTAGTTAGGCCAGTCAGTCAGTCAGTAAGTAAGTGGTTTAGCAAGTAAGTCAGCCAGTTACACAGCATATAAGGAAGTAAAATAAGTAAGTAGGCCTACAGATTTTAATATGTAACGAAACTCCAAATGCGCATTGGAACATTGGATACGTAATGCCCTGCCCCGCCCCCTCTCGGCGGCCCTGTGGTCTCGGTTGGATCAGATTATGCATTGTATTGAACAGATTAGATTAATTAGGAGTTTAGGTTGGATGCTTTCGTTACCTGGTCGCGAACTTCCTGTTTGAGTCTGTCTTGTTGTTTGGCTAACTGTTCCTCTCTATCGTACTGACGTGCTAGCTCAGCGTCCTCCTCGGCCCTTACAAGACAAATTAATGCACATTGTTTGAACTTAGGTTCATGAATATGCAACAACCTGAGCTTAAATCATCGTTAAGCTGGTAATCGAAAAGATGCAGGCCAACATAGGCCTATTATAGTTTTATTATTTTTATACAAGCACCAGCTGGTTGAATTAATAAATATATACCATGGACTCTTATCTGATTAATTTTATGGAAATTTTTAAAGGTGTTTTAGAAATCTTATAAGTGCACGCGCTCGACAAATTCACAAGGGGTTGTCCATCTTTTACATATGCAAGGAGCTTGGGGAGGGGGTGTGATCGGATTCAGATGATTCTGCGAACGGAGGGAGGGTCTCGCAAAATAAACGTCTAAAATAGCTAATAATAATACTAATGGTTATGATTTTGGTATAGCGCTTATGATGATGATGATAGTCATGATACCGACGACGACGACGACGATGATGATGATGATGGTCAGATTCTTTAACTGCCTGAATAGATCTCAAGTCTGATGATGATGGTATATCTGATTAGTGTGTGCATTGTAAGAGATGCTATATAAGTTTTACAGATACAATACAATACAAAATCAAGGTAGGATATGTGAAACAGGTGATTCGTTAGCTATGACCAACAGTTTTAACCCCACAACCCCCCACCCCCCACTCTACAACTCCAACAATCTGAAGTTTAGTCAATTCGATTGTGAGATTTATATAGCGCCGTACAGTTTCGTCTGAAGTTGAAGGAAGTGTAATCTTTCTCGTTGTAGATTCTCCTCTTCCTCGTCGTGTGTCGCTTTCGCTAATGGAACATCCGTTCGAGCAGTGCGTCTCATCTCACGATTCCAACTGTACTTCGCCTCAACTGTTGATAACAGAGACCAACAGAACACACTCAACATCATCGTCATCATCATCATCGTCGTCGTCATCGTCATCATAATCGTCATCATCATCATTGTTGTCGTAATCATCATCATCGCCACAGCCACCGCCATCACCATCACCATCACCATCACCATCACCATCACCATCACCATCACCATCACCATCACCATCACCATCACCATCACCATCATCATCATCATCATCATCATCATCATCATCATCATCATCATCATCATCGTCTTACTTCCTCATCCTATTTTTACTCTTCCTCTTCTTTTCCTTCTCCCTCTCCTCATCGTCATCGTCGTCGTCGTCATCATCTCTCTTCCTTCTCCTTCTCTTCTTCCTCTTTCTCTTCTTCTTCTTCCTCTTCTTTCTCTCCTCCTACTATTCCTCATTCTCCCCATCTTCCTCTTCCAGCTCCTCCTCGTTCTTCTCCTTCGCCTTGCATTCGCCATGAAATATGAATATTAGCTGAGTTTCAGACGAAGCGAATAAACTTACATTCTTTATCTTGTAAGCTATGCGCGAGAATCTCGTCACCTTTCACACCAAACAACTGACAAGCTGAAACAGGTAAAAAAAGTACCAGTCGTTGTGATCTAATCGTAGCAGTGGTAGGCCTACTGATAGTATTAGTAGTAGCATAATTATAGTGTTTGTTTAACGACCCTAAGTATGATAAGTAAGATGACCAATAAAAGACAATATGTTACATCGTCATAGGCTACTGAGTTTCTTGTTCTTTACAAGTCGTTCATCATCATCACCATCACCATCATGATCATCATCACCATCATGATCATCATCACCATCATGATCATCATCATGTGCTGGATTCTAAACCATTTGCTTATCAGAAAAAAATATTTTTAGCATTTAATCTATCTTTGTTTTTATCTGGCCTGCGACGCGCCAGGTTTATGTACATGTACCAGAAGACTTGACGAGTTAAAAACCACAAACTCCGATCGAAACATGATTCCACCGCATGCGATATTCCCCTTTCCAGTCGTGCACAAGAGGCCGATAGTCGTGCACAACGACCTTATAATTATATATAGGCCTATATATAATTAAATATGTATATATTTTATAGGTGGTGTGTTTGTATGTATATATAATATATAAATATTATGTGTATATTATTATATACGTGTGTATGTATATATTATATAATATATATCAAGACGGAGCTTCCTGTGTTGAGCTGCCAGTGACGTTGAACTTGAAGCAACGGAAAGATCAGGATGTCGACTGTGGTGCAATGTAAACAAGTTACGTCATCAAGCACGTTATTTTTTCCGCAGTGCGTTTGCAGGCGGTTCAATAAAGTACATATTTACTTACTTACTTCCTTCCTGTCCGTAATTTTTTTACACAAAGAGATTTTTCTAGAAACCACGTGATCTCACCGGCCTGCATGGTTGTGCAGTCATGACTAATACTATTCAGCCACACCTTCTGAACAAACCCTATCCATAAATCTAAAATTTCAGCTATTTATTTTATTAATTAGCAGTTATTTTAAATTCCAGCGAGGTGCAAACGGCCAAACTCAGCTACCGTACCAACCAAACATCAGTCCACAACAATCAACGAATAATAAATATAATCTGCGTAAGAAACTGCCTGATTCTTCGGACTTGACCCACTGCATAGGCCTATCGATTTTGTTTTGATTAATCGCCTGTGAATAAGCTGGTTCCCGCTTCTGTGGGCGCTATAGAAGTCTCGAGATTACGATTACGATTACAAGCTCTTACCTTGATTCACTTTGATGGCCGGTGTAACGACAACCCCATCGTCAGTCTTCCCACCGTTTGACCCATCGCATAATCCGGCCATTATTATACCCTGACTTATTCTTTAAAACCCTCAACTAAACTACAATTTCCTCTGTTTTGTCTGCCTTCCTATAGTAAGCTGTCGCAACAACTGTCGACCTAACAGTCCAATGGTTTCCGCATCAACATATTATACTAAAAAAAATCAATGTTCAAAACGTTAAAGACATTAAACTGGGTCTCGGTGAATTTCTATCAACAGATCGTGCTGAGGAAACGTTCAAGTCCAACGATGCGTGACGATGGGGCACAGCATGCAGGATGGGTGTTTTCAGACTATTTAAGTGACAGCTTGAATCAGCATACAATATGCAGAATGAGTCAACCATCCTTACTCCTCCTCCTCTTCGTTGGGGCCGCGTCAATAGGTAGGGGCCTAATAACAGCCAGCAAAAAATAACAGATGTAGGGCGGAGCGGAGCAAGAGTCAGGCTCACAGTATAGATCAGAGGGAGGAGCTACAATCACACGTGTGGCACAGTGATCGAAGAAAAATTATTGTAAGTTATTTTGAGCAAGAATTATCTGCCCTCTTCGGTTTCGTGACCACCTATGTAGCTAATTATATGTATGTATTATCATAATTATGTGCATAATTCATCATGCTGCTTCATGCATGCATGTACGTGTAGCCTACTGTATGTATTCATTCATTCGGACATTTATATAGCCCTCTTTCAAGTAAAAAAAACTACTCAGAGGCGCTCAAAATGTGTGAATGTATGTATTTGTGTGTATGCGTGTATGTATGTGTGTGTGTGTATGTGTGTATGTGTGTGTTGTATATGTGTGTATGTGTGTATGTGTGATTGTATTGTATTGTATATGGCCATTTATTAGCGCTTTTTGCAGCAAGAGCCTTTCAGAAGCGCTCCCAGTGCATTGAACCCTGAGAAAAAAGGCAAGTTTATAGACGAGAGAAAGATACACTACAGAGCGAACTGATGGGGGGAAGCCCATTGTGTGCGGGTGTGTGCGCGTGCATGCGTGCATGCATGTATGTATGCATGTATGTATGTATGTATGCATGTATGTATGTATGCATGTATGTATGCATGCATGTTTAGCGTGTGTGTATATATATTTATATGCATGCACGTGTATGTGTGCATAGAAGTGTAGGCAGAGGTTCGGGATCTCCAATTGTGCACAACACATTGATTTTTTTGTGTGCCATGAATCCATGCATTCAATAAAATGATAATTATTCATGTATTATAATAGGTATGCGCTGTGTCCCTCAGGCTTCTCGTATTGGTCATGTTTCGTTTGCATATATATACACAACACCAGTGGCAACATTGGTGGATATTCATCTGCTGCATTTCTATACTAACGTTCACAGATATATATATATTATACATATTATACATATTATACATATTATACATAGTATATACATATATTATATATATATTAGCTATATATATATATTATGATTTGACATTGTGTCTTGTGACTCAGCTGTTTTTGTCGTCTACCGCTGTTGGGCTACAATATACATGTAATAGACTCTATTGGATGCATGCGACCAAAGACTTCTGCCTAACCAATCGAATTGTGGTGATTTTCTACTACCATGGGGGGTGGGCCGCAGTGCAGGGCCGCAGTTTGACACTCCACAGGACCTTTAAAAACTTGACCGGCTTAAATCATTGATAAGTGTAAGTCTTACAAATAAATGCCTCATTTGTGGTATTTTACCTATAAGTAGCCTATCGTGGCAACTCTTCATAAACATCCTATATCCACTTTTGGCCTATATTAGACTGTTAGTGTCATTCGACGTGTTAAAACATCCTTCATGTCCAGCAAAACACCCTATATCCATAGCGAATAGGAATACAGAGTTATTTCACATGACGCAAATTATCCTATCAGCCCACGGCTCGGAATCTCGGATTGTGCCTTGCAAAATATCGTACATCCAAATAGTCATGATTTCTGAGACCAATCATACGGCTAACACGCGCTATTTTTTAACGATTAAAAGCTAGCTTAGTGAAATAATGACATACCCATGTGTTACTGATATTAAACACTTACTTTGAGCAACTAATTTAGTAAAACTGCTGGGAATGAACTATACGATAATTTTGCACTAGCTAGTAAAATGCATAAATGTCCGGGAAAATATCGTATAAACCAAAATTTTATATAATTCACAGATATAATTCACAGTGTGATGTGAATTAATTAATTTACAGTTTTAATTTAGACTTCTGATATGTTTCTGAATGATGCTATGTAATATTTTGCATATGTATTAATAAATTTAAAAAATAAACAGTTTTTTGTGTTTATCTCAGAATTAACTTTTATGGACATAGGCCTACGATGTTTATGAAGAGTTGCCACGCTATGTATTGTATTATCCAATTAGCCCATTGTTTCTGTTTAAATTTGACTTTTTAGTGGAAGCACTTTGGTGTCCCTGATCAGCAGAAAGGAACTTCAAGCGAACGAGTAAAGGAAAAGTTCACAGGCCGATTCAGAAGCCATGGCGGTACACAACTTGCGCTATATAAATGTGTGAAACTTGTGGAAGCATGCATAAAATTACATTCGTTCATTCAATATATATATATAATATATATAATTATATATGTATACGAATTTGCATAAAGCACCTCTTCAGTAAGAATAATTATAGGCCTACTCGGTATTCAAAGGCGCTCCCAATAAATTACCCCAAGGGCAGCCACAAAACTGGAGATCGGAATGTAATGTAACGACGACAATTATTTATATGGCGCCATTACACAGCCATGCTGCTACAATTACTGGGGCGCCTTGACAAAGACAAATACATGTACATATTCAGAGACAAGCGATCTGCCTGAGGAGGAGTTATAGAAAGGGAACAAGGGGAGGACAAAGGGAGGACATTCCACGTCGAGGGTTCGACCACCGTCACACCGTGATAATCTGCTTTGTGGAACCATACCTGTAGCCTATACGAGCAAAACAGACAGATAGGAGCAGACTTTGTTCAGTCGAACGAAGGGAGCGGAAGTGACGAAATACAAACCTCTGTGTAGTTGGATATGCTATACATACATACATACAATTCAAATAGGTATACATAATGTAGGCCATGTATGCATGGTTCCAATTATGTTTATGTATACCTGCACTCCTGCAGTTAGTTATTGCATTGTATTGTATTGTATCTATACATTCATACAGTTTACAGTCGGATGTTTGGGTGGCTGGGCGAATGGATGGAATGGCTGATAGACGTCTGGACCATTCATCGAGCACAGTTGCACAACATCCATACTATTATAGTATACATGTATAATATGTATATGGCACTTCGACGATTGCCATTTCTGTTGGTGCATGCCGTTAAACGGTCTGTTATTGGGACAATACAATGCAGAAATAATCCATTGTCCACATTCTGCTGCCTAAGATCACAATGGCGGGCATCGACATGGCAAGCCGACGATACAGAACTGGCGCTACAAAAACGAGGATCGGTCGATCCTGGTGCCCTTAAAAGGTGAAAGCAATTGGATGCATACACATGTTGTAACATAGGTCTATATGCTCAGCGATTACGCTCGATGCGTCGCTTTTTAACCAGCGCTTTATGTCATGAATCACAATGATGCGTATAGCTATAGAATAGGCCTGCTACCAATCGAGAATTGTTTTGCAGATATCGGCCACATAATATTATGTATATGCTTCTACTGATATAGGCTGCCCTCCAGGCCTATGTTTGGCCTATGGGTCTCGTTTTACGACTATAGCATAGGCTATCTGTCGCAGTCTTCGGCAAGGCTTCTTGTATTTTATCATTGCGAAATCGAACGCTCGAGGGATGATTATTTTGCACGTGTTTGCATTAGTAACAATGATTAGTCACGATAATATGCGTTGTATTTTAATGCACCTTATGCAACAGACGTGAAGCCAGATTCAGGTTTGAGCCATGCATTATAGATTAACAGGCCTGTTGTAATATCAATCTCCCAACTTCTAGGGCGGCACTCGAAAGCCAGGCGCAGGGCATCAACTTATTCGCTAGCGTTATGCAGCGTCAGAGTTCAACATGTCTGAAAAAGGTCCGAGTGCGATTGACAGGCTAATAATTATTTCGTTCAATGAAACTAAACAAAGGGTTTTGTCTAAAATAAATAAGTCCTAGTTAGATCAAACTTCAGGATGGCGTTACTACAAAACAGTGGTAGATTGACATAATCTTTTATACTGACTCCGGGTGACTCGATGGTTTTTCGATGACTGCCATGACCTTCCTTAATTTTCCGTTCACGTCATACCAGAGGATCAGCTGAGTTATTTTATCAAGGACCAGCAGAAGAGAATATCATATTTCCGAATGCCTCACCCAGCTCTGTTAGCAATTCACTGTCGTCGAAAAGCCCCTCCTCTTCCTCCCACCCCCATGAAGCAGGGTTTGAAATGTTCATCCAGTAGAGATTTTCCCCAGATTTAACAAATCATAAAATCTGTTTTTCAAGCACAAAAAACCCTACAAGCAACATTGGAGATGTGCAGAAATCTTTCTACAACTTTGACGACTTATAGGAATAGCGGACATTGCTTCGGTAAAGTTCAAAATAATATTCTTCGGTTTATGAAGTCGTGATAATCGAGTTTTCTGCCATGGTCGAATTTCTGTAACCTTAACAATTTGGTGTTGCTTTGATTAATTGATTTCCTGTCGGCCACACGACTTGTCCGAAATGAAAGTGATTCTGAACTGTGGCTTCCAAAATATTGGTGATAATTTTATCGCGCATCAGTGCCTATGTGGGTTACAGCAGGTAGAAATATCTTCATAATTAATTATTGCATTAGGCTATCATGGGTAGGCAATAGAATCAATAATGCGATAGCCACCAAACCAGTTGGATTATCAGCCAAAACGCCAGTTGGAATATCACCCACCAGAGCAGTTGGATTGGCTGCCACGAAACCAGTTGAATTATCAGCCTTCAAACCAGTCGGATTAGCGACAAAAAGAGTTTTACTACCTATGACAAAACCAGTTGGATTATAACAGGTAGGCCTATACCATGCAGTTCAGTTGGATTATGAGCGAACAAACCAGTTGGATTATCGATCAAAAAAGAGTTGGATTAGCTGCGACAAAACCAGTTGGATTACGGCCTATACCATGCAGTTCAGTTGGATTATCATCCTCCAATCCAGTTGGATTATTCGAAACCATATTTGACTGAAGTAGGCTATAGACAATCTTTGCTTCCAATCTGCGTGTCTCAAACCGATTTCTCTTTGGACATTTTTGCAACCGAATGGTCACCCCATGCAGCATCATCATCGATTTTGTCCTGCATGGCATTGTGAGCGTCTGTGATCAACATCGTTTCAAGTTCCAACCAGAGCTTAAAGTGTAAAAAAAGAAGTAGCCTACCTGGATGATTAACTTTTAAGACATGATTCCAGCGCTTCAGGCTTTTGTGATCTGAACAAGTTCACATAGACCTCCTGTTAGCCTACATGTATATACTTCAATTACTATAATTATTATGCAGAACTAAACTGTTTTTGCTGGTGAAGAAACAACGAGAATCGAAACGAAGAACGCAAATATTGGAAGCTGAATGAATAGATCCAAAGATGTTGTTTCTAATATTCGATTAAAAGAGTCTCTTATCATCGATCGCGAGGAAATGTCAGCCGTCAAGCCAGTGAAGCCAGCATTGACCTGGGAGGAAGTGTCTCAACAGTTGAAGAATCCAAGGGTCAATCATAAACTCGATTCGGATGATATCAACCGACTGAGGATACGTGCAGCTTACCAGAAGCGCAAGGAAAGACGTCTCAAAGGAAAGAACAAAGGCAAAGATCTACAGGACCATTCCGAAAAACAGGTAGGCTAAACCACGGTGCTACGTTAGCGTATACAAAATTAATGTAGGATATGCATTATAGCCTATGCGTGGATGGACAGATGGATTGATGGACAGATGGATGGATGGATGGATGGATGGATGGATGGATGTGCATTGTGCAGATAGGATTGTTGTTTGATGGGAGATAGTCCTATATGATTTGATGGATTAAAGTGTGTTTTAGGAATTGTTTTATAATCGTTCTCGTATCTTCAGACTGTAGTATTTTGAGACCACGAAAACACAACATGCTGCTTTCGGTTTAAAGCCCAAGAAAAAGCATTTAGGATTTTTGAAAGCAGCTCTTTATGGCTTCTGCACTCAATGAAAGAGAATTGCAGTATAATTCTAGCACAGATCATGTTAGTAATTGATTGATGGGAGTCAATATAGAGCGATTGAGCGACAGCAGTAAATACGCGAGTGAGTGAGTGAGTGAGTGAGTGAGTGAGTGAGTGAGTGAGTGAGTGAGTGAGTGAGTGAGGAAGGGAAGGAGTGAAGGAGGCAGGCAGGCAGGCAGGGACGGACGGACGGACAAATGTACCAACGGATGAAAAAACTTATTTCATGGAGGTTGCCATGAGAAGATTGAATGTTGAAGCGAAGAAGGAAAGAAGGAAGAACGAAAGGTGGAAAAATGGATAAATAATTATGGGTGAAGTTGTGACATATTGTATGTGCGACATTAGATGGCAATGGTGGCGCCGACTAGCGAAACAACGAGACATGAATTAGCTATAGATCGTCTAGATTAGAACTACAGCCGCATCTAACATTCTAAATGTATATGAATAAATAAACAAATAAATAAGTAAATAAATAAATAACGAATAAATGTAACAAGGTAAGGTCGTTATATAAGTAGCTGTATACACATAGCTCGTGTGCACACATTAAATGCATCCTCCTCTCACTTTTCCCTTCCTCTCTCCTCCTCCTCCTCCTCCTCCTCCTCCTCCTCCTCCTCTTCCTTTTCCGCCAACTCCCCGTTATTCCCCTCCTCCTCCTTCTCCTCCTCTTCTTCTTGTTCTGCTCGTTCTCGTCGTCGTCGTCGTCGTCCTCCTCCTCTTCTTTTTCTTCCTCTTCTTATTCTTCTTCGGTCTATACCGGCTGCCTGTCAGTTTTTGCATTTAAAACCCTCAATGAAAACTGCTCATGGTCTTTGATTTCCTATTTTCCATTATTCGAGCTCTACCCTAAAAATTTCACCGTGACCATTATTGTGTTTTCCACCTCCCCCCCCCCCCGCAAACTACTTGCGGGCCTCCATGATCACTAGCTACGCACACGAGGGAGGCTCTAATTGATGACGTGGCACCCATTCAGAATGTGACAGCGGTGCTGAGGCTCTCACTCAAGCAATTCATCGAACAAGAAACAAGAGATGGATCGACACCAATCGGTCGCAACATAAAAGCTGCTACTATTACCCGTACCATTACTGTGTTACTATTGTTAAACGCCCTTTGTGATTGACATAAAAGAGTGGGAGTCCAGTGTTCTCAACAATTACGGTCACCGGAATAACAATGGCTTGCGTCGCTATAGCAACCTGTCAACAACAATACCAGGCCGTGTGAGGAGGGTCGATCAAGGTGCCGTAGTGACGTAAAGATGTGGATTTCTGGCCTCGGGAATAATAATTATTATTATTATTTCCGAGTCGATTGCTTTGGTACAGCGCTCAATGCAATTAGCTGTTTCCCTATAGGCGAAGCCAGTCTCACACACGTAACAATCTCATTGATTAGGCGTCGGTTTGTGTCGCAATTTCATGTTCTACTGCGTGTAAGACTGAGTTGTTTGTATACCTGCTGTGTGCAGTCCTTGGAAATGTTATTCGAGATATTGTTGGAATAATAATAATCAGAGACTGAAATGTGGTGTTTATAGAGATCAGAGGATAGGTTTCCAGTAGTCACTTGTGATATTTGGAAAGGTTCGTAAAAAGGTGAAAAACTCATAGAGACGGCTGCGTTGTATGTAGGCTTAATTGGGCCTGTAACAGATCCGAGTAGATTTCTTTGTCCGCGTTCTGTCAACAACATTGTTTGTGGAGTTTATGTGAAAAGTGAACATTTTAGCACCTCGTGCAGTGCTATATAAAAGCTCAGATATTATAGGTACATGTAGGCCTACGTATACAGATACAATACATACTTAAATACGTACGTATACATAGGCTACATACATACATACATACATACATAATACATACAAAAGTCATACATACATAATGCATACATACATAGCCTACATAGGCTACATACATACGTACGTACGCACATACATGCATGCATATATACATAACCTACATGTACATACCACATAGCCTACATGTATGTACATACTATATAGCCTACATGTACATACTAGCCTACATAGCCTACATGTACATATACTACATAGCCTACATGTACATACTACATAGCCAACATGACATTGTACATAGCCTATGCCTATAGGGTAATTGTTTATTGTATATAAGATCTTTGCATGTCACACAGCATCATGAGTTTGTCAGATTAATTATTATAATTATTAAAATTCTTTTTATATTTTCATATCATACACTGAAAGTTTCAAACTCGTTTCAACTTTCAAGTAACTCGCCAACTCACCTTGATCTAATTTATTTTACTTTACGATGGCAACTAGTTGAAGACGTTTTTGAAATGATTCTATTTCTGTTTTTCCATCGACCAATCTACAGGTGGAAGCGACAAAGAATCCTGCCCGGCGATCAAATCCATCCCCCGTTCCATCCTCTGAGAAGGTCGTGGACAGGACGGACGCACAGCAGCTCAAGGACAACGAAGTGCCTCGCCGTCGCAAGGTATGCAGTATGGAAAAGTGGAAAGCTAGGTCGTTTATGATGTAGGGCCTTGTAGGCTATACAGTATACATATAGTGCAAAGCTGGTATTAAGTAGCCTAACTGAGGTCAGAGTAGTGTGGTATTATAGTTTCAGTAGACCTATAACGACACCGTGTGTTGGCATGTAATAACAAAACTCATTAAATAATGATCTTTGTTGAATCTTTGACGCTAAATTTTAGCATCGCCTCCTTCTCTCCTTAATGTTCATGTCATTAAGAAAACAGGATTAATCGGTAATTAAGCGAACAGCGTCAAGATAAAATGGTAAAACCCCGACAACAAGGATCCCTCGCACGTAGCAGAAGACATGGCATTCTTCTCGCCATGTGATGATGTGCACCGGGTCTGTGGAAATCAACATTTTTCAGTAGTGCTCAGTCTAACTGGCCTTGATAGATACATATCGGTAATCTTGAGCGGATGTTACCCAAGGACCAAGGCATCAGCGGGACGGTCAGCACCCAAGACTTTCTGGCAAAACTCCGAACGGCGGTCCCAAATTATAACATTAAGTAAATCAACATGACGTGTCGTAATAGTGTGGTGTATTGGACGGGCGCATAGAAACGGTTACTTTTGCACTCCACACTTATGAAACGACCAGCTGGTCCACCGAAATAGAAGCCGGAATAATGAGAAAGCACTTGAGAAATGGAAGCAGGATGAAGACCTTTTACAGGTGAAATGAAGGTGGATTGATGAAAAACGCAAGTGAAATTTAAGCTGGATGAAGGTATTTTAAGATCTGAAATAGCAGCTGGATTGATGAATAATTGAACGTTTGAGAAATAGAGCCTGGATGATGGACATAATAAGTTAAATGGAAGGGTCCTTATAGGCGAAATAGAAACTGGATTGACGAAAATTAAACTTCAGAAATGGAAACTGGATTGTTGATGTCAGTGATCAATGTATTTCAGCATGCATCCAGCTTCCATTTAAGCTGGAATACCGTTTATCCAACTTTTTTTATCAAGCGTTCGTCAATCAAACGGTTTTCATCAATCCACCTTCTATTTCACCACACAACTTACTTAATTAAAGATCTCAGGAGATAGCCTATCGATTTCTTTAATTTTATCATTTGGGACCTCATTTAACAGTTGTTGTGTGACAATTACAACATTTGACGATATAGACTATATATTTTAATTTGGGACCGCCGTTCGGAGTTTTGCCGACTTTCTTGGTAATTGGTATAAGCACCGACACGCTGATTCATGTGGCAGTTCTAAACGCAGCCTGGTACTTAAGTTACAGTGACTATGATGACATGGCACCTATGGAATGTAATATTCTACCTTTTTAGCATGCATGGAATCCCGGAATTGAGAAAATGCTCCCGGAGAACGTTCCCTACTAGGTCTAGCACCGGAACAAGCCAAACAACCTGAGCATTGTGAAATTTGCGTTGGTCTCTCCGACCTGGCCTATGTAATCAAACCTATTATAGCCTATTGATCATTCAAATGAATCAAATCATTGTTCATCAATTGAAAATCCATAGCCTAATAACTTCAGTTACTTCACTATTTTCTTTTACTTTAGTCCGTCGAAGGAAAGAAATCCAAGATGGCGTCGGGTGATGAGAACGACGCTGGTTCCCTGCTTCCATGGCTCGACGACGGAAACCGTTCTGCAAAAGGCTCACCAGATGTCGACACGATTCTAAATTCAAATCGTCAGAACAACGGAAGGTTGCCATCTATCGATGAAAACCAACTCGTAGCAAGAAATAAAAATCTTCAGGAAGAGAAATCTCTCATCAAATCCATTGATCCAACGAACATGGAAAACACGAATCTCCCGGATCATGGCAAACGAAATGAAAATATTTCTAATAGGAGATCCTCGCTCCCAACTTCGTCCTATTATAGACCTAGTGATAAAGACCAAACGACTGAATGGAAGTCACTAAACAAGTCGATTGAGTCAGGCCTAACAGTGGAAGACAAGACTTCTCAGGATAACCGCAAAGAAAAAGAAAACAGTTCTAATAAGAAGAGATCATCACCCAGAACTTCTTCATTCAACGACGATAAAGATGAAGAGATTAAGGAAGATAAGTCAGCGGTGGAAAACACGAACTCCCCGGACCACCACAAACGAAAAGCAAATACTTCTGACAACCAATCATCTCTCGAAGCGCCGCCGTCCAATAGAGACAAAGATGGGGATGAGGATAAACATCCAAATGAAAATCCACAGAAGAACAAGATTAAACGCACACAAGAAAAAAGCAAGAAAACAAGTGAAGCTCCGTACGCAGAAAAGCAGAAAGAAGACAATCGCACGGAGCAGGATGATGAACCAAACCAACCAGACGAAGTAGAAACGGAAATTCAACAATTCCACAAGAAAGAGCCAACGAAGAAGAAGAAGAAGAAGAAGCCTGTAGCGAAGAACGCCGCTGCTCCAAAGCCCTCGTATGTGGACGAAGAGTTGGACGAGGTGGTCGTGAAACTGGAGAGGATGGTAAACCGAACGTTGAGGGCCCTTCAAGGAATGAAGGCGGATGATGCTGATGATGAATTGGATGATCTTGATCAGAAGACAATCAATCGATTTATCGATGGAGATCGATATCAAGAAATCGATGCCTTTCTCAACTCATAGACGCAGCGCTTGAAGTGTACAAAAATAAGTGCCTGCATGAACGCCGTCCATGACCGTCCAGCCACACTTTAAGTTTAAGCCCTGCATGGACGGTAGGCCCTATATACTGTGCACGGATCCAGACAACGAACGACCACCTTCAGATTTGACACAGCACTCGTGATGAAGTTCGAGAGCCTGCTTTCCTCTTTTGTCTCCTGTCCTATATACATATTGTATATACTACATACATAATATATAATTATGTATATACTACATACATATCAGGGGCGGATCCAGGGGGGCCAATCTGGCCATGGCCCCCCCATTGAAAACTGCCATGGGACGTGGCCCCCCATTTGGTCCGAAATTAGCAATACGAATATGGGTACAATGGATATTGCCCCCCCCCCCTATTCGGAAAATTGTATGGGACGTGGTCCCCCCGCTCGGTTTTGAAGTTGAGGACTAAAAAAAATAAAATAAAAAAGGTCATCAACGTTTTTGGCGGATGAAATGGTATGTTTTTCCCGAAAATTTTGGCAGATGACTAAAAAAAAAGGTCATCAACTTTTTTGGCGGATAAAATGGTATGTTTTTCCCAAAAATTTTGGCAGATGACTAAAAAAAAAGGTCATCAACTTTTTTGGCGGATGAAATGATGAAATGGTATGTTTTTCCCGTAAATTTTTGCAGATGACTTAAAAAAACATTTTTCTTAGAAATTTTCTTGGTTTTTCCCAAGATTTTGGCCCCCCCTAAAAACAGTTCTGGATCCGCCACTGATACATATATATTATATATATACTATATACATATTTTATATAATAGGCCTATACACTGCATACTCTCCAATTGCGACAACTCTCTCTCCCTCTGTTTAAAAAACGCAGCATCATTGAAAAATCCAACTCCTCTTTCTCGTCACCTCTTTAATTGTTCTCCCATCAAACAAATCTGGTATACTTCACATCACGGTAGCTCAGACAATTAACGTGCCTCCTGACTTCAAGCAGCATATATACACGAATACTTTGTATGGTGCCCTGCACGTGGCGCTACAGCAGTTCTTCTGTTTACGATTACGATATCGAAGATTCTTGACTCTTGAGCATGCAACCGAGACAATAGCAAAATTGCAAAGACTGCAGTTTAATAATTTATTGTTAACCTACTAACCAGTCCACTCAATATTTAGCCAGATCAGTATTCAGTAATTTAGATGGCATAGGTCGTATACGTCTGAGCCAAGAACAACCCCTTTCACTTGACGCAGCTGTCGTGGAAAGCTACTGTAAAGTATAGCGCTTTGGATAAATTTTCAAGTAGATCTACTATTACATTGATAATAAACGGCTTGTAACAACCCTTTCATACGTTATTAGAATAGGCCTATGATCAACTTGTTACATTCGAGCTATATGCATGTAGTCAACAACGTTCGTGTCAAGCAGTGTAGTTCTGCGCAAGAATGCTCAACGAATATAAAACAATGATTATGGCAACACCAATCTAAACCACAAAGCTATAAGCTTATAATTATAGGCCTAATAAACTTATTGGACAAAGCTGCCACCGTATAATACAAGAGATTCCTTGTTCAGTTCTTCAAGGTATACGCATGCACTTGAATGCGACAAAACTCTGCTAACTGTTGTTTATACAACAATTTTCGGTCACTTTGGTTAAATCAGCTTAAAACACGAATAAATAAATATAATAATTATATGCATTATATATAACATTATTATAATTATATATGTGTATATTTATATATTATGCTATCAGATCTGTTTGAATCCTGAGATCTAAAAAACTTTAGTAAGATGGAATATTTCAGAAAACGTTGCCAGAAAATACATGTGTTGCTTATAATATAATTATGACTGCAAAATTATTATAACCTATAGGCACACTAATAATAGCAATACTAATAAAACTAACTATTACTACTACTACTGCTGCTGCTGCTACTACTACGTCGGAAATTTAAAAAAGTACATGTATAGGCCTATAATAATAGCTTTCCAAAAACCTTATCTGCAAATTGGGCGCATGCAAAAATCGCAAAAATTCCAGCCTGGATGACACTGCATAATAATAATTATTATAATGAAATAAATTCCACAGCAAGTAGGCCTACTTGAACTTCTGTCTGCCATGTCATGTAGACCTATGCATGCGTGTGCATATAGATGTGCCTGTATTCTGTGTGTATAGAGTACCGGTACTTATAATAGGCAGTTGAAATATGGAATATATTGGTCTCCATGTGTACATATCAGGCCCTGGACACTAGAACCCGAATCGAAAGGCACACACGCCCACGCCTTTCTAGAATGCGGAGACAACGCCTAAGCTTATAGGCCTAAGTGCACTTGCACTATCAATATAAAATTATTCTACACGCTGTGTGACAGTGTGTGTGCTAAGCTCTTATTAACAGGCAGAAGAAGTAAAGTTAATAATAGCCGTGAGATGTTGTTTAAGGGACAATTCTAATGTCAACGCATTTAACACGGTTCGTTAAAGACAAACACTACACTGTGACTAAGGATCCTCATGAGAGCCGGTGGTCGTTGGGTCAAAATGAAATTGACAGCACTGCTGAAATAAGTTTACTGTTGAATTACTGTTAAAACGTAAGAACACTGCAAATATACAGTTTGTTAGATAGCCGATAAAAAGAAGAAAGCAGTTTGTCCAAGTCTAAGAAATCATGGGTGTATATTGCATATAACACAAACTCATTCATTCATTCATTCAATCATTCGTTCATTTATATTCAGTTAATTTATTTAGCTCATCTATTTATCTAAACCTGTCTTAAAATTGTCCAATCTCATGCACTGGAAGTGGTCATTATTTAGGGTGATCCGTTAAACATTCATCTGAATTTTCCCTCATTTCACACCACACTATCTTTCTCCTTCTAACTTTCTTTTCCTCGTGATTCACACGGACTTTGCAGACAATACAGAAAAAGCCCTTGGTGTTGTTCAAACCACCGTCTGGCATTTGCTAGCATTTAAATACTGGAATGGCTGCCTAAGACGGTAAGACCAGCTGTCCATTAGAAATGTGCAAACATTTTGCACATTAAGTCTATATTAGCATCCTCTAAGTCCCGTTACCTACGTTCAAATGTTAAATTCGATTATAATAAAAAAACTGTCTCTCTCTTAAAGTCCACGCAATGTGTCATGGGAAGGACGCGTTAGCGACTTCATTTTCTCGATCTTGACCTACAAATCAGTCTGTTCTCCGAGATTCTCGATTCAAATCAAGTATACAGATGAGTCTATATATTCAAAACATATAGCACACTTTCTTTGCGGCAGAAACATTGAGATGATGATGACGATGACGACGACGATGATGAGGATGATGATGATGAGATGATGATGATGATGATGAGATGATGATGTTTTTATTGAACGACCTTCTTTTGACCTCTGGTTGATGAGGAATAAGTTCAAAGTTCATCTCTGCTAACTTTCACAGACTTGGCAACAATCATTCAATCAGTCTTCCAAGCCATAAAATTAATGGCTCAAGAGTAAAACTTTGCTGAAAATTTTGCTCAGACCTCATACGAGTATTATGCTGATAGATTCAGAGGGTGATGCTATTTTTGGAATGTATGATGCGTAGAAATTCCCAATCTGGTCGACGATGTGATGGTTTCCTTGGCAACCGGCCTGCCTGGTTTCCGTCTGGTTTTTCCCGTGCAGCTGGAACGAGCGGATGGTTGCTTGGTGTCCTTCGCTCTTCTTCCTGTCTCTTGCTCTTGTGTCCCTCTGAAACTCCAGTCAGAAATATTCATCAAATGAGTTGTTCAAATCATTGAGCACCTCTTAGTAGGACTCTTGAAAAGTTGTTACACAAATGAATGAATGAGTAATGATATGATTTTGCCATTAAAAAACACTTAGCACAAAATTAATTCTATCTCGTTGATACCTTCATTTGCTTCACCTTGCAGACCAGTCAATAGTAGATACGCCGTAAATTACTCTTCCACAAAACTAGTCATCTCCATATTGTTCCTTTCCCATTACCACTAAAGAAGTCATCAATTCTCCTTCCACAAAATCCTCTTCTCAATCCTCCTTTTTGCCTTTCCTCTACTGTAAACAGTCTCTCCAATTCTAAGTTCCACCAATTCCTCTTCCACCTATTCTCACCTCATTCACTCTCTTCCCATTGCCTGTCAATTCTATCCAATTCCAGGCATAATCAATTCAAATTCTCTCTGTGTTGGATTAAATTTTTTAATCATTTAATGATTAGATCACAACAGCTTTGATTGCAATGGATTAGATTACAATTTAATTTAAATCAGACAAGATTTGATTAAAATAATTCACATACTGATCATCCATTTCTTTGAACTTTTGTCTGAATTCCAATAAAACATCTCGATCGACATGATCTGACATCTGAACGGAATCTCGGATCTTGCACATCATCTCAAAACGCTCACGACCTCGAATCTGAAACAATCATAATTCTGTTATTGAAGTCAAAATTAGGTAGACCTATCAATTTTCCAAGGAAGTGCATCCCTTGCAACTACATGTATGTGCTTGGAACCCATGCTATGTTTAAAATCAGAAGGTGGTCGCTCATAATTTTACTAATTGAAAACAACTTAAATCGAATAATTAGATTTGCCAACCTGTAGCAAATAGATATCACTCAAATCCACCATCTTTCTGTTCTTTGGCAACAGCGTCAGTGATTTCTGGAGCTTCGTCGAACTGACTTTGGCCATCGCTGCTGAGTGAAAGGCTCCCTGCCTCAATGGAAGGGTGATGCCGAACCGTTTCTCTTCCTCCCTCGGTCCGTCCCTACCAGGGGACGAACAGCAGTGGACCATGACGACCTGACGGCCGACCACCAGACCGGAACACTCGAGCGTGAAGATGACCTGCCACGATCGGCGGTCATTGACCTTCTGACACGAACCGAGACATTTGAACTGGAACAGACTCGTCACCCACTCAGCTCCCACTGCACACCGAAATCAATCAATCAATCAATCACTCAGTCAACCAATCGGTCAATCACTCACTCAATCAATCAGTCAATCAATCATTTAGTCAGTCAGTCAGTCACTCACTCACTCAATTACTCACTAACTCACTCAATTACTCAATCACTCACTCAATCAATTAGTAAGTTGGTCAATCAATCAACAATTAGTCATTCGATCAATTATGTAGTCATTCAATCAATTGTTCAGTATAGAAGTCTCTAAGTCCATTTGATAAATTAATTACTTGTTAGTCAATCAATCAGAAAGTCATTTTGCCAATAGTTAGTCAGATAATAATATGATGTAAAATGTAAATCATGTAATGTAATTTTAAATTTATATAGCGCCGCTCATCATTCAGTAGCGCTTAAAATACAATAAAATGCAGATAAAATTAAAACCGATTCATTCATCCTATATGCACTTATATAGCATTCCTTTCAAAATCTACTCAGGAGCGCTCCCAGCCCAGCAAAGGCAAAATATAAATAACTTGAGTGATTAACAAACCAAAGTTTTATTGGTTAGAGGTACTATGCGCGGCTCCAAAGGAGGAGGAGCAACAGAAAGTGAAGGATTTGCTAAAGGACCCTACACCTATGACAACTCAAGTGGAGGCTTGAACCCAGAAATACAACAAGGTAAACATTTATTGTTTGCATAAAGAACATTATGTAAACATGTGATTATGATTACAATTACTGCAGGGCGTATGCAAACATGCAAATACAATGACGCCTATATATACTGTACAGACTACAGAGTGCCATGAAAAAGTTGATTACAATTACAATTACATGGGAATAGACATGCAACCATATGATTATGATTACTATAGTGCTATGTAAACACAAACAGCACATGATTATGATTACCACAAGAAGTGCTAAGTAAAGATGCGACACCGATTACTATAATTATAATAAACATGTGACCATGATTAATGTAGAAAGTGTTATGTGAATACGATTACGCTGTATACCTTGTGGCTCTTCGTACGGAATGATAACATTGAGACGATTCGAATACGAGTCTTGAACATGTTCTGCCATCTGGTGTTCAGAGATGATCAAATGTTGAGCGAGCAATGGATCTTCGACGATCTTTCGATCGCACGCATGAGTGGGACATCGGGTCACGACCTCAGCCACGTGATCTGCCGTTGGATAGATGGGAAGGACCCGGATGATGGAACCGGAAGGTGGCGAGTGAGACGTCTTGATGAGAAAAGGACATGGTTTGTCTTTCATGACAAACAGCTTCTTCAGAGATTCTACAAACTGAAGATTTTACGCAAACATTAACAAACAACAACAACAACAACAACAACAAAATTGATGTTCTGCGTGAGCAAGGACAGAGCAGTCTCTTATAAGGGTGGGAAAAGCCATGATATGATGTGTTAGCGACGGCATATAGGCCCTATGGACAAAACCATCAAAATCATGGTGCTAATTATATAATCCTATCATAAGACATTGTACTGTAATGTGATGTAGTGTAATGTAATGTATATGTAATGTGATGTAAATGCAAATCCTGGCTGTTTCTTTTAGATGATATATGAAACATAGAACGAATGTCGTGAGCAGACTGACCACTGACCAGCCATGAAGCGGACTTCGTTGTCTTCGTCTGCTTTTCAACGGTCACTTCGAATCCGTATTCACCAGTGTATGGAGAACTGTGTTTACATGAGAAGAATAAGCAAACAAACAGATGATGACCATATACGATGATGATGACGATGATAATGATGATGGTTGTGGTGGTGGTGGTGGTGGTGATGATGATTATGAGTATGATGATGATGATGGTGATGGGGATGATGATGATGATGTGGGTGATGGTGATGATGATGATAATGATCTTGGCGGTGGTGATGGTGATGATGATGATGGTGATGATGATGATGATTAAAGCAAAGAGTGAGGAAGAATGGACGCGAGCAAGACTGAGAAGAAGGCGAAAGGAAAAGATGGGGAGAGACAAATCGTGAGTTAGAGAGGAACGGAGACATACAGAGCGAAACAAAGAAAAGTGAAATATAATTTATGTAAAAAGAAAGATATGAAGAGAGAAGCATGCTGAGAGAGGGAGGGAGAGAGGGAGGGAGAGACAGAGAGAGGAAGGGATACATTCACTGATGCATTCTAGATATTTATATAGCACCCGATCGAAATGATCCATCTACCAGTCATCCACTCTTCTCCTTCCATGTTTATAACTCACCTGGATGGAACCATCGAATGAGTCATCGATGACGTAGGCAACATCTGCGCATGACAACAGAATTAGCAAGCTCATTAATTAAAAACTAATCAATCAATCAATCAATCAATTAACAAACTAACTAATAACAAAATTATTTAATAAAGATTATCTAGTTTATATACATTATACATAATAATATAATATTATAGTATATTATTATTTTCACACAATGTCATGTGCAAATAAACTCTATTTTCCACAACATAGAACAGCGGTTCTCAACCTTTTTAGTCCGGCGACCCCTTTTTAACATTTCAAAAGTTGCGACGACCCCCGACGACAAAATTTATTGTGTAACAACCCCCGTTTAACTGCTTTTTTTACTATTGTCCATTCTTATGCATTTTCACCCTCATAACACGCAAACTGTTTTGGAAGTTGTAAGAGATTTTCTTTAGTTTGAAGTAGCCTAGTCGAAGTTATAATTTTATAGCCTAAGCCTATTAATTCGGCTTATGATGCAGCTTCAACAGCTGCCGCTTCTTGCTTAGAACTGAAATTCTTCAAACCTGCTGTCTCAAGTCAAGTGTGCCTTCTTGGCATCATCAGCTTTGTTCTTTAAAAAACTGGTCATGCTTTCCTACATGGCTAGGATGCTTAGTAGCCTGTCTGAATAGTGCTCTGCGGTTTATTTGTTGGATTTCATTGATTATACCGATACAATGTCATGACAAAGACCTTTAGAATTCTAATTTCTTTATTCGTGCTGCAACTATTAAGCAATAGCTCACTTACTGAATCGTTTTGCGATGCTAGCAATTTCAAAAACTTATTTTTTTGTTCTTATGAATGCACCGAGCAGGGAAAGAGTTTGGGGAATGGACGTACATGTACGTGTCATTCCCCATTGTCGACAATTTTCCACGCTGTAATGGTAGGCCTACCATTTTAGGCTGTCGTTTTAACGAAACTCTTCATGATTTCAGTGATGATAGTCGTGGTTTACGATTTCAATAAATGTCCTCTTTCCATTCTGAAATTTTTCTAAATTTCCAATCAGTAGCCTATTTTAAACTGTCATCTGAATTTGTCAATGCTAATAGTCATGGTTTAAGAATGTCGGCCCCAGTTGTTAACAATAGGCTATTTTGGATTTGTGCACCGTAACATTCTAAACCATAATCTAAAAAAAATTACTCATGAGTTTAGAGCTCAGAGAGGTGGTCTAGACTTCAATAAATATTCCTCCCTGTGTTTCTTTAGAAGAATGGCGAAATTTACATTTGAAAACTAAAATGGAAAAATTAAATTAGCTGCCGCAATCTAACTGATGACTATCACAGTGTATAAAGGTAATACACTTTGCAAAATTATAAGTAAAAATTTATTTTTGTTTGTTGTAGAGCAGTAGATAGCGTTGAAAATGCTATTTGGCCAATATCTTTTGCAAATTTCTAAAGGGGCCAGGCGACCCCTGGCATATCGTCAGGCGACCCCCGTGGGGGTCGCGACCCACAGGTTGAGAACCGCTGACATAGAAGAACAGAAGATATATGAGTAAAGCACAAATACATGTATTAGGCTACAGAGAACACACGCAGTGTCACGCACGCACGCACGCAAGGACAAACACTATATATATATAATATATATATGCAATTATGCATATATATATATATATATATATATATGCCTATCATCTAATTACATGTGGGCATGTGTAATTGTATATGCATATATTTATGTGTGTCCTAGTATTGAAAATGAAGACATCCATTAGGACGTACATTGTCCATTAAATAGAATTCCTTCCAATCAATAATAATACTGATGAGAATGCATGAATGATTCTTTTGTGGTCAGTTGGTCTCTGACTGGACGTCTAAGGGTCAGTGGACGGTTATTAATGAGAAAGTCATGGATGATCAGATGGAGGCTATAATTACACATGCACCCTCCACCCAAAAATGAACGGTCAATGGAATAGCAAGGAGACTAAATTCTGAGCATTATTACAGCAAACAGAACAGACAGACAGACAGACAGACAGACAGACAGACAGACAGACAGACAGACAGACAGACAGACAGACAGACAGACAGACAGACAGACAGACAGACAGACAGACAGACAGACAGACAGACAGACAGACAGACAGACAGACAGACAGACAGACAGACAGACAGACAGACAGACAGACAGACAGACAGACAGACAGACAGACAGACAGACAGACAGACAGACAGACAGACAGACAGACAGACAGACAGACAGACAGACAGAAGGACCAAGCGAGGAAGACGGATGTATACAGACAGACGGACATACACATCACAGACTGCAGCTGTAGAACCATCCACGCAGACCGAGAACCAGACGGACAGAGAGACGGAATGATAGAGACAGACAAACAAACAGACGGACATACAGCCATTCAGACGGACGGACGGTTAGACTGGTTTGTGCAGGTCCGTAGTGTACCGATTATATATGTATAACGTTCTACTTATAATGTCAATAATTGTACTTTGTAATAGTTTCAGTTAGTTTACATAAACTTAGGCCTACATAAAAATCAATGAGCCACTCCTAGTAGAACACAAAACGGTAAAAGTACATAATTATATCCGCACACACACACGCACACACACATACATATATATATATATATATTATATATATATATACAATTTGCTCATATAGTGAATTTCTTTCACTTGAAGTTTCAAGGTCATTGTAGATTCCCCGAAAGATATAAGCACAGGAAAGTGGAAGGCAAGTACCACTAGAATAACAAAAGCTCTCTTACCTCTTGAAGAGATCCTTCAGAAGAGAGAGCATGCACATCGGGAACATTGAAACCAGACAGACTTTCCTGAAACAGGAAGAAAGCTGTTGAAATAAGTCAAAAGGAACGCAAGTTATTTTGTGAGTTATTTGTCTTTATATATATATATATATATATGTGTGTGTGTGTGTGTGTGTGTGTGTGTGTGTGTGTGTGTGTGTGTGTGTGTGTGTGTGTTCCATAAAATGTGCTCTGTATCCTAGTTGCAATAGATACATGTCTCCCTACTTGCATAAATGCATACACACGCATGCAATGTCATGCATGCATAATACATATACAGGCATACACACTAAAACATACATCTTCGTGGTATTTATTATAATCATGATCATCATCATCAAAATTGTAATCTTCATCAACATCATCGTAATTGCATGGTCATCATCATTATCAATAGGCTAGTGGCGACAACGACATTGTTATCTCATCACTGTCAGTGTCATCTTTGTTATGATGATGATGATGATGATGATGATAAAAATAATAAGACACCAATAACGATAATGATGGCAACACCTCACACAGGCAATAATAAATTATGATAAGAGTAGGCCTAATAAACAGTAAAATTAATATCAACGAACTATTTATTAGCTGCAATAAATAATCAAACAGCAAAAGTAGGCTACCAATTAAATTTAAGTTCCGATATCACTCAGCAGTATAATGAGGAAACGGATTTTCTTTGCGTGGGCAGTGAATAGCCCCACAATAATTATTATTCAGGGCTAATTACACAATAACAAGTGTAGACATGCATTGCAGCCATTATTCCTTTTACTGGTCCCGGCCATTCTCCTCTTCGCCCAATGACCCATAAGACCGTTGATGACAAGGTCGTTAAAGGATTAAGGCCTTAGGAGCAATTACTTCAAGAGAGCCGTCGACAATAGGCGGTCATCTTCAAACGATAATCTCGTATACTTATATACATACATGTAGCCTACATAATTGTGTACATTATATTTATGCATTATATATATATATATGCATGCGTGCACATGTGCGTGCGTACGTGTTCGTGCGTGTGCATGTGTGCGGTGTGCGTGCGGTGTGAGCAGGTGTAGGTGTGTGTATGTATGTTTGTGTGTGTAGGTGTGTGTGTCCGTTTGTTTTCTTGTTTGTTTGCTGGTTCTTCTAAGGGGCAGGAAGGCGAATCCTGACAAATCTGTCATCTTTTATAATCATTATCAATCCATAAGATTTGCTTATATAATTTTAGGTATTTCTTCTTACGTGGTTAGAACCACTTCCATTCAGTAAAATCTGTTTCATGTGTGCAACACTGTGTATGCTTGTTTGTATTTATAAACGTAGAAGCTTTCCATTAATTAATGGAGAAACTCCAGGGAAATGAAGGCCTCCCCCCTTCCGGGGCGGGGTTTGCAGTGAAGACTAAACTGTGGAGTCCCAAGAAAGCCTGCTGGAAATTCCCCTCAACAATTGTCACCATGATGGCCGAAGACTTCTCTCACGCCATCCCCCACCACCCCTCCCACCCACACTTGGATCTTCCCTTTAAGCTCACGACTGTTACAGCATTCAACCACAGAAACTGCTCTGTCAACTTTTGTGACCTGCTGTGACCCTTCGAAGCCTAACCCCCACTCCCCCCCACCCCATCCTCCATCCGACTCTCCAGTGTTCCACTTCAATCAGAATTCAATATCCACGCTTCACGATTTTCCACAGATATCCGATAACACTGCAGCATGCACGAACGACAAAGGTTATAGGTGAGCACTGAGCACCCGACCAGCTAATAGCAATGCACAGGATGATGCCTCGATCTGAGCTCACATCAAAAGGTCACATACATTATGTTAGTCGAACTGATCCCTCCTTCGGCTACTGACCCCCTCGACTAAATCTCGCATTGTAACCGCCGATCAAAGTCCTGAGCTTTCGTAACATTCACAGCCGGTTATTTTAACGACACTACATGTGTCGTAACAAAGATGATTGGATTCGCCCTCCTTGTTTCTCCAAACTTGAGACTGGCATGTCAGAGTACGAACAGTGGCGGAGTTTATTCAGAGCCGACTTCTTCTGTGAAATCCTTTGGTGTAACTTTAGGGTGGAAATGATACTATACTACCACCAACCATATATACGACACTTTGACGTGTAGGCCTATTATAATACCTATTATAATACCGTATCAGTCTTTTGGAATTGGCTACCGTCGTATACCAGAATTTCTCGACTGTGTATCATAACTAACGTTTTTAGAGCATCATGGTATACCAAGTACGTTATTCTCCAACGTAGGCCCTATAGTCCATTGTCACCATATTCACCACCACATGCAATCGTCATTGCCACGATTATTAATTTTAAATCATCATCATCATCATCATCATCATCATATTCATCCTCATCATCGTCATCATCGCCATCGCCATCGTCATCGTCATCGTCATCATCATCATCATCCGGCTTCTTACCAGGACATCGTCGAGATGAAGTTCCAAGGAGGACTGAGGTCTTGCAGATGACCCCTGGTTGTGCACGTGACCATGCACGAAGGATGAGGATAAGTAATCCTCTGCTGCAGTTGTCTCAGTGCAGCATAGGTTCTCATCAGATCCCATCAGAACAAACTCACTACATGCATGCACGAAGATATAGAGGCAGAAGACATTGCAACAGTATAATATACCTCATTAGTCATTACATTCAAATTACACAGTCTACTGTAATGTAATAATAATTATTAGTAATGTTCTACATCGCCGCTTACATGCGCGAGAACCCGAAGATAAGAAAAATCAAGATAAGAAATAGGTCTTAAGTATAGCGAGAGAGACAGAAAGAGAGATATATATATATACTGTCTGTCTACTGTCTGTCTGTCTGTCTGTCTGTCTGTCTGTCTGTATGTCTGTCTGTCTGTCTGTCTGTCTGTCTGTCACTCTTCTAAATATTGACCATCAGTCGATTCCTTGGACATTACTACACAATAGAAGTTATCATTTGTTCTGATTACTATACTCTCTCTACTTCTAACTGGCAATCCCTCCTCCTCATTTTCTTTCCTCAAAACTTATTTCTTCTCTCGTGGCCTTGCGCACTGGGAGCGCCTCTGAACGGTTCACACTAGTATAGAGGCGCTTTATAAATGTTTTATACAACACAATACAATACAATACAATACAATACAATACAATAGTAGGACAGTCAACCATTCAGTCCATTGGTTGCATGGCCAGTAAAAGTCAATCACATCCCAATTCGTTTTTGTGGGCGCTTTAGAAGTTCCTATTTTACGATTATAGCCTATACATTTTCAAATGCAACCCCTTAAAGGTATAACTTACCCCAAATCGTCTGGATAAACGTTCCATGCGGCATCGAACTGTCGCCGATGTTGATCATGATTTTGATCATGATGTTGATCGTGATGATTGTGATCATGATGATGATCATGATGATGATGAGGACTTTGTGAAAGCAGAGAAGAAGTCGATTCCAATGACATATTATTATTTTGTCGCATGGATACACACGAACCAACCATCGATCCATATTGAGAGGAAGAATTCATCATTGCCAAAGTTAGGCCTATTTGATCGAGTTCACAAACGTTGATTGATTGCATGCATGGCAGAAATTATACTCAACAAGTTCATATTAATATGTGCATATAATACATATTTAAGTATAATTATGTATACGTGTGTTCATCGGTGAATATTTGTATAGCGCTATTTGTGAACTTCTTAAATCCAAAGCCGAAAGTCCACACTGCAGACTTGAAGTATAATGAAGTATATTCAAAATAAAGAATTTGTAAAGTCAGATTCAAATGCATCCAACGTGATTTTCCGACGACCTGATTTAAGCGTACCTTAATTCATCGCAAACACTCTGCCACACTAAACCTCTTGGTGATCTGAAATAAAAGCATAAAAGCAAGATCAAACCACACGACCAAAGTCACACCAGCATAGCGCAATAATTATTAGAAGTGTGCTTTAATATTAGACATCCTAAATTATACATTCATTCACTCGGGAACTTATTAAGCGCAACTTTGATTCAACAACTTACGAGGCGCTCCCGGTCCATGCAGTTCGCACATGCAAGCCAAATCTCGGCCCAAAAAAGTTGAAAGTTGATGACCTTTTTTAGTCATTGGGTCGATATCTCATAAAAACCATACCATTTTCTCTGCCAAAAGTTGATGACCTCTTTTTAGTCATTCGATTGAAGTTTCGTTCGTGAAAAGAGTCATTTTCCCCGAATATATTTTCGAGTCTGAACCTTCTGGGGGGGGGGTAACCCCGGGAAAAGATATCATTTTCATGGTAAAAACCTGACTCTGGGCCTTCTTGTGAGGGGTGGCTTAGCCCCCTAGCCCCTGATAAACTCCGCCCATGAATAAGATAATTATAATTTATGTAACTGTAACTGAAAAAACGCAACTGAAATACCACTGATAATTTTATAATAATGATCTCTAACCGATTATACTTCAATGCTACACTGATAGCATGCACTCGATTTGCTCATAAAGGACGACGGCGAGTAAGTGCGTGAGTGGTCGTAACTTAACGCATCGCAAACACTCTGCGACACTAAACCTCTGAACGTTCAAACACTACCGGTATACACTTGAAACGTGCAAACACTACACTTGAAGTGACAACACGAGGTATATTAACACGAACAGGGCGCTACCTATAGTTATATATAGCCACTTGACACGACCCAAAATTATTTCAGACGACGGTCCCGATTGGCTCATAGATCCAGCCAATCACATGTGAGCCTAAATGTTGGGCACCCAACCTGGGTCAAAGTTGTGTTAAATTTCGAAGGCCGTGGCCAGTTGGGGGTAAACGGGGTTCAATATCGAAATGAGTCAAGTGACAGAAGTTCTGACACTTCCCTCGGATGCCCCTCTGAAATTATCGAATGGAACATATTATTAGCAACGGAAAATAGGAATAAAGCGTCTTGATCTGCTAAACCCTGAACAATGGCAGAGCCACAGAGGGAGAGGGTGAATAGCTGAGACATTCTATGAGGGGGGGGGGACTTTCACGACCGACGTTCCAATTAAGGAATACAATCTGCGACACACGAAGATTGTCTTGATTTATTAATTAATTAATTAACTTATTTATTTATGCAGCTGTCCCAAGTCACACGCATTTGCCTCGTCATTATTAATATTATGTGACACGTGTGTGTGTGCGTGTGTTGTGTGTGTTATGTATTCATTCATTAAAATGATTCATTACTAATAAGTGGTTTGGAACTTGTTGCTGCACTACACGTCGTGTCAAGAATGATTTGCGTCACCCTCCTCCTTTCTCCATGCTTTGGACTGGCGTTTGTCTACCTATAAGTTTAGTAGACTGCAGTGCCACAAATCCAACACACAATCACTGGACCCAAAATCATCAAAGGCAATT
Organism: Lumbricus rubellus; assembly: GCA_945859605.1. Classification (NCBI taxonomy): domain Eukaryota; kingdom Metazoa; phylum Annelida; class Clitellata; order Crassiclitellata; family Lumbricidae; genus Lumbricus; species Lumbricus rubellus. Next base: position 4,756,668 of record OX243816.1, read on the forward strand.
CTATACGTTTCAGTCTTTTCCAAACATTCAGCTCAGCTACAGATATCGCCAAACGTTCGGAAGGGTCATCAGGTACATTTCGTAGGTACTAGGTTTCACAGCAAAATTAAAGGACTGTCCTTGCCCAAGGTTTTTTGAATGTGTGGATAGATCTTGGTCCTTGACTCTTTCTCTCAGTGCCTGCATGTTTGGTTGGTTGGTGGGGGGTCATCTATCTCTGGCCCCGTAATAGACCAAGGATCAGCACTTTCACCGTTCACACGGCCATGTTTGACCCAAATAATCCAAATAACGGAGCTCATCAATACACACACGCACAAGGTCACGTCTCAACGCAAAATATGCCTATGGCTACAGCATTGAGAAAGCGAGAAATATTATCCAGCTATTGTATAGGCTATAGGCCTGTGTGATCAATGGATAAAGTCGTTTGCCAAGAACAAATATAGGGCGAAAATCGGTCCAGGAATGAAAGAGAAAATGAGCTGAGCGGTAAGATCAAAGCACGAAGTACATTGTATGCTACGACTTAGACTCATAATATACAAACATTTGTTCCCTTTCATTCACGACAATTAATATTGCTAAAGAGCAAACAGTATTGACGCTAAGAAGTTCGCATAATAATTATTACGCGCCATGCGTAAAATGCAAATAATAATTTATTAATGGTCCCACAACTGAAATAAGGCAAAAGACTTGAAACAATAATATTATCCGTGTGAAATTAAATCTTAGGTCATAGTTTGAATATAAATCAGTCATTTGTAATTAGCATAGGGACTATCCATATATATTACGTATAGCCTACGCAGGTTCATGCAATTTGCGTACGGCAGGGGGGGTGGAGGCTCGACGAAATCTACATAAAAATAACTTTCTAATCATGGCTTTTGCATTAGCCAATTCATAGCTCTGTGTTATCCTATAGTGATAGTAGCCTATAATAGTCATCCGATGTCGTTTGATCACATTATAATTAGACTCTGCTCACATCTAAACAGTAAAACATACCAGTTACCAAATCTTAGCTATACAGCATTGGGAAAACGATAAATATTCTCCATTCTGCGCCAGATCCACATCTCAATTAAAGGCCTCTAACCGTTTCATGTCTTCTTTCTGCATTGTCCATGCCATCCATGAAACTCAATTTTTTTTTGCTGCCTCCCTCAGGCAGGTTCGTGCCACAGAACGTGAGAAGAAGAAGATGGTTTTAGTTTATTAACTTTTGTGAGGGCTTGAGATGCTTATTTGCACACAGGCATATACGCACGGGGTGTTCACAAAATGTACGAGGCTCAACGGGGGAAGGGGTCGCAAATACGATTTTAATTTTTGCATACGTAATAGCCTACGTAGATGGGCCCATAGGCCTATGCGAACAGACCGAATGAAAATTGAACACATAGACCTGTATAATAATAGTTCTGCCGAAAATATAATATTGTAGACCTACTTGCAATGTGATGCAGGAATGTCACAACCAGCGACACAAAATCACCCAAAACGTGCTCAGACTTTCGCTTCAAGACAATACGGTTGTCGGCGCCTTAAAAGTTAAAACGGCGAGTGAAAGCTGTTTTTTTTACTAACATATGATATATAACACGAATAACAGAAACATTAGCACATGCTTTGCTATGAATAAACAGACGCTTACCATGGCACACCGTCGATTAGCGACTTTCAAACGCAGTCCACCTCATAAGTTCTAAACCACGCTTACAGCTGCTGTCAATCATGCACCTTTCCTCCGTCTGACATGCAAAACCTTCCGTTAATATTCAACGTACGCAACATGCGGAACGTATCCGCAACAGTTGAGAAATAAAACCCGCTCACTAAAGTCCCTTCACGCGTGTAAAATCTCTCTAACGTTCTACTTTCCGATCACCTACTTTTGTTTTCTACAAATCCATTCTTTGAGTTTGAAAGACAATCCCGGAAATTAATTTGGGACGCCAATTAGGCCTAATTTTTTCTTCGAGATTTTGGTGATTATGCCTTCAGTGGACGTGAATTTAAAATTGGGGAAAAATTAGGTCAGTCCTTAATGCTGAATGACTTCAAGGACAGGATGCCGTGAGTTGTGATTTCAGAGATCGGAGAACATTAGCAGCAAGCTGAGCAATGCAGCAAAGAAAATCTTTAAACTTAAAGGAGTCACGAAAATGTCAAAAGTCGTTCAAATGAGCGATTCATTCGCTAGATGGCGAATTGATTCTGAGTAACGATAGAAATTTTTCATCTATACTAGTCCCTAGCAGTGATTCCGTTAGTGTGCGTCCGTGCGTCCCGGACGCACAAATTTTGACGCCGGACGCACAAAAATAAAGGTCGTGCGTCCATGGACGCACCGTAGTTATGAATGGACTCACAAATAAATTAACGATGCGTCCATGGGACACCAATAAAAAAATACCGTGGGGTCCGTAGCCTATAATATTATATAATTATGTGTCACTAACACTTACTTACTTACTGTCTAAGTTTATGCAATGCGACAAACTGCATGGTGATTGGTGAATAATTTATGCAATAACCTATTTATGAATATTTGATTTCTTTGCTATAGTACGTCATGCTATAGTCAGTGACGTACGTATATAATAGGCTATATATAGGCATAATTATGTCATCAATAATAGGCTATGCTGCCATGGTCCCCATTTAAAAATTGCATGGTACGTGGCCCCCCATTTGGTTTCAAGAACATTTAAATCAATGCGACTATATAGAGAGGTCAACAGATTACGACCAGATGACTAAAAAAGTCATCAAACTTTTTTGAAGGAAAAATTGTATAATTTTTGACAAATTTCAGCCGGATGACTAAAAAAAGGTAATCACATTTTTTGGCAGGGAAAAAGGTAAATTTTTCACGCTTTAAAAAAGCCATCAGATTTTTTCCGGGAAAGATCATCGAAAATTTTGACCCCCCCCCCCTTCACAAATTTCTGTATCCGCCTGTGTATACCGGTACGTAATAATAAGGGTCGGGCCCTTTGTCGCCTATTCGCCTACAGGGCCTAATACAAGAATTTCGGAATTTTTTGCATTTAGCCTAATGTGGCCCGATGGGACTCCAAAAAATGATGGGTGTGGAGTCCATGACTCTCATCCATTTGGCGTGGACTCCAACTTTCTTGATGTGGTGCGTCCATGACTCCAAGAATTCAGACCTTAACGGGATCACTGGTCCCTAGTAGGGCCTAGTCGGAGAAACATTCGCACGATGTCATACTCTACTCTGCGACGCATCATATTATACACTAGTTATTCGCTAGAATGCGTCTTATTCATGATTTGTAAAAACGTAGTATACATGTAACATAACATTACATAACGTAACCCTAACATAACAAAGGCTTTTAAGCGGTTCAGAAAATTATTAATGTGCAATCTTCGCTATAATCACTGTAAATAAACTTAAACGATAAAATAACCCATTTCCGGAGCTTTTGAAAGCTGTGATAGACTCCGTCGCGTTGGAACTTTGAGCAAATCCTTCACTCGCAATTGCTCGACACTCATGCGCGTCGGCGTGAAACTCCTATAATGCAGTGCTCAAGCTGCAGGGCCACCTAGTCGGGAGCGCCTCTGAGTATGTAGAGAACTTCAAGAGGCGCTATATAATTGCGAATGCGAGAATACATTAGTAATACTTCCTTTCCATGCAGTGGTTACTTTTTTAATGTAAACTTCAATTAGACATCCTCTGATCCTCCTTCTCTCCAATGTTATTAGTTCACAGCTTTTCAACTAGGCTATAATTGATGATCATAAGTATGAAATTGCGATGGCGATTTCTTGTTTTCTTCGCTGTATACCTACTAAATGAAATTGAGATTCGAATATGATTCGTGTGGCGGCGCCAGCTATACGCTTTTTCAACAGATCGCCTCATAATCAGGTAATTGAAAATAGCTTTGTCTGCAGGTCGAAAAAATTAAATATAGGCTATAGAAGACATTAAAATTCCAAATATCGTTGTCAGGTCAGAGGGTAAAACTGAGAAGTCTCACATGCATCTGCTGCGATTTATGGTAGCGCTGCCACTGAATACGATAGCCATTTGTTTATAGCAACCTTTAAAGGACTTCTACACATGCATAGCATAATTATCAACAAGCTGTTTGTTTTGCTAATGTATGACGTACGATATGACGTCAACAGCCATGATACATCGTCAAACAGAATATTAAAAAATTCTTTTTGTTTTCAAAATTTAATTAGAGATTTCATAAAGAAATCATAAATCCGAGCAAAGCAACGTCAAGCTATTTTCATTACACAACACATACGCAGCCTAAGTTTAAAGGCATAATAATAATAATAATATGTCGTTTTTTCTAATTAAGTCACAGACAACAAAGGCTATAAATATAAAATCGATTGGAATCATTTCACGCAGAAAATCGTGTCACAAATCACAATCTATGTTGTCCAACGCTCTCGAGTTTCCGTAGCAATCTCCGATGATGATGATGATGATGATGATGATGATAATAATGATGATGATGATGATAATAATGATAATAATAAATTAATAATGATTACAGTCTATTCATTACAGCCGATGAAATTGATGCAGACAATAAGAACAATCGCAATAAATATTCTAAATGCCGACAGCCGCACAACAAGCGCGTCATAATTGCTCTTTGTTGAGCCCTTTAATTTTCTTTTTTACCCGTAGTTGATTACAAACACACACGCACGCACGCACACAGATACACGCACGCACACAGATACACGCACGCACAAACACACGTCACACGCACACACGCACACACACACACGCACACACGCACGCACACGATTATACACACATGCACACGCACGCGCGCGCAATTACACACATACATAGACCTACACAAACGCACATACACATAAACCCCCACACCCACACACACAAACACACACATATGCACGTGTACATACACACATACATACATGGCAGTCATGATCTCTAGATTTTTGCAAGGACCTAAACCAGCTAAATCCTGGGAACAATTTTTATCACAGAAAATCTGTATGGATATACATGTACATGTAGGCTATAAGCTTATAGCGTTTTATATAAAATACTGCTGAATTTCCACATCTGGTCTGCATATGAATCGCTTTTGTCACGTACGCGCATGAGCAGAGTGAGAAAGACAGACAGACAGACAGACAGACAGACAGACGGACGGACGGACGGACGGACGGACGGACGGACGGACGGACGGACGGACGGACGGACGGACGGACGGACGGACGGACGGACGGACGGACGGACGGACGGACGGACGGACGGACGGACGGACGGACGGACGGACGGACGGACGGACGGACGGACGGACGGACGGACGGACGGAGAGTGACATGGTGACAGAGACAGAGACAAAGAGACAGACATAGACTGACAGAGAAAGAAAGACAGAGACAGAAACATAGACCAGCAGACAGACATAGACAGATACAGAGACAGAAACATACAGAGAAATAAAGACAGACATCCATGTACAGACAGACAGACAAATACAGAGACAAAAACAGACAGAAACAGGCAGAGAAAGACAGACAGACATACATATACAGAGACATACAGAGACACAGACAGTCAGAGACACAGACAGACACAGACAGGCTTATAGATATACAGATAGACAGAAACAGAGACAGCGACATAGTTGGTTGAACTCTGGGATGTATAATAATTGTTTTTGTCGACTCTGCCGTCGACATCGCTCCGATATATCGTGGCGCCGCGTATCGATGGCCGATGTCGTTAACGTATAAAACGTCCTCTAATGCGAATCGTAAGTCTATGCTCATCGTTGCGCACGCGCGCCGCCGTGAGTTCTACGCTGGTTCCCCACTCTGCTTGTTATTGCAAACGGCGCGTCTCAACTCGGCATTTCGAACACGACGTAGCGGGCCTACATGTTGTTCGGCAGCTCAACGTTCTACACTTATAGGACAGATTTGTCTGCCGGTCTGTGTCTGTGTTTATCCGTCTGTCTGTCTGTGTTTTGAGGCGCTCTTAGGCGGTCGAGGTTTGTTGTTAGGACCGTTTTGGTGAGCAACAGAACGAACAGCCGAGTTTCATTCGAATCGAATTCATCGTCTCACATGTTGTAGTTCGGCGACCTTGAGATAATCAGGAAACTATATACTACGGTCGGACGTGATTTAAAAAGACGGTGTTTGACTCGATATGATCTCGAATCGTTTCAACCGTGGAAGTCTCGTTTTTATGCCCGCTCTGTAGGATACTACTACAGCCGCTTAGCAGAGATAAAAGGTAAGAGAATTATGCCTCACGAATTCCTATGCAGTTAGTAATCGTAGTCATGAATTTGTATAGCGCCACTGTGAGAGAAACTCGTCAGAGGTGCTCCCGAGTTGACAGCACCAAGCCACACAATCGAAGAGAATTGTTTTCAAACGCTTGCTGAAAAAGGTAAAAGAAAGATAGAGAAGTTCATTACGAGAATTACTATAATTACAGGCCTATAGGTAACTTATTCCAGAAAGCTGGACCGACCATGATAGCGAAGCTTTCTTGCAGCACTGTGGAAGTTTGAGCCGTATACGACCAGGTCACCTTGCGTGTATTAATTAGCAGAGCGAAGGAATCTACGGCCTGGAACGCAAAGCACTGGTACACAAAGCTTCCTAAAAGA
>OX243816.1:4768344-4782230 GCA_945859605.1 Lumbricus rubellus
GTCTGTTTTCTGCAAGCTGCATTTAAATTGTATGACGTGATCACTTGCTATTTATATTTTATATAAATCAATCTTCTTGTAAAGGTTTCTCACGGAGTTTATCTGAAACTGAGCTCGGCACACCCACCATATTGTCTGACATGAGATTGAAAAGCTTAAAAATTATATTTTCTCCAACCACGACTTCCGAAAATCGATAGCAATAAAATCACGTATACAGGCACACGTGGCATGTATGGCGACGCGCTATAAAAATCTGACCTGAATTTAACTGCATTTCTGCAGCCTGCTGTTGATTTATAGCATGTATGTAACACTGTAGGCTCGAAGTTGTTGACAGCTCAAGAGTCAAGACCACACCCTGCCATATCAACAAGCCCATTCCTTTCACCGATTCAGCTAGAGTTGGTAATCGATATGCCTTATTATATAGGCTTTGCACCTTTCCTCTTTTAAAAGAAAGCCGTGCTGCGAAACTATCGACTGTTGAGTGTTGACCTCTTTAAACCTTCATTTGCATGCGTGTACTCGATCCTGATGACAACAGAGACCGTTTCTTTTACAATACGGGGCCAAAAATCACACAAGGAGAACATGCTTAGGCCACTCTGTCTCATACGAATAGCCGAGATTTAAAGGGTCACAGCTGTTCTAAATCTGTCTAAAGCACGGGTCAGAAGTTCGCACGAGGAAAATAGGTTTATTTGTCTCTAAGGATTTGTGGGGACAGAGGGCATGCACTGCTGTTATAATAAAGCGGGCTAGAATCCGCACGAGACGAAACCTTCTCCATGGTTCGGTCTCTGCTGCTATTATTTATTGCTGTTTACCGGATCGTGCTGTAGACGACGACGGGAATTATTGATGCGCTGATTAATTAGGTTTGTCGATCTCAAGTGGGAACTTCATTCGCGGCGGCCATCGCCAGACGGGACAGAGTTTGTCGCCAGGAGAACAATAGAAAAACGGGTCTATAAAACCGATTGTTTACTATTTACCTGCGAAATCTGGTCCACATTGTTCAAACGGGTCAAGTAAACCACACGCTCCTTGACCCCGTGCTTTTGGGCGAGAGAGAGAGAGAGAGAAAGAGAGAGAGAGAGACAGACAGACAGACAAAGAGACAGAGACATAGACGACAGAGAGACAGATAAGACAGAGTGACAGAGACAGAGTGACAAAGACAGAGTGACAGAGATACAGACAAAAAGACAGACATACACAGACAGAGACAAAGCGAGGTTATAATCGTCGCGTGCAGTCACTCATTCCTTGAGCGAGCGTGCGTCCATCCAGTTGGGGGCAAACTTTATGCGGTCATCGCTGCATACGACACCCGCACTGCGGCCATTGTCAACAAGCCGTCTTTCCACGAAGGACCGGGTTAATGACAGGAAACTGAGGAAAGGACTCCAGCTCTGTTGGCGGTCAGTCTCCTAGTCGCGTCGGGAGGGGGCACACTTGCCGCCACCACACACGTGCGCCCACGAACACACGCGCACGCGTGCACAGACACAAACACACACGCACACACACGCACGCGCGCACAAACACACACACGCATGCACACACACACGCACATATCGTCGACGTCTATTTTTGGCTATTGTCGCGAAAGCGTCGAAAAGGAAGTGAGGAGGACATTGATTCGATTGTGAAGTGTGTTAATGGCTGGATACCTAGGAACCCGCTGAGAATCGAAAGCTAGCTGACTTCATAATATTTTGCTAAGCATATACATGTGTGTATGCATGTATGTATATATGTATGTATGTATATATATACCTATGTATGCATTTATGTGTGCATGAATGTATTTACGTGCGGTTGTAGGCTATGAGCAATTGAGCATGAGTATGTGCATTATAGCTATTATTATTACTATTGTATTTGTTGTTGTTGTTGTTGTTGTTATTGTTGTTGCTGCTGCTGCTGCTGTTACTATTATTTTTAAAACGATGATTTATTTCCGTTTCAAACTGTGCAACACCAACTAGCAGTGCCTGATGAACAGTGAACGCCTCACAAAACACAGGCATGATGTGCTAATTGTTTATTAATATTATTGTTATTATTATTACTATAATAATTATTATTTATATTCGTATTTTTTTATAAGGCTGTTCATCATTCCATATTATGCACGCATATTATCATCACTACCATTATTAAGATTGATTTTGTTATTATTAGCCTACAATAATAGCGTAAACACGTAGCCGGCGATTTGTATGGCGCCTCTATAAAATAATTAATAGTCGACGTCAAAAATTAACACGTACTCCGATTTTCGTTCAAGTGCTACTGAATATGAATCCACATGTCGTGTTTGCGTCCAATACTTTACGACTGTTGTGTCGACGACGACGACGACTGTGGTGGTTATCGTCCTTGGGCGTTGACCTGGACGACGACGGCTGCAGCCGCATGTCGTCACTGGCGGCGGCTGGGCGCGCGTGTGTAGCTGCAGCGGCGGTGGCGGTGACCTCGCCTACACGGCCAATATTTCACGGCGCGTGTTGTTTGTGCAAGTGCATGTCTAAGTATATGTCTACGTGTCTCTGTGCTTTCTGTTCTGTCTGGCTTCCTTCCTGTCAGTCTGTTTGATGATTAAATGCCGTCGTGGTGGTAGTAATCTGTCTGCTTTTGTCACTTCGACTCTTTGTCTTCGCTGCTTCACGTGTCGTATAATATACTCGTTGATTGACTGTTTTATACTCGTTGATTGACTGTGTTGTATACTCGTTGATTGACTGTCGTATACTCGTTGATTGACTGTGTCGTATACTCGTTGATTGACTGTGTTTTATACTCGTTGATTGACTGTCGTATACTCGTTGATTGACTGTGTCGTATACTCGTTGATTGACTGTGTCGTATACTCGTTGATTGACTGTGTTGTTTTATACTCGTTGATTGACTGTGTTGTTTTATACTCGTTGATTGACTGTGTCGTATACTCGTTGATTGACTGTGTCGTATACTCGTTGATTGACTGTGTCGTATACTCGTTGATTGACTGTGTTGTAACGAGTTGATTGACTGTGTCGTAACGAGTTGATTGACTGTGTTGTAACGAGTTGATTGACTGTGTTGTAACGAGTTGATTGACTGTGTTGTTACGAGTTGATTGACTGTGTTGTTACGAGTTGATTGACTGTGTTGTTACGAGTTGATTGACTGTGTTGTAACGAGTTGATTGACTGTGTTGTAACTCGTTGATTGACTGTGTTGTAACTCGTTGATTGACTGTGTTGTAACTCGTTGATTGACTGTGTTGTAACTCGTTGATTGACTGTGTTGTAACGAGTTGATTGACTGTGTTGTAACGAGTTGATTGACTGTGTTGTAACGAGTTGATTGACTGTGTTGTTACGAGTTGATTGACTGTGTTGTAACTCGTTGATTGACTGTGTTGTAACGAGTTGATTGACTGTGTTGTAACGAGTTGATTGACTGTGTTGTAACGAGTTGATTGACTGTGTTGTAACGAGTTGATTGACTGTGTTGTAACGAGTTGATTGACTGTGTTGTAACGAGTTGATTGACTGTGTTGTTACGAGTTGATTGACTGTGTTGTTACGAGTTGATTGACTGTGTTGTTACGAGTTGATTGACTGTGTTGTAACTCGTTGATTGACTGTGTTGTAACGAGTTGATTGACTGTGTTGTAACGAGTTGATTGACTGTGTTGTAACGAGTTGATTGACTGTGTTTTAACGAGTTGATTGACTGTGTTGTATACGAGTTGATTGACTGTGTTGTATACTCGTTGATTGACTGTGTTGTATACTCGTTGATTGACTGTCGTATACTCGTTGATTGACTGTGTCGTGTAATCGTTGATTGACTGTGTTGTATACTCGTTGATTGACTGTGTTGTATACTCGTTGATTGACTGTGTTGTAACTCGTTGATTGACTGTGTTGTATACTCGTTGATTGACTGTCGTATACTCGTTGATTGACTGTGTTGTTACGAGTTGATTGACTGTGTTTTAACGAGTTGATTGACTGTGTTGTATACGAGTTGATTGACTGTGTTGTATACTCGTTGATTGACTGTGTTGTATACTCGTTGATTGACTGTCGTATACTCGTTGATTGACTGTGTTGTAAGTTCGAGTCTGCTGCTAACCAATCACGTTGCTGTCTGAATGCGTGACTATACTGTATCTCTTGATTGACTGATTGTTGTCCGTGTTTATCTCAGTGTGTGTGTTTTTGTCTGTGTACCTGTGGTTTTGTGTTTTGACTGTGTCTATCTGTTTGTCTGTCTCTCTGTCTGTTTATCTGTGTCTCTCTCTGTTTGCCTGTCTGCTTGCTTGTTTGTCCGTGCGTGCGTCTGTCTGTACTTTCTGTCTGCTTGTCTGTCTGCTTGTCTGTCTGTCTGTCTGTCTGTCTGCTTGTCCGTCTGTCTGTCTGTGATTGTTTTGGGCTTGGCGCGTGTGTGAGGGGTGGGGGGTCGCCTGAGAAAAAGCGGGCTGTGGTCCATTTTTGCGCCCTCCGTTTCAATAACAAGTCGATGAGGAGGGAGTTTGTTGTGTAACGAGGCGTTTGACGGGGAGGGTGGGGTGGGGTAGGGTGGCGGTGGTTTGTTTTGATTGATCTTTGTGGTGCAAAATTTTTGAACTGTCAGCGCTCGACCGCGTGACCGATGTTTTCTTTGCCTGATTGATTGATTGATTGATTTGATTATTTGATTGATTGAGTATTTGATTGATTGATTAATTGATTGATTTGATTGACTGATCGATTGATTTGATTGATTGATTTGATTGATTCATTGATTGATTTGATTTGATTTGATTGATTGATTTATTAATTGATCGATTGTTTGACCGATTGATTGATTGACTGACTGATTAACCGATGTTTTGTTTGCTTGATTGATTGATTGATTGACTGATTGATTTGATTGACTGATCGACTGTTTGACTATTTGATGATTGATTGATTAATTTGATTGATTGATTTGATTGATTGATCGATTGTTTGCCTGATTGACCATTTGGTGATTGATTGATTGATTGATCGATCGATGGATCGACTGATTGATTGGTTGGTTGATCACGTGACTTAGAATAAATTTTAAAGACTTAGAATAAATTTAAAAAAGTTTATTCACTGGATGAAATGCTGAACGAACGAACGAACGAATGAATGCATGAAAGAAAGAAAGAAAGCGCTCGTGAATACACAAGTGCCCAACGTCTAAATTCTAGAGCAGCGCTTCAGAAATGTTGAGATTAGCCGCAGTACGACCTTGAGAAAGGAATTATCGCACGCGTTGCAAACAGTTTCCGACATCAGTGTGTTGATTTACGTCATACATCATCCGGTGCAAAAATTGTGCGCATAATACTATTATCGTGCGAGTGCGATTTTATTGATTGTCTTCATCTTCTGTTCTCACAGGAGTTGGATCACCGGATTGTGTCCGCTCCTCCGTTCGGATCAACTCCGTTGCCCGCCAGGATCTACAGGAGTGCGTGCTCCGGAACCACCCGAACGAAAGACTGCGCTATTCGACACTTCTCCTGTCGCTGCACACACTCTTTGGCATCCACTGCGATATGCTGCGCTCCCTCTTCTGTCAGCATCTCAATAGAACAGGTGGCGTACAGGGCTTCATCGCTGATGCTCTGGCTGCGGATGTTGGTGAGAAGAAGGAGGTCAAGGGGTGATGCGGATGGATGACTTGCGTTGGGGTAGAACACGGTAGCCGATTCGTTAGAGGGGAGGGGTTGCCTAAGGGTAATGCGGAGAGAAGTAAGGGGTTAAAGTCTCTGCCTCATCAGTGTTCCATCGTTTGATGCTTATTTATTGGAAATAAATAGACGATAAAGAAAGTAAGTACGTAAGTAAGTAAGTAAGTAAGTAAGTAAGTAAGTAAGTAAGTAAGTAAGTAAGTAAGTAAGTAATAATAATAATAATAATCATAATAATAATTATAATAATAATAATAAATAGTGATATTTTATTCCAACGTCTATCACAATACAACGGTTTAACGCAGTAGGCCTGGCGTTTAGGAACACTTTCGCTAACCAAGAAATCGACGATTAGGGCCATTCTGGACTGGTTTTTAAACAAGTAGCTAGTAATAAAGTCCCTGAGGGATCCTAAATATCTCGGGGCAAAAAATAGTAATAATAAAAACATTTATAATAATAGCAATAACAACAACAACAATAGTAATAATGATAATAATAATAAAAAAAGAATAATTATAATAATGCTTGATTCTTCAAACGATAATATTATTGTAATTATAATTAGTATTTTTATCTTCTAAAAACCTAATTATAGTGATGATAATTATAACAATGACATCGTTAGAAACAAGGTTTGCGAGAGCAACAATGATGAATAATTATTTAATTAGATCAATTCATCAGTCCACTGTTCTGCATGCATGGTTGAAGTAGTAATTGTAAAATTATCGAGCTGGAACTTAGTATGACTGTGGGCGTGTTATGGCAACCTCACCTCAGGTTGTTGAAGATCAGAATAGCCTCTTGCACTCGACGAACTTTATTGTAGACCTTGAGCAGTAGGCCACAGGTCCACACAAATACACTGTTCGCTGGCATTGTGTGCAGTTACATGCGTCAAGCAAATGCCTCTTATAAGCAACGTTGCTATATTTTAATTATAATTATAATTGAATGACACTGTGTCATGGAAAATGACATCTCTTTAATTATAATTGAATGACACTGTGTCATGGAAAATGACATCTCTTTAATTATAATTGAATGACATTGTGTCATGGAAAATGACATCTCTTTAATTATAATTGAATGACATTGTGTCATGGAAAATGACATCTCGTTAACTCAAAATTGTTGCTATGATAATTGTTGTGAATAGATCACATTGTGATGTGTAACATCACATCACATTTTGACTCTTTACTAGTATTATATGTATATATAATTATATTATTATATTATTATAGTATTATTTATAATTGAGTCACTTTGTTTAATACAATGTGGCATCGCATTATCTCGTTAAATTTATGCTAATTATGATCATATCGCATTCCGTCGCATTGTGTGATAGTACAACACATCACATGAATTCGTGTAACATCTAAACCATGACATCACATTGATTTTTACATTGCTTTGTTTTAAATGACCTCATTACATCGAACTGATTTACACATTACATTACCTTCCATTCAATTCATATTATATGTTCCATGTATTCAATATCTAGTTGAAGATGTTTAATTTATTTGATTAAAAACTGGAGACAGTTGCAGTTGACACAATGGGCAGCTAATTGAGACCTAGGTCTATTGTAAAGTGTATATGGCTAATTAGGCCTATGGACCTATTGTACAGTGTATATGGCTGATGAGAGACCAATATTGTAAACTGTATGGAGCTTTGTTCTGAACTGTGGTCGGATAAAAGTCTTTGTCCATTGTCCATTGTCTGTATCAGTATCTGCTGAATGATAATGAAATATTAATATATTGTTTGCTTCAACAACAGAAGAGTTGAACGATAAAGCAAATGAATACATGTGTTATTCAACTTTGTTATTGTTATTCAATTGCTACTACTACTGCTGCTGCTACTACTACTGCTGCTGCTGCTACTACTACTACTGCTACTGCAACAAAAACCGATATTATTATTATTTAATATTTATTAATGTTTATTAGGCATGTATGATTTCTATCAAACGAATTTATTAATGAACAATTTAGCAATAAAGAGAGCACATTAATAAATGATGCAGTCACTTATAAAATTTCTTAGAATTAGCCTATAATTATTATTGGTGGTATTAGCCTATTTCTTTTTATGTGTCTTTCCAATTTATTTTTTTTAAATCCAAGGGAACTACAGAAAATTCCGAACCTTACGAATTAATTAGGTTATAGCTATATTTTATTGCTGCTTTTCAAGGACCTTTTGAACACTACAGCAGCATAACTTAAAAAACATCTAAGCCGTCCTATTCGCTTGGTTGGTTCAAAGGCCGATACGAAATGTGTTTACGTGTGTGTGCTCTATTAATAAACATGCGGACCGCTTTTTATTCGCCCGTCTGTTTACAACAGCCGACCGATCGTGTGCTCTATCGATTTTTCTAGGTTATTGACATCATACGCCATTACGACCCCCATATACATGTAGGTTGCGTGCCTTAGATAGGCTACGCTTGTGTGCGCTGCCGCCGTCCGGTATAAAATTCGTACGAGTGTCTTTGCGTTTTATACGAGCCTTCGTTTCGGCGGTCGTCGGCCTGCGCTAGAGCACCAGCGCAGCCTCGAACGATAAACATCAGGCAACCAGCGTAGACTCCGCCTCCGTAGGCGCTGCTTGTCTCGCGCGCGCTTGGCAATGACGTCAATGGCGTTGTCATAAAAATGGACACGCGCGGGCCATTTTATTTCGTGTTCTGGATGCATTAATGAGAGGAGCGGCGGCCCATCCAGGCCGAGGGAATGCGATAGGCGGCGCAAACCAGTTTAATCTTGATGGACTGAAAACTAGGGTTAGTGTCCCCCATGGCTAATGTCCACCACAACGATTATGACGGTCCATATTTCACTACCTCTCCCCTTTCCCCGATTCAGCTACGTCACTGATGTCAATCGCTGTAGTCGGGAGCGCTTCTGAGTGGTAATCTAGAAGGGGCGCTATCACAAGTGCACATACAAGCAAAAATCAGATATTCCAGAGTACACTTAAACACGAGACCAGGCTTTGTCTTCGCTGTTGTCAACAAAGCGAAACATCCCTCCATCTAGCGGACTTTTATGACAAGCGTCAAGGTCAATTGATGGAAGGTTCGGTCAAAGTATAAACATTTAGTTCACTAACTTCACTTCATGGCTGTTTCATCTGCACGTGGATTTTTCTCTGATCCTCAGTTACTGTTATTGGCAAGATCATTGTAATGTAGCCGTCCATCCATTTCCAATAATACTTTCAACGGTTACCTACGGAATACTTACGGAATGCTGTTATTCTGCATTCACTTGTAGAGAAAATGCGAAGTTTAAAACAGGTGTCGAAGGGACCGGTTTGATATCGTTTATTTAACAACGTTGGCATCACGTCAAAGATGATGCATTGTATTGTATAAAACATTTATAAAGCGCCTCTACTAGGGTGAACCGTTCAGAGGCGCTCCCAGTGCGCAAGGCCAAGATGTGGAATGTACATGGACATAGACAATCTTTGGTATATTGTATTCCATTCGATCAATAGATTTTTGTGCCTGATAGAAGTGATACTGTGAGTTTTTCTTATCAAAACACGAAGATAAAGACAACGTGCTATAGCTCCGTAAAGGCTATATGTTATTTATGATTTTATGTGGCAACAAAAGCACTTAAAACGTTCGAGGCTTTTCTTCTTGTAGTTTATTTGAGCCGATTGAACCAACAACTTTGTAATCAAAGGCAGCTGCAGCCTTGGTCTTCAGTGCCACGTTTGTTGACTTCAGCGAGGATCCGGGGGGGGGGGGGCGATGCTCGGTATAGTTCCAGAACATGGCGGTTAATCTTCAAATTAGCTTCAAAGAACATTAGAGACCATAATCACTCTTCCAAATTGAGTGTGGAGCAACTCAGTGTCCTTCAGAATTAAGTTCAGAGGGAGCGGAAATGACGGAACAGCCTTTCGATTGCTTCAGTTTAACAATATGCTGTGTGATAACAAAGATCAGCGGCGTTGCCCTCCTTCTTTAGCCAGTCTTGGGACTGGCACTCTCAGAGTGCGAACAGTGGCGGTGCTCAGCCTTTCTGGATGCGCCCTTGTAGCCACAAGAAATGCATTTACGACGGTCTTTCCAAGGAAGAAGAACGGGTTTATTGCCGTTCTGTTTAAGGATTATAGGTCTATTGTAACAGTTGTGTATGTTGTATTAATTGCCGGCGTAGGCTATAGGCATATAAAAATTATAGGCTATAGCTTATAATATGCATGTAAGATTGAAGGCGTTTCTTATGAAACGGGCAATTAAACGGAGCTCTGCAATTGTAATCCATGAGAAGAACGGGTTATGACCGGACTTAAAATAAGCCTTACCGATTCGCAATACAGCCCAATAAAACCTGGTTTGCCCTTGGCACAGGTTCAAAAATCGTCTAAGCATATTTTTCACGTAGACCATTTCTTCATGTAATTACTTATTTATGGCATGTTCCTTTGACTACATGTGGCCTGCTCCTTTTGCTACTCATGGCCTGTTCCTTTAGCTACATATGACCTGTTCCCTTAACTACTCATGGCGTGTTCCTTTAGCTACTTATGGCGTGTTCCATTAGCCACATAATTATGGCTTGTTCCCTTGAATAACTACATATGACCTCATCCCTTAGCTACGTACAATGCATGGCCTGTTCTTTTGGCTACATAATTATGGCACGTTCTTTTAGACATATTTTATGGTCCGTTCCTGTCCCTGCTTTGACCTGTTCCAGGGTTATTTCTAGCCTATAGTATACCTTAGCTACTCGTCGCCTGTTAGTCTTTTCCGTTGCTTTAGTTACTATCGACTACTTTATCTACTTCTTTTAACTATAGGCTAAATATATTCGTGCACAACCCCTTTCCTTCCATTAACTATATAGATGACATAAAAAAATTATTCTTTTAGTCACAGTCCACACAACGAAAACGAATCAATGCAACACCGGTGGAAATACTTGTGTACATACAGGTTGTAATTCCCACTACACTGGACTTCTTCTCTGTGGAGACGGGGTGGGGTGGTGGGGGGGGGGGTGGGTGAGGGGGTTGTAAAAGCGAAGTGGATGACGCGCGGAATCGGAAAAGCAAATGCGGACAACGATTCCATGCATAGCGTTCGACCCATATAATATGGGGAGCCAACAGTGCTTTGAGAGGAAGGCGCTATATAAATAAACATATTAATAGATCACGATGCGGCCATCTACAAAATGTTTCCGGACGCACAAATACTGAACTGAACGACGAAACACTGTTACACAGTACGGTACATGTTGTTGACGACCATGCAGTGGAATAGCAACAGAATAATAGGCCTATATTATAACTTATGGAGAAATGTAAAAAATCAGATAAAAATAAAACAGCAGACGATCAATCAACGAATTCACACTCACACGCAAACACACCTATATACATGTACATGTATATGTATATATATTATATACATATATATACATATATGCGTATATAAATATATATCTATAATATATTAGTTTCGTCCACGAACGAGACAATGGTAATAATCATCTTTATTGTAACTAGTCTCCACAAGTTTAAATTTGTTCTACCTCTAATAATAAATTATATATTATAATATTTTATATGTATATATATATATAATATTTCTTATATATTATTATATATATATATAACATAATTATATGTATAATTATATATATATAATTATATATGCATTTAATTACGACAATATACATTGTTTTCCGATGAAAAGCAGAACACAACAAAGAGTTCTCGTATATTATTTTATTCGTGTCATCGATCACCTTAGCAACTTCTGATTGAAGATTGGCATGCAGCTGTCTTATACCACGTGACCATCGACCGAGACATCAAACAATGTCATCTACAGATTCTACATCTACGGACGTGTCATCTTCACTCTACAAATTCTAAACGGCCGTACGTGTGTCCTTGAGCAATGAGAACATTTTGAACCCGAGCTGTAGGATATAGCTGAACTTCAATCCGCAAGAAAACAAAGTTGGTCATTTTAACAACAGTACTCAATTCAGGTCGTGTTTTTTCATTGACATTAGTCAAGCCTCTGACAGTGTTTCAAGTTTTTCAACGAAGCAGGAATTCCGGAAACCGGTTTCCGGCGAACAATAATTTAGAGATCGTGAAACTTTTAACTTTTTTTCTCTCTCAACCTTTTTCAACACAACAATTTCGACTTAAGAGGGGCCGAATATCAATTGCCACGTGGACTGTTTTGATATGAATAAAATTGCTATAGTTTAGACCGGCTTCAGGCAATTTTGATGAACTGGACTATTTCCTATTTCCTGTGAGTTTCGGGCTTTGCAAATAAAAGTAGGCTTATGAAGTAGGGCCTATATATATATATATATATATAATATATAATATATATAGGCCTATATAGTCTTCGTCGGTACAAGAATCTGATAAGAACCTAACAACAAAATTGATCTTCGCCTATCGCGCTATTTTATTTTTGCATAATTTTGCTGTTATGTTTTAAAACGTAGGACGTAACATCATGCGGAATGTCATTCCGTCACTCGTAGATTTGATCATGCACTCGCTCGCTCACTCACTCACTCACCCATCCACTCACCCATCCACCCACCCACAAGACATTCTGTGACAACAGGTGGTTTGGGGGGTTAGCCTAATTCTTGTTTTTTTGTTTCTTATTCTGCGTTGTTTTCAGCGTCTCTCATAATCATAGTTAGTTTGCTTCTTAATTTTTAGTGCATGGTTGTTCTGTAGAATAGGCTTCTTATGGTCTTGTTCACCAATGGTGTATGGTGAGATAGAGCAGTGGTGTGGCTAAGGTGAGGGCAGGGAATGGGGTGGGTGAGATTAGGGGTATGGCTCTCAAGCTTTCTAAAATGTATTCTCATCAATTTGCATCTCCGTCAGTTGATATTCTTGTATTAATGGATTTGGATTTCATTCCATGGAATTGGTAGAGAGCAGGTATAAGAAGAAACAGTTGCATGAAAATGAAAAACATTAAATACTTAAGGTAGACCCTATTGATTAAAAAAGGTGTTCAGACTGAATCGGTAACTGTATATACGCAGTATCGATGTGTTTTTGAGAGTATAGGTTGTCGTGAGCGTCAATCTCGACCTTATACTTTTACAACCAAAACAAAGTATTTAAATGCAAGGTCTAACGATATTGAGCATCTAGGCCTAGTCTATACACGTACGAGCATATATATATATTATATATATATAATATGTACAGGGTGGTCCAAAATAAACCGCACAATGATAAATTGATAGTACTTTATTCAGACCAATTCAAAATATAACCGTGAAAATTCACAAAAACACAGCAATTATTTTTACTGTAACATTACATGGATGGATTTCGTTACATAAAATGTTCAATGTGTCCTCCTTGCTGCTCGACCACGCATTGAAGCCGACGACGCCATTGATCAATAGCGCGGTCAATGAAACGCTGTGACAGCTTGGTCCACTCTGTGACGATTGTTTCTTTCAGCTGATCCACTGTGGTGAAACTTCTACGACGGTATACCATCTGTTGAAGGGCGCCCCAAACAGTGTAGTCGACTGGATTCAAGTCCGGGCTGTTTGAGGGCCACACGACCCCCAATGTTTCTGAGTTCGTAGATTCCAAATTACACAACGGTCATTCTCAGTTAAGCGTCCCATGATCACAATCTCTTATAAACAACAACTTCTTTACCATAAACTATGATAAACAATGATGAAGTCAATAATGACGTCAGAGAAAAATATATAAATAAGTAAGAAAAATGGCATTAAACATTGAATTGTTATACATTATATCAAGAAAACTGTCACTGTGCGGTTTATTTTGGACCACCCTGTATATATAATGCAATACTTGTCTGGGACAAGAAGAGTTCTACAAGTGTGTTTTCATGTAGCATACTATAGCATACTATAGCATATCGTGCATCGCTTAATTATTACGCACTCTTCTCGTCTGCGCCCTTCCTCAACTGTGTTTGACAAGGTCTCTCCTCGACTCTGTCTTAAAAGCTCAGTCAACAACAATTCGACCTTGACGTCAGTGTTGAGCCTACAGACGTTTTTAAGGCTTAATGGAGCTCGTATCTGCGCGTGCAAGGCGACGATGCTGATAACCACGACGTATATTTCATTATTAG
>OX243816.1:4782430-4794930 GCA_945859605.1 Lumbricus rubellus
GTATATTTCATTATTAGTCATTAGTTGCACGATAATTGTATGATCGAGTCGCTTTGAGAACAAGATTTTTTGCAGTCTGGGGGAGCGGATACTTATAGGCGTCGGAATTCAAGGACTGTTGCCTAACATGTCAGTATCAACATCGGCGTAGAGCATAATTCTAGTTAGGCTAAGTGTTATTACAGTGAAGGAGCTAGTTCAAGGACACCGAAGTAACCGCGCACGTGACTGTCTCGAATTAGATACCTAATCACGAGCTGAATGGGTCTGTTGTTTGAATATTATTGGCCTGTGACTGTGAGGCAGAATTCCCCGAAACCGATTTTTTTAATGTAAATCTCAGACCATTGAGTACAGACAGGGAGTATATATCGTCCAGACGGTCCACGATTAATGCTCTAATGCCCTCTGTCGAATGAATGACGCAATGATGTTGTGGCGCTCCGTGCGGTGGTCGAGATTCTATTATAGTTAAATGGAAGTTATAGCGTCTGGAACGGCTATAACATATGGTTTTCAAGGGCAAAGGGGTAAAGGAAATCACTCTATTAATCCAGTGGAAAAACTGATATAGTTCGAGGCCAAACGTTATTAAGGACAAGGATTAAGTGTAGAATGCTGATCTAAGGCAGGGATTAAGAGCAGAATACAAAATACAGTAAGGGATTAAGAGCAGGATGCCGAATGCGAGCAAGGATTAAGGGTAGAATACTGAATTTTGGCAGGGATTAAGAGCAGAATACAAAATACAGGAAGGATTGATTAAGGGCAGAATTCTGAATACACACATACATACATGCATGCATGCATGCAGGCAGACAGGCAGGCAGGCCTGTACGTACGTACGTACGTACATACATACATACATACATACATACATACATACATACATACATACATACATACATACATACATACATACATACATACATACATACATACATACATACATACATACATACATACATACATACATACATACATACATACATACATACATACATAGCTCCTAATACAGAAACTAAAGAAATGGAATCGCTAACACGTCTTTGTACACAGATCGCCATAATAATTAACTCATCTAAATGTTGTAAATGTAAACAAGCTGGTGCCCCTGCGCTTGACATTCGCGTGGCTACTACGATGTGTACTACTCAACTTTCTCTTCGTTGCAAGCCACCTGGCGAACATCGTAGCAAACAAAATCCAGAGCCATCTATTCTTACCAGTCTTCTTCTGGTTCTCTGCCCCTAGGCAGGTTCGGCTGTCCAGTGTCGCCACTCTTCCCTCCGCTGGGCCTACTCCTTTAGTTTTTGGTATCCAGTCCTTTTCATCAACGTGTCCATCAGCATCTGTCGTGATCTTCCTCTTGTTCTTTTCCCCCTCCATTTTTCCTTATAACAGTACTGAAAAAGACCGTTCGATCCCCTGGCGAATGGAAAGAAAACTACTCGTTCCAATTTTTGATTGTCCATTGGCAAACTTTCACAAGGGTTTTATATTTATTAGTATAATGGCTTAGAGGACTCCATTCAAGCCACTCATATTATAGGTCTAACCAGTATAACCAGCTGTAGGTTTAACCAACCATTAACCCTTTAATGCCGGAGGGTATAGGATTTCCCATACATTTTACTACACTCTTAGCATTAAAGGGTTAAATGGTAAGACTTATAATATAGGCTACTGCTTTCTAACCATTAGACTCTATGCCACTGTTTGCACTCTGCCAGTGCCAGTCCACAGCCAAGTTAAAGGAGGAGGGCGTCGCTAATGATCTTTGTTACCACACAGTGACGTTACACTGCAATTACTATACCTTCCAACCAACTGGCAGCCAATGGTCCATCCATATACGACAGCAGAATATCGTATTTTTTACCCCCTTTCTTTTGCTGTGACTCCTACATCCCCCACCTATGTACAAATAGGCTTCTCGCCCCCTCTACAAAAAGTTAACAAGGTAAAGTCAACTATAAAAACATGTGTTTTACCGTTGGCTACTATTTGTTTTTGGTAAACACCATAATTTTATTTGCTTTCTAAAATTTGTTAACTGTTATGGTTTACTGTTCAGATCAAGTAACATATGGACAGCCCCCCTAACCGACACAAAAAAAGGAAAAAGGAGAATATCGAAGATGGAATGTGCCTTTGAACTCTAGTTTTATTGATATCAGGTTATAGCAGTCAGACTTTGCTAATAGAGCAACAGTTTGCAAGAAAAAGATTAACATTGCAATCAAGAAATAAGGCTATCCTTCAACAGTTAGGATACACTACACTTATTATATGAAAATTGTTCAGATGAGACATAAATTATGCAGAAGAACATATTGTGAAGAGCAAATATGAAACTGACAGATGTTGTTAATGAGATAGTTTTCACAATGTTCAAAATTTAGACTTTTCAAGAGGACAGATGATGCAACATTTCAATGCAGCACATTTAAATATAGATACAAGGATACAATAACAAAACAATGACTATTATAGATAAGTCAAGTAAGTTATCACCATTGTTCACTTCGGTTTTCACTTCTTTTTGGTTTTATTTTGAACAACTTGCTCAGCGAAGTCGAATGTCGACAAGCATTGGTCAGCCCCAGCGTTGCAGAAGGCAGCCGTTTCAAGCGACACAAACACATTTCGCTGCCTGTGAAAACAAACCCTATAGAACTGCTGTCTGAGGATCTGGTACGACTCGAGCGCATAATCGAACTTCACGGAGTGGAACTCAGAATCCAACAGTCGCACGCTACCAGACTCATTAACGGTTGCTATCCTGTCGTTCTGGTCAACAGCGGCGTAAAGATAATAACCTGACGGTTTCTTGTAGTCGTGCAGGGCTTTCCCGTTTCCATCGAACTCCGTGAGATTCGTTTTCGTTACCAGGATGACATTTCCGTTTGACTTCGATACGATGGAATGCACGGATGAAATGGGTCTCACCAATCCCAACGCCACCTGGCGCTGTAAGGTTCCATCCCCGTTGTAGACGGAGATTGTCGATGGAACGGGACCTTGGTAGACGATCAAACGTCCATCCACAGATACACACATCTTTGTGAAGAGTTGAGTGGAGCAATCGGTGAACGCTGAGACTTGCCACTGTTGCCCCACTTTGGAAACGTGCACGATTGCAACGCCACGCGGTGTTTGATGCAAGATGTAAAGGCAAGCGTTGACGTTGCAAGCCACCATCTCCCATGGAATTGCGATGTCGGGCAAATGGATGGATCTCCTGGTGGACTGGTGCAGATCGTTGAGAGCGTAGACTTTGATGTAAGTCTGTCGCTGTGGCTCATGCGTCAAGAGAAAGATCTCGTCGTTTAACGCTGCCATCGTTATACCGTTCGAGACTCGACGTCGGACCAAGACTTTGAAACAAACCTCAAGTTCAGCTGCAACGACAAACAGTAATCGGTTACGGTATAAAGAAACTATTTAGAAAATGAATGTGTAAATATTTTCGTTTGTAAAACAACCTTTAATATTTTATAATCTTTCCAATATTGTTACATTCATGGCTGAGAAACTTCACTGGCTCCCTGTCTCTCTCAGTCCATAAACAATTCAGAGTTCTTATTTTGGTCCTAAGTCCCAATTGGGTCTTTCTTCGAAGCATCTTTTGTGACCTTATACTTCGCCACCTCTCTGCAACTTCGCTGCGTCCTCTTAGATCCTCTTTGATCGACTTGACCACTTTGTTCCCAGCGTCAGAACCAACATGGCTCAATCGTGACCTTCGAAATCAATCCAGATCAGTTGCCTGCATAATTACGCCCCTCCCTATGGAATGGACTTCCTCCATCAGCTCGCTCCACCATCCTTTCTGGTAGTCGTGTAAATTTCTTCATCCTTCACTCGTCTCAAATCAGGTCTTTTTTACTCAGCTAGCTTGCACTATGAGCGCCTCTGAAACGCTGAGAGAAGCATTTTAAATTATTAATTAGCTAGATGGCTATAAACAACTGCAGCCAGCATTCTGTTGGAAGAAGTATTGATAACAGAAAAGCAGGTAGCTGAATATCGGTTGCCAGACTTGCCACCCGGTTTGCTACATGTAATTCTGTATTTCATGGCAACTATGAAAATTAGGCAAGAAGAAGAATGGATGGTGGCAACGATTGTAGACTAT
The DNA here is from genome assembly GCA_945859605.1 of Lumbricus rubellus. Classification (NCBI taxonomy): domain Eukaryota; kingdom Metazoa; phylum Annelida; class Clitellata; order Crassiclitellata; family Lumbricidae; genus Lumbricus; species Lumbricus rubellus. Next base: position 4,786,572 of record OX243816.1, read on the forward strand.
TATCGGATGACTTTGTGATTAATCAGCCAAAGTCTTCACAAATCTGAACGATAAATTCATAATAAATTCTTTAGCAACAATGCTATAACTACTATTAATGCAGACAACCATGCACGTCATAAATTTTAAGAACTCACGGTAAGTTTTGATGATTCCTTCCAGCCTGTTTCGAAACGAGATGGTTGTCAACAGAGCGTTCCATTGCGTGCAGACATTTCTAAGTCGTTCCACGACACGGTCAGCTGACTTCTCCCACGCTTTTCTGAAGATCTTTCGATCTTTGAGTTCGGCGATCACAACATTCAAAAGGATGTGCTCATGCAGCTCCAGCGGAAGGTCAAACAGCTGGAAATAAAACAGTCAATGTATAATCTAACAGAGGTTTTTAAATGATGTGCATCTGCTTTTCTGTGCACACAATGCGTATAACATTTAATTTTAAAAAAGTGATGTTAGGGGCCGATATAAGAAGTTTGGTTTGGGGAAACGTCTGAAGTTTGCCAAGATGCAACTTGGTTCCATCATAAATCTTCGAGATATTTAAAGACCAACAAATCTGATCTGACCACGGTTCGAGCAGGGCATATATAATTATTCGCCATACGACACTGTCATCAGTAAATAAGTGTGCCTATAACGTAGGTTTACATTGCTACAGAACTGCAATTGTTCTTAGAATTCATTGCAAAAGGTTTCAGATTAGTTTGTATCTCGATAGATCACAGAAACCCATAATTCTAAGCTATCTTGACAATTTGTTAATACTAAAGAGCCTGATCAAACGTACGATGCCTAATTATCATCCACAGCTAATTCCCAATTCAGGTGAAAGATATGTTTCCTCACTTGATAATAATAGTTAATTTTGAACATAATTTTGTAAAAATCTGAATTTTCACTTTAAAGAAAATTACCACAGTAGGATCTGGAGTTGTCAGCTTCGTACGTTTACCCTGATTGTTGTCTTTCGCTACAACCGAAGTGAAACAATTAACTTATTTGATTGCATATTATTTTAGACAGGAAAATGGCATTTAAATAATTTCTTTAAAAAATCTCTTACAAAAATTACGATCAAATTAACCTAGTGAGTCAATGAATGTAATTATCTTCCTCAATAAGCGTTTAAACAGAGACAATACATTATAGATTAGCGGAATGTTCTTGCAATGTGCAAAAGAGCAAAGATAGTTATCAAGTCATCGTAATCGTAATCTCCAAATTTCTAAAGCGACACTCAAAACCCAAGCACGGGGCACCAGCTTATTCACAAGCATGTATGAACAAGGAACACCGCCATTAGAATCCTTGAAGGGTCATAGCTTTCACTACAAACTTCTGAATAGATATACATACATGCATGTATGAATGTGCATAGCTTAATTATAGAAACGCAAATCATATGGAGTCAAATGTTCGTTTAAGAAACCGAGAAGAACGCTAGAGCAGAAATTCTTCAGTGCTACAGCATGCAGTTGTAGACTTGTGTGCTGTCATCCAAACTTTGGATGACAGCACTGTCTCAGTGGACACAGTCACAGCGTTTTAAGAAGAAGCAGGAAAATTGGTCTATTAGATGCTCTAGGTTAATTTGTAGTGGTTCTAACATAGACCCAGCATCTTCTGAACCACCAACCCTTCTTATGTTATGTTATGTTATGTTGTCCCTTGTAAGTTGTAGCCTACAGCCACGTTCTTAACATGCTTGAGGGACCCCATAATCCCCATTAGTTAAACTTTAAGAAAATACAAAGTGAAATTAAAGTGAAATCAAAGTGAAATTAAAGTGAAATTCTGTAAACCGTTAGTAACTTACGGTCTTGGTTCGTCTCCTCCTCCTCTGCCTTCTCCTCTTGGTGTCTGCGTTTTCTCGGCATGATCTTTCCACGAGCGATGCGATTTGGAAGCGCAAAGGAAACTGCTAAAGTACAGATGCACGGAGGCATTCAGAAGTTTACGTTCAAAGGAAGAAGCAATAATTATATATCAATATTATAATGAAATAATCAATTTGTTTAAACGGATTGACAGACATTTAGGACATATTATGAACAAATTTATTTTAAAGATCTTTGCCTCAGCACAAGATTTTTCTTTATTTTTATGACTTGTCTCAATTTCTTAACTTTTATTTCTTACTTCCTTAATATCTTCATGATATTCATCGATTTTTTACTATTTCAAGTTGCACAAATTTTTGAGTAAGTTTTCCTAAAGTCACTGAAAACGGCAAGTCGCGAACAACGTTTATGAAACGACCAGCCTTCGATTGCCAATCTATATAATACAGTCTATCTTCATTCATCCGTTACGGATAGGTCTGTTACGGATAGGCCTAATAACCGAAGATTTCAATAACACCATAAAGATTACTAGCGATCTCGATCCAACCACGGCTTGATATAAACCTTAGGCATAAGGTGTAAGGAAAATGGGAGCTCATAATATACCATGGAGACAACAACAGATAAAGACCGGAGCTTATCTTATCTTATCTTATCTGACCATTTATAAAGCGCTTCTTGCAGCAAGAGCCTTTCAGAAGCGCTCCCAGTGCGTTCAACCCCGAGAAAAAAGGCAAGTTTTTAGACGAAAGAAAGACGAGGATACACTACCAGAGAGGATGGCAAAGCGAACTGATGGGGGGGGGGAGAGCCCATTCCATAGGGAGGGACCAATGCAGGCAAATGTCTTTAAGACCAATACGAGCTCTGGTAGCGAGTTCGCCCAAACGCGTGAGTTCACCCTATGGTCGTGTGGGACGGTGTGGCGGAGCGGAAAGCACGACGTTCTTCTATCCAGAGCGACGGACTTCATGGAAATAATTAGGCTAAGCAGGACTGGCACCTATAAGAGGCACCGCCATATCAAAGCAGAGACCCGGATATGCCTATAATGGGGAGCCAATGCAGGACATCCCACACAATATAATTATTATAATCAGAAACATGACCGAATTTTGGGATACGACCACTGTGGACTGAGGAGTGTCGAGTCACGAAATAATTATTATAACTGCCAGTAATTAAATTTACATACGATTGGCTCAAGTCTTTATCATTTGCGGCTGTACTGTTTCGACGAAAATTCTGGATGTTTTACCAGAAAGTTTTAAACTCGATTAAATTAGAAAAGCGTCTTTTCCAGTTGTTGGTCTTCACTCAGATGTTTGTTGACTTGTTGTGCTACACGTTATGACGTCACGCAGTATACACACACAATTTCGTGACGTCATGGCATCCGTTGCACCAAGGAGCGTTTATATTACAATAGGCATAATAGAGCATTGATATGTATTATATTAGCTAACTATTAGTAACTATATAATACGCATATTATTATCAATGTAATAGAGTCCTTGCCGCTACACATTAAATGTGTAGCGGCAAGGGTGAGTGAGTGGGTGGGTGAGTGAGTGGGTGGGTGAGTGAGTGAGTGTGTGGGTGAGCAAGCGATCGTCAAATTTTGATGGAACACACGGGAGGAAATCGGAAAAATACAGATTTTTAGGGGCTAATTGACACTGCCAAGTCCTATAGGCCTATCATTATATGCACCTAGATCTTTGTGATGGATAGGTGAACAGAGAAGTAAAAGATTAATTAATAATTTGCCTGGTGAGACTAAGCCATCTGCGGGACATCAAGCAGTAGCCTACGTGTTATCTACAGATTCTACATCTACGGCCGTAGCCTACGTGTGTCCTTGAACAATGAGAACATTTTGAACACGAGCTGTAGCTGAACTTCAATCCACAGGAAACAAAGTTGACCATTTTAACGACTCAATTCTGAATTTCTAATTGTCTTTTCCCTTGACATTAGTTTAGTCAGGCCTTTGACAGTGTTTCAAGTTTGTCAACGAAACAAGAATTCCGGAAACCGGTTTCCGGCGAACAATTTAGAGATCGTAAAACATTTAACCTTTTTTCTCTCTCTCAACCTTTTTCAACACAACAATCTCGACTTAAGAGGGGCCGAATATCAATTGCCACGTGGACAGCTTTGATATGAACTGTTAGTTTAGACCGGCTTCAGGCAATAATTCGATGAACTGGACTATTTCCTATTTCCTGTAAGTTTCGGGCTTTGCAAATAAAAATAGGCCTACGAAGCAGGGCCTATAATTGTGATCGGTACAAGGATCTGTTAAGAACCTAAAAAAAATTTCGCTTCGTATAATTATCATGCTATTTTTTTAGGCCTACATGATTTTACTATACTAAGTTTTTCAGTAGTTTATAACATTATGCAGAATTAATGTCGTTCCGTCTCTTATAGGCCTATAATTCACTCATGTTAACGTAGGCTACTGCACACGATCGCTTGCTCACCCACACACTCACTCACTCACCCACCCACTCACTCACCCACGTATACGGTATACCCACTCACCCACCCACTCACTCACCCATCCACCCACGAATACCCACTCATCCAACCACCCACAAGATATTCTTTGACGACGTGTGGTTCTGGGTTTAAATCTGGTTTCTGGTTTCTTTCTTCTACATTCATGTAGGCCTGTCTTGTTTTCAGTTCGTCTCATTTATAGTTTCCTTCTTAATTTTAGTGGTTATCCTTCGGTCGTCCCTTTCATTCATTCATTCATTCATTCACTCACTCATTCATTCCTTCATTCATTCATTCATTCCTTCATTCCTTCATTCCTTCATTCATTCAATCATTCGTTCGTTCATTCATTCGTTCATTCATTCATTCATTCGTTCACTCATTCACTCATTCATTCATTCATTCATTCATTCATTCATTCATTCATGCGTTCATCCATTCACTCATTCATTCATTCATTCGTTCAATCAATCATTATGCCAGCAATTGAATAAATAATCTTATTTTTCGTGTAGGCCTGCGCGACACAATTTGACGTCGATTCTTTCAACATTTTGACAAGCAACAGAGTCAAGGTCGTTTTCAACGAACAACTTCAAGACAGACTGCAGGACACATTCCCTCCAGTGACAATCACATCATATAAACCTCAATGGTGCGACCCCACGTTAAGTAAACTGAACAGAGGATGTATGTAAAGACAGAACTTTGTATTTGCAGTGCACTGAATCACACAAATTCACAAAAGGGTTTGCGTCTATAGCTCAAATTGTGGGGAGCAGTGGCCGGTGTAGGGGTAGGCCTATGCTCGGTGTCTTGGAGCCGGAAGGTTGCGGGTTTGACTCCACCATAAACCGCAGTTGCTCATGCGCTTCGAGTGAAACTCCGATTCATTGTCCGTGAATAGAAGAATTCTTTGAAGAGGTGCTATAGCAAGTGCTCGTATAGACCTACAAGCTATACAATCATACAATCTGAAGAAGAAAGCACAGAAACTCAAGTAGCCTACTCAACATGACCTAGGCTAACTAATTTAAATCGAAGAGCGAACATCACAACGCACTTTTCTATGCATTGCAATTATTTAATCAGTAAGCAGATCACTTATAGTTTCGAAAAATTCTCAGTAATATTGAATTAATAATTCAGTTTAAAAAAAATAATTTGGATGTCCTCAAAATAGGTAATTAGTTGGATGCCGTCTCTTTGTCTGGCTCCCGGACGACAATCGGATGAACCTGGAACAATTGGAACAAAGTCTATTCTTTATATTAATCTATTGTCTTCCGTAATAGCTCAACATCTCAATACTACTCAATACATTGGCGATGCAAAGTTAAGTACCAGAGGGTTACTGCTAAATTATTGCAAGTCTCCATGTTCCACCAATGGTCCAATATTGATGCTGCTCTCTGCGAACAAGCATGTAAATTATTCGAAGCAATAGTGCTTTAATGTTAGGATACAGAGTAACACAAAGTAGAGTGCCTGTTAGATGGCCGTATTCGGCTCACTCAAGCCTTATAAATATTAGGTGGCTTATAGTTTTCGTTGCTGGATAGCCTAATAATTATATTCCCGAGATATCGACACAAGACTTGTAACTTAAAAACAAATAATAATTATGTCCTATTGCTGATTGCATAACCAGCAGTGACTGTTGTTTATGATAAAAGCCCCGCATTCTGTAACATTTACGTACAGAAATACACAACATCGATACATACAATTTGATACAAACAAACACACATGCAAACAAATTGTAGGCGCATAGATACACTCAGCAAGACATGCATAAATTATTGAGGGATGGAGGGAGGGAGGGGAGGGGAGGGAGGTGGAATGGAGGTAGGGAGGGATGGTTGGATGCTCTTTTCAGCCGCAGCAACGCGTGGCCGGGTACGCTAGTAGGCTATACAGTCGTCTTTCAAATACGCGCGCACACACAAACGCGCGCACACACATACACACGCACACACGCGCGCGCACACATACACACGCATTGACCAAGTAACACAAAAACAATACATACCGTACACATAGGGCCAATTATAAACGCAAACAACTAAACATACATGACACAAAAAACATTGTTGTGGGCTAAATTTATAATAGATATACATAGCCTAGGCCTATATACACCGTGAGTCAAAAAAAAGTAAGCCAAATTGTTTTTCATATATCTCTAATGCCTGATAACATATCACGCTAAAATTTTCCAAATATTTAGAGAATTGGACCAAGAATATGATTCCAAAATTTCATGAGATAAAATTGAACGGATAAAAAGATATGAATCTGTAAACTTCATTTGCCGAAATTGCCGTTTACAAGCAATTTTTTTTGTCAGATTCAATAAAAAGTAAGCTAAACTGTTTTTATTATATCTCCAATGCCAGCTAATTAATCATACTAAAACTTTCCAGATATTTAGAGGATTGAACCTAGAATAGGATTCCAAAATATCATGTAATAAATTTGAACGGATAGAAAGATATGAATATTTGAACTTCATCTCCGAAATTTCAGTTTTCAGCAAATCTGTTATGGTGTTCGCTGCAGTTTTGATGCCTGATAATTCCCAATTTTGGTCTTCAGCGATCCTGGAGTAAAATTTTACGGAATATAAAGTGTGGAGCGTGCATAATGAAAGACCGAGTCTACCAGACAACAATCCATGATATAAACGATCTGAAGCAACGCTTGTTGGAAGTGTGGGATGGCCTGGACCAGAGGATAATCGACGATGCTGTTGCCTAATGGCGCCTGCGCCTCAAGGCTTGCGTGCAAGCTGAAGGATGACATTTTGAGCATCTTATTTAATTAAATAATCAAATCATACTGTTGGGGTCATATTGCTAGTTCAATTATCTACATATCTGGAAAATTTTAGAATGATTGATCATCAGGCATTAGAGATATGAGAAAAAGTTTGACTTACATTTTACTGAATCTGACAGGAAATTGCTTGTAAACGGCAATTTCGGCATATAAAGTTTAAAGATTCATATCTTTTGATCCGTTCAACTTTATCTCATAAAATTTTGGATTCAAATTCTTGGTCCAATTTTCTAAATTTTTGGAAAAGTTTAGCGTGATATGTTATCAGGCATTAGAGATATATGAAAAACAATTTGGCTTACTTTTTTTTGACTCACGGTGTATATATTTTTTCATATAGATATTTATATAGCTATTTATATAGCATAAGCATACCATTTTGTACAACCCTACGTCCATCCACACAAATTTCATGCTCACATCCGTTCATGCATACATGATACAATTGATACACGATGATACACATTACACAACAGAGTCATTCGCACAGGCTTGGGAACATAGTCGTGGATGCACATGCACTAACATTCGTAAACGCAATAAAGCAAGTAGGATAATAGGCTAAGCCAATAGGTAGGCTGGAGCTATTATAGGGTTGCGTTCATTTGGCTGTTAATTAAGGCTCTAAAGTTGTCATCCAAAGAACCGAAAGCTTTGCGACAGATGAAGCACACGCAACGCTTAGGCCTATTATACCTGTTAACGCTGCTTCAGTTCCATTGTGACTGCAGTCACCTGTATTAAACGACAAAAACAAGTTTTGTAACGAATCACGTGATGATGGTCAAACTTCAAAACATCACAACTCCTATGCACATCTTTAAGTCGGCCCATTTAGGCTTTTTAGCGCCAATCTTCATAATGCAATTTGCCTTTTGTATTATTGAAATTTATTTCAGTTTTTTCACTCGATTAATCGAAATATCTAAGCTGTTTCTTGACACAATTGCGTGGTCCACGGTTGCTACACGCGGTGATCCAATTGGCTTTGAATGCTGCAGCATAATTAGGCCTACAGCCTACAGGTCGAGTCAGTCACTGAAAAGTTCTCCATATAATTACATGGAAGTTTCCTGGACAGCATTTAAAGTTAAACAAGAATAAATTATAAGTAAGATTCCTAAGTCAATGTAACACTTTAGTTACCGTACTGTAAAATATTCCTG